>OY776674.1:34833705-35433705 GCA_963675555.1 Leptura quadrifasciata
AGTCTATTGTAATTCCCATTCATCTACGGTGCACACGACTATGGCTATAGAGGCCAATTTGGGAGAGCACATGTCGGCCGCAGTCAAGACAAACACAGACCTGGTTAGGTCTTGGATTCGGCCTTCTTGCAGCAACATTTCCTTGATAGCTGGCCACAACCTCTCGCCATTCGGTTCTGTCCGCTGCAAGTTGTTCCCATTGCTCGTCTGCAATACCGCAGGATTTTAGATTTTCATGAAGAGCGTCTTTGAACCTATTTTGTTGACCGCCACGCCTTCTTCTACCGCTTAGCAATTCACCATAAAGTGTACATTTAGGAAGGCGGTTATCATGCATACGATGAACGTGACCTGCCCATCTTAGGCGTGCTCTTGAAATAAGCACCTCAATTGGAAGGCTGTTTGCTCTCCTGAGTACTTCCACGTTTGATATGTGATGGAACCAACGGATTTTCATCATACTTCTGAGGTGTCTTTGCTGAAAACGTTCTAATTCTTTCACATGACGACGGTAAGTGACCCAGCTTTCACATCCATATAGCAGTGTTGGAATGACAACTGCTCTGTAGACAGCCATTTTCGTTGACAAAGCAAGGTCGTGGTTGTCAAATACTCTCTCTCTAAGTCCCCAGAGTGCTCTAGATGCAGCGTTAATTCTATTGCGAATCTCGCTGTCCATGTTTGCTTTGTCATTAACAACGTTTCCTAAGTAATTGAACTGATCCACCACTTCAAGAGAATTTCCGTTAAGTGTAATGTCTATTTGGTTCACTTGATGAGGAGTTGACATAATCTTAGTCTTTCCAATGTTGATTTTAAGTCCCAAGGAATCATAGCTCTGGGCATACACATCTAAAAGTTCTTGAAGCTCTTCCGGCGTAGAGGCTAAAAGTGCACAGTCATCCGCATACTGGAGATCACAAATAAATCGTGTGCGTGTCTTCGTGAAAGCTCTAAAGCGCCCTATGTTAAAGAGACCGCCATCAAAACGGTATCTGAGACCTATTCCTCTGACTGTCAGTTTGTTGTCAACAATAATTGTTAGAGCAGTGGTAAACAAATTAAAGAGTAGGGGTGCCAGGACACATCCCTGCCTAACTCCAGTGAGGGTTTGGAAAGGTTCGGTTGCCTCATTATTATACATAACCTGGGCGTTGTTGTTTGTATGTAGACTGCGACATACTTCCACAAATTTTCTAGGGATACCTAAGCGGAACATAATTTTCCAAAGCACTTCCCTGTCCTCCGAGTCAAACGCCTTGGTTAAATCAATGAAGGCCATGTGAATTTCTCCTTGATGTTCGAGTGCTTTTTCTTGAAGCTGTTTAAGTGTGAAGATTAAATCCGATGTGCCTCGGTTTGGTCTAAAGCCACTCTGTGTTTCAGGAAGTAACTTTTCCATAACAGGTGTTAGCCTATTTGCCATCGCTTTAGTGAGTATCTTCCCTCCAACAGCTAGGAGAGCTATACCCCTGTAATTTCCACAATCCGCAGCGCTCCCTTTGTTTTTGAAGAGGTTGATTAAAAGTGTATCACGAAACTCCTGCGGAGCTTGACCACTTTCCCACACGACATCAAACAGTTTTTTGAGGTAGGGTATGAGCTCTGACGACACAGCTTTAAAGATCTCAGCTGGGAGTGAGTCGGCGCCGGGAGATTTGTTATTTTTTAGCTGCCCAATGGCGGTTAAGATCTCTTCCGTTGTTAGTGGTTTATCTAAGTCTTCGAAGGTGTCATATTGAGGGATAAGATTTATAATATCGTGATCGGCTTGACTTTGTTGGTTAAGAATGTTAGAGTAGTGTTCCTTCCATCGGGCTCTTATTTCCTGGTCTTCTTTGAGGAGATTTCCATTTAAATCTTTAATAGGGCACATATTTTTCCGACTGGGGCCGTATACTGCTTTTACTCCTTGAAAGAAATTCCTGTAGTCGTGTGAATCGGCGTACCTTTGAATTTCTCTGGCCTTGCTTGCCCACCACTCGTTCTTTATTCTTCTGATTTCGCGTTGCGTTTCATACTTAGATTGGGTAAAAGCTTCTGCTTTTGATGAGTCGTTGGGGTGGTTGATAGCCTTTTGGAAGGCAGTATGTTTGCGGTCAAGAAGTTCTTGTATAAAAGCTTCATTATCATTGAACCAGTCCTCCTGTTTTTTACTTGCTGCAGTGCCAAGAATTTCCTCACTCGCACTTTTTAAACTGTCTTTAATTTGTGTCCAGGTGGCAGCGACATCTACAGAATTGGTTTCTTCTAGTGCACTCAAATTCTCTTGAACTTTTTGCTTTAGCTGTTCGACGGTTTGTTGGTCACGCAATTTACTAATACAGAGACGGAGTCTACGTTTTACTTGAGTTCTTCGGTGTTTGGCTCTCATAACAATTTTCATTTTAGAGACAACAGGACGATGATCGGTCCAACATTCGCTATCAATGCGCGCCTTTGTAATTTGGACGTCCTTGAGATGCTTCCTACGTACGATAACATAGTCCAGTAGATGCCAGTGACCTGATCTGGGGTGACGCCAGGTGCCTTTAAATTTATCCTTTTGTCGGAAAATGGTGTTTGTTATAACTAGATCATGCTCGGCGCATTTAGTTAGGAGTAGTTGACCGTTAGCGTTCATGTTGCCCAAACCGTTCTTGCCTATGATGCCTGGCCAGGTGTCTGCATCTCTCCCTACTCTAGCGTTAAAATCGCCAAGAATAACGAGTCGTTCCGTTTTAGGTATTCTACAGAGGGTTTCTTCCAGCTGTTGATAGAAGCTTTCCTTGGTTTCGTGACTTACATCGAGAGTGGGGGCGTAGGCGCTTATTAGATTTACCGCGTTGCCATCTGATAGCTCATAGCGTAGCAGCATTAGACGCTCGGATAGGCCTTGTGGTACTTGTGTTAAGTTGGATACAATTTGATTCCGAACGGCAAATCCTACTCCATGTTGTCTTCTTGAATTGGTGGGAAGACCTTTCCAATAGAAGGTGTAGTACTTTTCTGTGAGAGAGCCTTCCTCCAAAAATCGAGTTTCGCTGAGAGCTGCAACGTCAACATTGAGTCGGTGAAGTTCTCTATCTATTAGAGCAGTTCTTCTTTCAGGCCGATCGGTGCGAGTGCTGTCGTTCAAAGTACGAACATTCCAAGCGCCGTAGATGAAAGAATTAGTTTTGTTGGATTTAACTTGTCGGTGTTTTTTTGACATTCGACGAGGTGTCCCTGTGGGCACCCTCCCCCGGAGATCCGATCGGGAGGGTATTTTACCTCCGGATGATTTTGTCCCACTTGAACGCTCCATCATTTTTTTAAAGCCTTAATCGACTGAAAACGAAGCTGCATTTGAAGTTTTAGCTGGAGCAGGTATGCAACTGACCAGCTCGGTTGCGGAAGGCGAGTGGTGTGGTCCCATGGCACAGAAGGAGACTGCGACGATGGGGTAACCAAATGATTCCAAAAGCAACCTTTGTGTGCGGTGGGTTATTTTTACCGCACTCTTCGTGAGAAGGTGGATGTGCTCACGGCAAAAGGTAAGGGTTATTCCGCCCTTACTCGGTCGTTAGAGCCTCGTTAGTGAAAACAGGGTGCACCAAGTTCAAATTGAACTCATCGCGAAGGTGAGGTTAACAATTGAGTAGGAGAGGCTATAACTTGCGCTTCACTACCCCATTACACCCATGAGCGGTTTAGAGTTCACATGGCCTGTCTTGTTTATAAGATTGACATGTCGAAAACTCCCAAAAAACACGTATTCAATATTTTAAAAAACCTATCCAATGACACCAAAGTTGACCCCCCATCCCCCTGTGCAGGGGGGGGGGGCAACTTTGAAAAGTTAAATGAGAACCAACATTTTTTATTTCGAATTTGCGTTATTCGCAAATTTGAAAAACGAATTCCTTTTTACAAATAAATACTTTTACAAATAATACTTTTACAAATAAACAAGGACATCGTTGATTAGAAAAAAAGCACTCACAATTTAGAAAATTTTCACTTGAAAAAATTGAGCTCTTGCCTCCAAGAAAGTTGGAAGAGGAATAAACATTGACAAATAAAAATAATGAAACTAAATGCAATACTTCGCAGAAATGTTTTTAACAACAATTCAGGGAAAAAGAACCAAACAGACTTTTTACAAATAAACATTTTTTTTTGAGCAACTTTCTTCTTCCAACTTTCTTGGAAGCATTGTTCAAGTAAAAATTTTCAAAATTGTGAGTGCTTTTTTTCTAATCAACGATGTCCTTGTTTATTTGTAAAAAAGTATTATTTGTAAAAGTATTTATTTGTAAAAAGGAAATACGTTTTTCAAATTTGCGAAGAACGTACCGAAATATTGCCTTGTACTGCTGAGACACGATTACAGGATTTTACTTACATACATGAACAGAATAGAGATAAATCTAATGCTTAATGAAAATGTGTTTCCTAATGTTACCTAGGTGAAGTGTGACTCTTAAATATTCATAGGCTAAGTAAACAAATTGCTGTTTAGGAAATTCCTTGTTATTAGTGATTGTGATTGCATGTGTGCATCGAGAAGTGAAAGCGTACGGACGTACACCGAGCCATCAGAGTGCACAGTGAAGTGGAAGCCCCACAGACAGTGACGTCGATAGTGTTGAAGAGGAAGTTCACACGTCTTTTTCAAGACACCATTTTCTGTTATTAATCATAACTTTTTCCCATAATAATATAGGTATTCCCTTACAGGAAACCGACAACGACGTTACCGTGGAGGACGGTAACATGGAGTACAGTGAAGACGAAACATCCCAGAGCGGTAGCTTCCGAGGGGGCCCCCCAACCCCAAGGGACGACAAGGAGACGATAAAACGTCTCACAGAGGAGAACAATGCTCTCAAGAAGAAAATAGACGAGCTCACCGAAAGGTTGGAGCAGATGCAGAGGGAACAGAAGTCCCAGCATGAAGAGCTTCTGCGTGCGATTAGGGGAGAATCGCAAACACGGAAAAGAAAAAATCCGCCCGCTGCCAACACGGACTCAGACGAAGAGGCCCCTAAGGCGGCAAAGAAGGTGGCTGAAGAGCCCCTCAAGTGCCCCCCCGAGTCCGAGTCACCTAGACAGAGCAGAACGGGATCCAGAGCCCCCCAGCAGGAGGCTAGCGTCCCCCAACAAGAAACCCGGAAAGAGGAGACCGAGGCCCCTCAAACAAGGACAAGAAGCCAGCGTGTACCCCCGGTAGTGCTGCGAAACAAAGAGACGTGGACAACGGTGAGCCGTCGTTTAACCGAAACCGGTATAAACTTCAACAAGGCCAAAGTTACCGGGGAGGGAATCTCCATCGAGCCCGCGACGTCCGAGGACTATCGGAGGATGACAAGGATGTTCGCAAATGAAAAGAGGGAGTACCACACGTATGCCCTGCCAGAGGAACGGCAGCTACGTGTGGTCATTCGAGGGATCCCGAGCGGCGTTACCTGCAAAGAGGTGGCAGAAGACCTCCAGGACCAAGGATTCGCACCTACCGCGGTCCAGCGAATGATGTCAAGACGGACAAAACAGGAGGTGCCCCTCATGCTTGTCCTAGTCCCACAGGACCAGGACAAGATACTCCAAGTAACGAGGTGCTGTTCTCTAGTTGTAAGGACTGAGAGACAGCGAGCCAAGGTAGCGGCATCCCAATGCCACCGCTGCCAGCGTTTCGGCCACGGCCAATCCAGGTGCACCGCGCAGCCGAAATGCGTGAAGTGCGGCGAGGCACACCGGACGACGGAGTGCAAAAAGAAGGCAGACGAACCGGCCAAGTGCGCGAACTGCCAGGGGGCCCACCCGGCCAGCTATAGGGGATGTCCAAAGTACCCCAAACAATCAGCCAGCGCCACCCAAAGGCCGGTACAGAGGCCAACGATGACCTCAACACAGAAGGGCGGCGTAGCGCCAGGCACAAGCTACGCCAGAGTAGCCCAGGGCAAGGCAGGACAGAACACCGTCCCTGCCGCAAAACAACAAGCATCGCCAGAGGCCAAAAACCTCACAGCGGTGCTCGCACAGATGCAACAAATGTGCTCAGCGATGAGCGCATTTTTTGCACAAATGCCAAATTTAACTAATCTGTAATGCCTTTACAGGTTAAACCGGAAGTCCTGCAGATGGCGGCCTGGAATGTCAATGGCCTGCGAGAAAGGAGACTTGAAGTCGAAGAGCTCCTGACCAGGTACGACATAGACGTCATGGCACTGCAGGAAACCAAGATGACCCCGGCCAAGGAGATCAACTTCCCAGGATACCACACCTACAGGATGGACTGGGTAAACAACCCTCAGCGACCCGCGAGAGGAGTGGCCCTATTGGTGAAGAAAACCATAGCCCACCATCCGACAGTACTGCCTGAGCTAGAAAACATGAACGCCACCGCCGTAGTAGTGTCCACAGCACGAAATGGCGACATACAAGTGGTCTCATGCTACCAGCCACCCCGCAGCACGCTTACCGAGGGGGATCTGGACGCAATCTTGCCCGCCAGGACACAGGTCGTCGCAATTGGCGATTTCAACGCCAAATCCCAGGAATGGAACAGCGGCATAACCAACACTCGAGGACGAGAGTTGCTGAGGTTCCTGGGACAGCACGCCGGCGAACTGATGGTGGTAGGACCGGACCAGCCCACCTTCGACAACGGCAGACACAGGCCAGACGTACTGGACATCGCGATCCTAAAGGAGATGACCTTCGAGGCAGAGATCACCACCAGAACGGAGGGATCTACCGAGCACAACCCGATCTTCCTAACCCTAGGAGGACAGGCGAGTGAGGACAACGCCACCTTCACGAAGAGACGAACGGACTGGGAATCGTACCGGCAGCACCTGCAGCAGTACATCGCACAAATTCCCAGGCTAGAAACCGTGGAGGACGTTGAGAGGGCCATCATTACCCTAGAGGAGCAGATCCTGGAAGCGATAAGGGCCAGCACGACGGAAATAGAAGTAAGAAGGCACCCAGCACCGATGGCAAACCTCCCAGAGGTCACCAGACAGCTGATAAGGGACAGAAGGAGCGCCAAGAGACGGGCTCAGAGGACCAGGCTCCCCGCCGACAGAAGGGAGTACAATGTCCTCAGCCGAAGAGTGAAAGCCGCCCTCCAGGAACACCGTCAGGAGGGGTGGCAACGCCACCTTGAGTCACTGGATCCACAGGACAGAAGCATGTGGAACACACAACGTGCCCTGCGAAACCGAAGGAAGCCTATGCGCCCGATTCACGGAGAGCGAGGGATCGTCTACACTAACCAGGAAAAAGCCGAGGCGTTCGCCGACAGCTTAGAACTGCAATGCAGAGAGAACGAGCTCGATGACGAGGACGAGGACTGGGTGGACGACGTCGAACGCAGAGTACGAAGGATCCGTCGCCTACCAGATGACAACCACATCCGTCCGACTACCCCCGAGGAAGTCAAGGAAATCCTGAGGAGCCTAAAGCCGAGAAAAGCTCCGGGATGTGACAAGATAGGAAACATCGCTCTCAAAAAGCTGCCCAGGAAAGGAGTAGCGGCGCTAGTCAACATCGTAAACGCGATGTTAAGGTTACGGCACTTTCCAGCCAGGTGGAAAAAGGCCGACGTCATTATGATCCCTAAACCAGGGAAAGACCTAATTTTCCCGTCTTCTTACAGGCCCATCAGCCTCCTCCCAGCCATGAGCAAGGTTGCAGAACGGGTCATCTTGAAGAGGCTAACAGAGAAGACAGAAGAGCTGAACATCATCCCGGATGAACAGTTCGCATACCGAACAGGACATTCCACGGAACTCCAAGTGCTTCGCCTCACTGAGGAGATCACCAAGGGGTTCAACCAGCGTCAAGTCACCGCGGCGCTGTTCCTAGACGTCGCCAAAGCATTCGACACGGTCTGGCACGACGGTCTCTTAGCTAAAATGATGAGTATGGGTTACCCCATCGAACTCGTCAAACTAGTGAGATCCTACCTACACTGCAGACAGCTAAGGGTGAAAATCTCGGACCAACTCTCCACCTACAGGACCGTGGAGGCGGGAGTTCCACAGGGATCGGTGCTGTCACCGCACCTGTTCGCCATCTATACCTCAGACCTCCCCCGGACCGACCATACAGCCCTAGCCCTGTATGCAGACGATACCGCCCTGATTGCCAGATCCTGGAAGGCCAGAGACGCAACCAGAAAACTCCAGGAAGCGGCCACACTCCTGGAAGAATGGTGCACGATGTGGAAAGTCGCAGTCAACGCCGACAAGAGCCAAGCCATCCTCTTCAGACGAGTGCGGAAAGAAATTCCCACAGGACACGTCTCCATGAACGGCGAGGACATCCAATGGCACGACACCGTCAAATACCTTGGCGTGGTCATGGACAGAAGCCTAACATGGAGACAAAACACGGACGCCATCACAGCTAAGGCCCGACGTACGAGAGCCCTAATCTACCCAATGACGGGAAATGGGAGCCGACTTAACTTGAGGAACAAGCTCACGCTTATCAAGACCCTCATCAGGCCGCAGCTGATGTACGCCTCGGTAGCGTGGGGCTACCAGGCGAAGTCCTACATGAAGAGAATCCAGGCAGTGGAGAACATCGCCCTCAGGACGGTAGTTGACGCCCCATGGTACGTGAGAACCGCAGACATCGTCAGAGACCTGGAGTACACCACGGTCACTGAAGTCATCCGGGAACGAGCGAAGAAGCTGTATGCCCAAGCCGAGGAGCATGGGAACCCGCTGATCAGACAGGCCACTGATTACGACCCCGCCGACGCCCCGAGGCACAAGCGACCGAGGGTTCAGCTACTGGACAACGGGTAAGTATAACCTTTATTTCCCGCTAACAGATCTGTTTCAGATACGCCAGGACGGACCACCACTACCAGAGACATGACGTTTTCAACCCTAACCCAACCTCCTTGCGGGCGTCGGACAACATACCGTCCAACGCCCGTTGTCCTACCTGCTCCGTGGAGACCGAAAGTGCTAAAAGAAGCACTTAGGTCTCCACACTCCCGAGCTACACAGCTCATCCTTACCTTTCCGACGATCCGGGGTAGGATATCAATTGATGTCCTACGTACCGGCAGTCAGTCCCAGCCAAAACTTCCTAAACCCAACTCGACCGATGACTACCCCCGGGGGTGACAAGCTGGCGAAGAAAGAAAACATCAAGACAAGAAGAGCGCCAGAAGAGACCTCAGCCAGCGAGGTTCAACAGCCAGGACCAGGGGAGGTCCGCAGAAAATACCACGACACATCTCACATTTGTGAGCTGGGTCTGGTAGAAGTACGCGGGCCCACCTATCACGAAGGCCGGTCCAGGTCTACAGAGATAATCTAGGTGCAAAGAGTAATAGTCCTACTCGGCCCTAGTTATCGAGACCGACATCCAGCCAATGGATATTGGCGCGTGTGATTGCAACCGATCAAGGTTCATTTAATCCTCAAACCTTCACTAAAATGTATATACCTACTCATAATTACAATTAATTACTGGTATTATTCATTTATTATGTAACAATAGACTGTTCATGGCTTGGTAAATTATTTTTAACTTCCGTCTAAAATCATTCCTGCAGGTAAATAAAGCATAACATGCCGACGATATATTCAAAATTCAAGCAAATAGGGAAAGGTTTAATTTCATGTGCAGGATGTCTCGTAATAAGTGGACATATTGCCGGTAGCTACTTGTAGATCAGATGAGTAAATGACGATTTACCCTTATTTAGTTTCACCCCTCTCTCAGAAACCTATGTTATACTTTAAACAATTTGGAAACTGTTTAAATTATGGGATTCTGATATCACACACAATCTACGAACGTCATCAAGTGTGATTGATATGTTGAAGTTTTTTCTTTGAGAAGGAGGTGGGGAAACCTTCAAAAGGGATCCTGCGTGATGTTTGGCTGCAAGATACTGTTTGGATTCTTACGGCACTAAAACTCCTCCCTCCTACTGCTTATTCCTTATGCAACCCCCTTATTTTTTTCTACAGGTTCGGTGCTTGCCTCCGACTCTCCCGATCCTCCTTCCTTGTCATTACGCCGCAGGCATAACCCGATACTATATCCCAGCTATTTTGATTCCTTAACATTATTTCCTCTATATTCTGTGCTGTTAGCCTCTCTCCGATCTGCCCCTACGCCGTTCTTCTTGGTTCTTCCCGATTTTTACATTCAAAAGCGTATGCTTAGGGTTATCTGCTCTGTAGCAGTCACTGGTTGTTCTCTACCTTTCCCAGTCTACACAGGTATCCTTGGAAGCATCCATGCCCCGTGAATGCTTGTGTCAAATGTTAGCCTAAGTTCACCATCTCTCTCTCTCTCTCTATCCATGGCCCTATTTCGGGTATAATTTACCGTGTCCACTCCCCTTTTCCAGGAAGATTCCACTCTTACTGCCATCTGTCGATTGTTCGTTCTTGAATATTGTCTTGGTAAGCAGGGATACCGATAATTCTAAGTGCCATCTTCCTCCTCATTTATTCCAGTTTCTTTCTGTATCGGTCGAATCCACCACCATCCCCAGAAGTCGCCTCCTTGTCTCTCCAGCCCCACCATAGCGTGGCATTAACCTACCAAGCGCTGTGACTGTTCGGTTTGTTATATATATATATATGGTATATATATATATGGTATATATATATATATATATATATATATATATATGCTGACTGAAGCTAAGTCGCATGTCTAGCACTACTCCTAAATACTTTATGTTTCTTTGATGTATAATTTTGTCTTGCAGATGGAACTCCACCTCACCACATTTCTTTCGCCCAATCAGCATTACTGCCTCTATGTTTTGTGGGGGTTTTGTTCCAGTCGCATTTGATGCATCCACTGCTTTATAATATGCAGGGTCAAGTTTTCTATTGGGGGTGGGCCACCTCTAAAATTTTTTAAAACTCTTTCATCCATACTTTGAAATCATTCGTGGTAACGAAACCAAACACACTTTTAGCCGATATCAATGTCGATATTAGGTGACAAGGTTCAATTAACTAGACTGTGTGAAATTTTATTTTAATATAATTTTTATTTATTTATAGTTTATTTAATTTTTTATAATAATACCATACATTTTGTAATTGACGATAGAATAGTTTCTTTTAATGAAGATACAGAGTTGAAAATTGAAAATTTAATAGATACTTTATTGACAGTGTAGATGATATAATTAATTCTATCAATCATATCACCGAATGAACTGATGTAGAACTTATAAACATAAATAGTAATTTTTCTAACTTTAGATTATTTACAATGAACGATCTACAGGAAATTGTATCAGATTTATATAATAAGACAAATGTATATGATGAATTATGTGCTAAAATCATTAAGAGTTCTTTCGATGTCATTGGACATGCCGTTTTACAATTAGTAAACACCTCATTACGAACAGGTAAATTTCCAGATAATTTGAAAACTAATACAATAACACCTATACCAAAAATGATAAATACAAACGTAGCTTGTAACTTCAGACCGATTAATACTTTGCCAGCTATAGAAAAAATCATAGAAATAGCAGTACATATACAACTCTGAATATTTTAAGAAGAATAATTTATTATTCAGTAATCAGTCTGGTTTTAAAGAGAATCACTCGTGTGAGTCAGCATTACAATTAAATATCTCTAATTGGATTAACCAGATTGATAACGATCGATATATCCTAGCTGTATTTTTAGACTTCAAAAGAGATTTTGAAACTATCGACAGGCTGACTCTTAAAAAAATTAAAATATTATGGTATAGATGGGATAGTATTAAACTAGTTTGAGGACTACCTTAGTAACAGATATCAAATTACAAAAATTAACAATAAATTTTCTAATCCTCGTCAAAACAAATTTGGGGTGCCACAGGGTAGTGTCCTCGGACCTCTATTGTTTATAATTTATTTAAATGATATTGTTAAATTTACGTCTTGTGACTTTTTAAATCTATTTGCAGACGATACCTTAATTGCTGTAGTTGACAATAATTTAGATAATGCCGCAATGAGGATGAATAATGAACTAGCCGAAATTGAAGAGTATTTAACGATAAACAAACTCAAACTAAATGTCAACAAAACAATGGCAATGATTTTAACCAAGAATTTTGTATATAATAACATTAACGTAATAGAAAATAATAAATTGAAACTGGTTAAAGAATTTAAATATCTAAGTGTAATTATTGATAATATTCTAACATTTAAAAATCATTTCTTATACATACAAAAGAAAATA
Source organism: Leptura quadrifasciata (assembly GCA_963675555.1). Classification (NCBI taxonomy): domain Eukaryota; kingdom Metazoa; phylum Arthropoda; class Insecta; order Coleoptera; family Cerambycidae; genus Leptura; species Leptura quadrifasciata. The sequence continues at coordinate 34,845,918 of OY776674.1, forward strand.
ACAAAAAAGCTATACTTTTTTTCAAGAATATCTAATCAGCTTTCTTTTTTTACAAATATTACTGTGTATAAGACTATTATTCAACCGCACTTCGACTATTGTGCGAGTATTTTATACCTTTTAGACAACAATTCAATGAACGCTCTACAAAAATTACAAAATCATGAGAATAATTCTGAAATGCAGTAGATACACTCCAATTAGTTTAATATTAGATGCTCTTCAGTGGATGACAGTTTCTACTAGACTAGTTTATTTTTCGATGATATTTATTTATAAAATAAATCACAACTTACTTCCTGCTTATCTTAACCGGTTTATAACAATAAATAGAGAATCCATAATTGTCAAACAAGAAACAATAACAATTTCCGCATACAAAGAACTAATTTCAAGAAATCAATGAATTCACTGTTTCACAAAGGTCTTAAGCAATTTAATGAGTTACCGATGGAGATAAAAATAGCTCAAACGCTAACAATCTTTAAAAGACAACTGTCCCATTTTTTATTAAATAAAGTAAATCAAGCGCATAATATTTAATGTATAGAAAATGTATTGTATTAAATTATATTTTGAATTTTTATAATCTTTGTTCCTCTTCATACTTTTTTTACTTCTTAAGATGATATGGGTGTATTAGAACTTGTGTACTTACATTAATATACTGTAGGCCCTATAATTTGTATTATGGCCTACTTTGAGATTTGGTTTTTTCATTTTTGTACAAGAGCGTATGTCAACGCTAACTGCGTTTTTAGAATTTTTTAAAACATATTATTATTCCTATTGTCTTTGCCGTCAACTTTCATCCCTTTAACTTTTTTCGTATTTACTCAAATAAGGGTGCTATAACATTTTGTGGTTTTCCTATTTTTCAGGTTTTTGTAATATATCTCACAAAGTAGGCTTTCGATTTCAAATTTCTTTTTACTGAAATATATTTGGTGTGTCCTTCGTAAAATAGACAGACGGTATATATGTATTTATGATATTACTTGTACTAAAGCTTTAGAACACATTCGGATCAATTCGAATTGTGTATTGCGAATAAAAGTGCATTTTGTTCTATCTGAATAGAGAGTTGCATGCATGCTCTTGTTTTCTGTTTTTCGTCATTTGTTGTGTTTGATACAATACCAAAGTGTTTTATAGAAGACAGATATTTTTATAGACTACATGCAATTTTTATATTTCAGTTTTTAAAAACACTAAGAGATATTTATAAAACAATTTAATGGTAATTAGAATCAGTTATGTTATTTTAATTCACTTAGTTATTATTAAACTAATTATCAAAACGTTTATAACATTTCGAACTGTTTAAGCATTTATTATGTTCATTAGATATAAGATTTTTAATTTAATTTGTGCGCGAAAGTGATAAAACTGGGAAAAAGCTCAAAACTACGTGATAAGAACCAATTCGTTTTATCAAGTTGGTTCAGAATACGAGAGAAAATAGACTGTTGTTGGTGAAAATTAAGTCTAGTAAAAAGAATGAACACAACCAGTTTACAAATTTAAAACGAAAGAAACTAATATTAAATTTTTCCCAAAATTCTGACAAGTTGGTGAGTAAAGATAATTCTAAATTATTTTAAGGTGTTGACAACGATTCCTAGTTTAACCGAAATATCACTTGAACTGTGTAGGAGTTTAGCAGTTGTATAGGAGCTTGGCAGATTGCAGGTGATCATCGAATTAAGTGATATAGTGCGTTTGGAGTGCGTTTATTTGAGCTACGCGAACAAAAGGTTATAATAAACTTCTTATAAATTTCTTGTAAATCTTTAAATAATTTGGAAAATAATTGAGTATTTTGAATTGAAAATTTTGATCATTAATTCTATTTTTTATTAACAAATTTGATTTTAACCAATAATTATCCACATTATTTTTAGTATCGTATTTATATTTTAGCTAGATAGGGAATATTATTTCACCTTTTATGTGTATCGTATTTATTGTTCTCACAATACACTTCTATAATTGATCTGAATTTGTTTTATTGCTGAGTATTTCCTAGAATTTCAATGATCAGAACTTACGACTTTGAGATCTATAAATTAGAAATTATTTACTGGGATATATATTTTTTTTAACGACCGTCAGTCGATATCATAGCAATATATATGTAGCTGGCATTTATTTCGATTTTAGTGTAGCTTTTGACTCCATAGAAACTGAAATACTAGTATACAAACTAAACAAACTAGGCATACGTGGAAACCTGTTAAATCTATTAAAGACTTTCTTAACTAACCGTAAAATTATAGTATAGTGTATACGACCAGAATTGAAACCGTATAAAAGCTAAAAATCGGCATTTCTTACGGAGGTAAATAGAAATGCTTGTCATAAGAAAAACAATAAAGAGATGCCGACTGTTTTTGCCGGCTTTTAGTTTTTATACGGTTTCAATTGTGGTCGTATACACTATACAACTAACAAAACTAGATCGAAAAGTTATGCATGACATAGACCTAGGAGTCGTTCAAGGGTCTGTCCTTGAATCTCTCCTTTTTCTTCTGTTTGCCAATGATCTACCAAATTATATGCCAGAATACTGTAAAATTATAATGTATGCTGACGAAACCAGTTTAATTGTGTCTTCCTTTGAACCAGATACCCTCAAAATCCAACTCAAAACAATACTTGAACAATTTAATTAATGGTCAATAAAAATCGACTTATTTTAAATGCTGAGATGAGAGTTTGTATAAATTTTTACAATAAAAAGCAACTTGAGTCAGATATAAATTTAATGGTGGATGGTGTAAAAATCGAATTTTGCATATGAAATACTTAGATACGTATCTTGATGAGCAAATAAAGTGGACAGAACGCATCAATAGACTAGCAAAAAAAATAAACAGCGGTTACTTTGCCATTTTCAATTTAAAAAGATGCCTTGAGAAAAAATTCCTCATGAATGTTTACTACGCCCTAGGATATAGCCACATTAGCTATAATATTCAATCAGGGGGCTGTTCCGTTAATGTACATCGAATATTTCTTAATAAAAAAAGAATCATTAGACTGATATTGAAGAATCTTGTAAACCTTACTTCATAAAATATTCCATCTTAAATGTACCGTGTATATTTATTTTAAAATCCGTAACATATGTAAAAGAAAACCATGCGAAATTTGTAAAAAATCATGACTCACACAAATATCCCACTCGCTGTGGCTCTTTGATAAAGCTCCCCCAGCACAAAACAACTCTATTTAAAATATCGCCTTATTTTATGGGCCCAAAATTATTTAATAATCTACCTCAATCAATTCGGGAGAAAAAATCCGTACAAGCTTTTAAGATTAATGTAAAAAAAAATATTACTTGAAAAATGCTACTATAGCGTGCATGAATGTTTGTGCGACTTATAAATTTTGAGGCTACTCCCGTAGATTTATTGAATGAGGTTATTGGCAGCAATATTTGTAATAATACTGTCTCTGTGTATTATGTTATAATTTTTATTATGCTATTCTTATAATTGTGATTCGTCAACATTTTAATTAACTCAGTGATTGTGTGTACTTTTTATATTACTTAAGATGTTGACTTGTCTTATCCATTGTATTAATGGCAAATGAATCAATAAAATTATTATTATTATTGAACTTATTCAATAATAATATTTTTTTTACATTAAGAATGTTTCTATGGCTCTTAACTGAAACTTAAAATACTTGGCAAAACTTTTCAATGTTGTGGTTTTACCCCATTATCTCGCAAATTTGATTTTAAAATAGTATAGTCGGGTACAGCAAAACTAGACAGTTAAAAAACGCAACAAAAACTTTACGAATTAATTATTAACGCCGGCCAGCGAACTAATCCGTACGGTGTTATCAAACAAGTCGACCGACGTATAGTCAAAAACCTATCAAGGTAAGTGATTCAATTATAGTACAGAGAGTAACGGTATTTTAATGAGGTCGTAAAATTTTTTTTGCATTTTTTGACTGCCCAGCAAAACTGTACTCGACTATACTGCAATAAAAGGTTAAAATGAATTATTTATGGCCACATCTTTAACATTTTTTAATTAGTATAGGTTTGCTAATTAAACGCTTAGAAATAATGTGTATTATGCAATGTTTAAGCAAATTATAAATGCCTTTTTAATTTGACTTTTTTCTGCATAATATCTCTTACAAAAAATTATTATCCCACTAGACTATAAAATCCAACTTCGTACAAATTTTAATTAACCATTAATATAAGTATAAATTTTATAACAACTTTTAGAACTTTTCAGGCTAGTTATGATTTTAAGAACTTCTTTAAATTCAATTATAAATAGAAAATCGTATATTGGGTATAATATTTTATCGCAAAAAAAATCAGACACATGTAATCGATTGAATTTTTTTAATGGAATTAGAAAATGTCATCAGTTGTAACCTGAACCCCGTATATTTGCGACAAAATTCAAAATTTTGTCTGAATTAAAAATTTTTATTTTTCAACCCTCTCGTCCCTCATTACGCCCCTTGGAAAGAGTAGATTCTTTTGCAACTACTCTTATCATTCATCTCATACAACGTTCCTGCTATGGTTAATCCTATTTTTTCACCGAATCAAAATAATTTGTAAAGATAATTTTTTGTAAACCACAATTTCTCATCCTTTTTCCTACCATTTCAAAGGGTAATAAGGAAGTTTTGTGCGCTCGGTTAAGACTGTTTTTGGTTGACAGAATGAATAAGGGGTAGTTTTAAAGGGTCGATAGGGTTTTATATGAAGAACTACATATTAAAATACGTAAACATGTTTTTTGGATACATACAAACTGTCAAAAGAACGCAAAATAAATTTTTCGCGAAATAATCTTTAGCCCTTGTTAGGGTTGGGGGATGGTAAGGAGGGTGACGAGTTAATTTTTTTTTTGTTTTATTTACCTGATGGAAGATAACATACGTTTTTCTAATCCACATAAGCCTTCAACAGAAGGTAATGTTCGAAAAAAATGTGCGTCAAAATTAGGGGGGGGGTAGAATTGTAGATTGTTTCAGGGGTCGTTTGGCTTTAAGTAGCTTTACTGCACTTCGGCCTAAAGAGATCTTTTGTGAATAACCCTGCATCTAGTTATTGCCCAGGATTCCAAGACTTTTAATAAAGCTTGTGATTTTCCTGGGGGCTAGTTTCCTTATATCTTCAGGCGTTAATTCCACGTGCTCTAGGAACTTTAGCCTAGTGCGCATTAATGCCTTGGATTCGCAAAGTATATGTTCAGCAGTTTCAGTTGCAGTATGACAGTATCTGCATTTGTCGTCTACTGCCTTGCCCATGTTCTTGAAATGATATCTCAAGGGACAGTGGCCAGTTAGAAGGCCTGTGATCAGCCTTAATTCGGACTTTTCAAGTTCGAGAAGCCTTGTGGCATTCTTTGTCGAATAAGTTATAAACTTTTTCGCTTGTCTTTGGCCTGGAGTATTCCTCCAGTAGGATTTTTTCTGGTCCTTGTCCCATTTCTGGATCTCCTCCGTTATATTTCCCTTGGCCAGGCCACAGAACGGTTCAGGTCCAATAAATTGTGCTTCAGCTCCTTTTTTTGCAAGGTCTTCTTACCCGTAGGCTGAGTGTTCGGCCTTCCTTTAGCCTTTAGGCAAGGCTTTATCATTACCTTTTGCCTCAGGCTTTCCGGTCGGCTTATCTGCTTCCTCTCTGGGATCAACCTGTTTACCAGGCGTTTTTCCTTGAGAGGTACCAGAATCAGCACCAGAATCTCTTCATGAGGCATTTCATCCTCTTCAGCGACTCTTGGTGACGCACCTTCCCAAGGCCTTAACTCCTTTATTATGCCTTTCAACCACTGTATGGTGGCGTTATTAGCACAAGTCAGAGCCAACCAATCCGGTCTAAATTGAGAGCTGTGGAATTTAGGCTTTATACCAGTTTTTCTATTTAGATCTAGAATTTTATCTAGGAGTGAATCCTGGGTATTCTTCATTTGCTCCGTGCTCAGCAGGTCTGTCGGATAGTTGGTGGAGAGAACTCCAATCCTGATACCTCCAGTAACCTGGCTGTAGGAGGGCCTTTCGACTGGTGCTGTTGAGGGCCCTGGTGTGGCCCTTTCTTGTTGTTTAATCCGCTTTCGCGGATTACTATCTGGGGTGTTATCCTCTGAACGGATCCTTTTCGGCCCTTTTCCAGATTTTCCACTCCCTGTTTGGATGTGTTTTAATGCCTGTACCTGGGCCTCTGCCAATGGCATACCCTTTGCTAGAAGGTATTAAAACCTTTTTCTGGTCCGCAAAACCTAGCCTTCTGCTTCTTGGGTTTTGGAGCATGCTCGACATTGTTGTGTTCATCACCGTTGCTTTGGAGAAGAACCTCCTCAGATAGGTCAGGACTAGTTAAGCCCTGTTCCATAAGCTCTTCAGCCTCTGTTAGTACGTTTGAGGGTATACCAGCCCCTATACCAATACCCCAGACTACAAACGCATCCAGCGCAATCCCACCACATACTTAGAAAAGAGAACAAAAATCATCATCAACAATTCTGACCTCCATTCAGATATTCGAAAATCCCTCATTCCTCGAGAGAAATCGTCTAGAACTCCTAGAATATACGGTCTTCCTAAAATTCACAAAACCAACATTCCTTTACGACCAATAGTTAGTGCTTTTCGTTCCCCAACTCACAAATTAGCGATACATCTAGCCCATACTCTACAACCCATTGCTGAACAAGCCCCTTCTTATGTCAAAAATTCCACCAATTTCATTGATCTTCTTCAAAATTACTCTATTTCCCAGAACGACATTCTAGTCAGTTTCGATATTGTGTCACTATTCACCAATATCCCACTCACTGAAGCCCTAAATGTTCTCAAAACTAAACACAATATTTCTCCCAGCACTCTGACCCTTCTAGAACATTGTCTGTCCAACACCTATTTTCTCTTTCAAGGCAACTATTACAAACAAGTGAGAGGAGCTCCAATGGGATCACCTCTGTCCCCTGTCATAGCCAACATCTACATGGACAACTTCGAAACCCAAGCTCTGAATTCATCCGAACTGAAGCCTACTTGCTGGCTAAGATACGTAGATGACATCTTCGTTATCTGGCCGCATGGTAGAGATTCTCTAAACAACTTTCTGTCTCACATTAATCATATACACCCTCAGATCCAGTTCACTATTGAAATCGAAAACAATTGTTCTCTCCCTTTCCTAGACGTCCTCATTACAAAACAAAACAACAATCAACTCTCCTACTCTGTGTATAGAAAACCAACCCACACCAACCGTTACCTTAACTCAAAATCACACCACCATCCATCACAAATAAATTCCGTTGTCAACACTCTTGTAGCCAGATCCCTCAGACTAACAGACAATCACAACAGACAATCCGAACTACAAACATTACAAGAAGCACTTCTACAAAACGGTTACGACAAAGGACATATAACGCGATCCATACACAAAGCACAAAATCCTTCCCAAACTGATCAGACAGAAACTCCTCCTCAGCAAAAAGCTTTCCTACCTTACATCAAAGGTGTCACAGACAAAATTTCAAAAATCCTGAAATCCAATAACATAAAAACCATATTCACAACACACCAAACAATTTCCAATTTAATCAGAACCCCAAAAGACCAAATACCTAATGATTCCCACGGTGTATACGAAATACCTTGCTCAAACTGTCCCCAAACCTACATTGGACAAACCAACAGACGGATTAACAATAGAATATATGAACATCGTCTTGCAGTTAGAAAATCCGATCCCACATCATCACTTGCCCAACACCGCCTTCTAACAGGCCATAATATAGACTTCGATAACACCAAAACCATAGCACCATCATTTTTCCAAAAACCGCGAATCATCCGCGAAGCAATTGAGATTGAAAAACGTCCCAATTGTCTAAACAAAAGGGATGACGGTCATCGTCTTCCAGTCGCTTGGAAATCATTGATCTCCAGGCTAGCCCCACAATATTCATCCACACCTCATAATCCTGATAGCAGCCGTTCTGCTCTGATGCCTCCATCAACAGACCCTCAACCCCCCACCACTCTCCCACCCACAGACAGCTTTCGTATAAATAACACTTCGTCCGATACTGCCAGCGAGTTCGCTCTAAGGAGTAGGCAGGTTGAGGCCTTAGAGACGGATCGCGGTGAGATCTGGGGAGTAGGCAGATTGAGACCCCGGAATCGAACCAGTTCCACGAACTCCTAGCATTATTTTCTTTGACAATTTTTACTTGACTCACTTTTTCTCTTGAAAATGGCTCCAAAACGGGAGCCGAAACGTCGAGACATTAACAATCTCAGACGCGGTTCAACCCGAGAACCTAGTATTTTTCATACCAACGACCGCGGAAGCTTCTCGGAACATATATATATATATATATATATATATATATATATCAATTTTGTATAAGCGTGTGGCATAACATGCGTGGCCAAATTTTAATATAATAATAGATGTTACACATTTTCTCGATACTTGGAGATCTTCATGACAAAGGTTATTAGGTACACTGGGATGGATCATCGTGTACCTGATAGGGTAGATAGAGATCTATTAGATCAATTTGCCCTTAAGGTTGTGCTTAAGGTAAGTCAAGTCAAATAGTCACATTTTGATCTGATCTATACATAGTTGCTTTATACCGGCACGGTAGCTCAGTCGCTTTGGCGTAACTCTGCTGTGTTCTAGGTTCGATCCCCGGCACCGATACTGATAATGCCGGTGGATAATAGATATTGCCTACGTTTGTCACTTCCTTTTGACCAGTTTTTGGCTTTGGATTTGGGGGTTGTCTAATATATGTGGTGTGTTTAGGATTATGTCTATATCCGTTTGTTTACGTGACACCCCATATACATAATCTATTATTTTTCTTTTGACAGGATTTTATCTCTCCCGTACAAAGTATGAACTGCATTGACATTAACCATATGGGAACACTAATATATAAATATTAATAAACCGAATACCAATGCATTGCATATGCACGTATGACTATGAGATAATGGATTTTTGTCTTGTCCTATTTAAATAAATAATTACACATAACAGCTACACAAATCCATATTTATAAGCCGACTGTATCGGGTTAACCTGAATTTGATATCTCTCTGTTCGAACATGTCAATGTAATGAGCAAACCGCTAATAAATAAATGCAATAAATGTATGGTGGCTATTTATTACAATACGAATTGTAGGTTTGGCACATACTGTAATTAGCACTTCAAACTGCAAGTTTATAATTAGTACGAATAAGTTTATTTTATTGTTTCAGTGGGACCATTAATTATCATATTCATTTGCGTATAATGGACGACCTAGTGTCACTATTTTTTATTTACAATTAATATTAGGCAATTTGTTCCCTCATTATTAATCAATTATAGCCATTGTATTTTGAACTCTTCAACTAAACCGTTCACTATTAATTAGACCTGGAGCTAACGACAATTCAGAGGTTCATGATAGTTTACCGTTCGTAATGCTTGTTCTTTTATTAAGTCATATGAGCTTATTTATTGTGACTTTAGGCATACGACTAGGGTGTCCCCTAATGGGGGAAAAGTTTACTCAAATATGTCGAATTTTTATACAATTCTTTTTATTATTAACCGATAAATGCCATATTATATGCATTGCGAATATGATATGTAAATGTCTAATGAAAACGGCATACAAATTAGTTGTCTCTGTGTCCGTGGCATACGAGTTCAAACGTGTCATTTTTGACCATCTCAAAAATTAATAGTTAACCGTCGCTGAGCTGGTAGCATATACGGTCAAAATTGTATAAAATCAAGGTAACTTTCTGTGATCGTTAACTGGTTAAACTTAAAAAAAAATAACAATCAAGTCGAAAATTGACCGTCGCTAAGCCTGTGGTTTATACGATCAAAGTTGTATGTTCTCAAAGCTTTTTATGACCGTTAACTGTACGCTGTATGCCCTTTGGTTTCCTTGGTTTTGGGCGTATACAATAATTGGCATACCAATTGAGCGTAGCTGTGCGTTTATAATGTAATTACTCGAGTCCGAGTATAAAAATGCTACAGTCGATAAATTGTGTACAATAAAAAACAAGTAAAAGGTGTAGTCTATTGTAATTCCCATTCATCTACGGTGCACACGACTATGGCTATAGAGGCCAATTCGGGAGAGCACATGTCGACCGCAGTCAGGACAAACATAGACCTGGTTAGGTCTTGGATTCGGCCTTCTTGCAGCAACATTTCCTTGATAGCTGGCCACAACCCCTCGCCATTCGGTTCTGTCCGCTGCAAGTTGTTCCCATTGCTCGTCTGCAATACCGCAGGATTTTAGATTTTCATGGAGAACGTCTTTGAACCTCTTTCGTTGACCGCCACGCCTTCTTCTACCGCTTAGCAATTCACCATAAAGTGTACATTTAGGAAGGCGGTTATCATGCATACGATGAACGTGACCCGCCCATCTTAGGCGTGCTCTTGAAATAAGCACCTCAATTGGAAGGCTGTTTGCTCTCCTGAGCACTTCGACGTTTGATATGTGATGGAACCAACGGATTTTCATCAGACATCTGAGGTGTCTTTGCTGAAAACTTTCTAATTCTTTCACATGACGACGGTAAGTGACCCAGCTTTCACATCCATATAGCAGTGTTGGAATGACAACTGCTCTGTAGACAGCCATTTTCGTTGACAAAGCAAGGTCGTGGTTGTCAAATACTCTCTCTCTAAGTCCCCAGAGTGCTCTAGATGCAGCGTTAATTCTATTGCGAATCTCGCTGTCCATGTTTGCTTTGTCATTAACAACGTTGCCTAAGTAATTGAACTGATCCACCACTTCAAGACAATTTCCGTTAAGTGCAATGTCTATTTGGTTCACTTGATGAGGAGTTGACATAATCTTAGTCTTTCCAATGTTGATTTTAAGTCCCAAGGAATCATAGCTCTGAGCTATAATGTAATTTACACCTCTTGGAACACATGAAAATGATATGGTGCCAAAGACCTGCATTTATAGAACACACTTTACAGTATAAATCTTTTTTAACCCAATGATTCAATAAAATAAATATGCATAAATATTGCTATAATAAATTTAGTTGGATTAAAATCCAATATGGCTGATTGGCTCAATAATTTTTCTAAAAAAAGAAAATAATGTACATAAAATAGGTATGATTTGAAATTTGAAGTAAATATTTATTGAATTTTTACATGTTTGCTGCTGATATAAAGGAGTTTTAAGAATATTTTTTCTTTATCAATGCGTTTTTTGTGGGCAAAAAAAACTTCAGTAATATTTTAAAAAATCTTTTCATGACAGTTTTTAAGCTTAATATTATATGTGGAAAAATTTAGTTTTTCATTTAAAATCAAGTTTATGCACCTCATCCTGATTCAAAATTGGATTATAAAAAAATGTATGAGTCTTATGATACTTACCTATGCTGACATTCTCATAACGACCAAATATATTATTTTTAACTACAATTCAATTTACTTAGTCACAATCACCTTCATTCTCGAACATTTATTAAGCCGTTAAGCTTACAAAGTTTCTACTGTGACCCAACAAATGCATCTTTGAACGTAGAAGCCACCAGAAAAATCAATTACATAATATATCAATTGTATATCTATTTCATAACCAGCTCAGCTATTATCAATTGGTATGCCAATTATTTTATAGGTTCAAAACTTCAAAATAAACGAAGAAGCCAAATGGCATACAGTTAATGATCATAAAAAGTTGCCTTGAGATTATGCTACTTTCATCGTGTATGCCGCCCTTTTAGTTACGGTCAAATGGTATGCCAGCCAATTATTTTATAGGTTAAAAACTCCATAATAAACGAAGAAACGAAACGACTGTATACAACTTGACCCTGTATGCCACCAGCTCAGCAACGGTCAATCGGTATGCCATTATTTTTCCCATGTTTTTCGACTTCGATCTTTATATTTTTTATAATTTTAACCAGTTAACGATCATAAAATTCTCCATGTTGGATTTTAATTCAACCAAATTTATTATAGTAATATTTATGCACATTTATTATATTGAAACATTGAGATAAAAAAAGATTTATACTGTAAAGCGTGTTCTATAAATGCAGGTCATTAGCACCATTGCAGCTATCATTTTCACATGTTCCAAGAGGTATAAATTACATTATAAACAGCACAGCTACGGTCAATTGGTGTGCCAAATATTGTATAGGTTTAAAACGAAGGAAACCACACGGCATACAGCGTACAGTTAACGGTTATAAAAAGTTGCCTTGAGAATATACAACTTTGACCGTGTAAACCATAGGTTTAGCGACGCGACGGTCAATTTTCGACTTTGATCTATATATATTTTTTTAAGTTTAATCAGTTAACGATCATAAAATGTTACCTTGATTTTATACAGTTTTGACCGTGTATGCCACCAGCTCAGCGACGGTTAACTATTAATTTTTGAGAACGTCAAAAATAACACGTTTGAACTCGTATGCCACGAACACAGACAACTAATTTGTATGCCGTTTTCATTAGACATTTACGTATCATATTCGCAATGCATATACTATGACATTTACTGGTTAATAATAAAAAAAATTGTATAAAAATTCGACATATTTGAGTAAACTTTTAACTCATTAGGAGACACCGTATAGTCGTATGCCTAAAGACATAATAAATTAACTCATATGACTTAATAAAAAAAACAAGCATTACGAACGGTAAACTATCATGACCCCCCGAACTTTCGTCGGCTCCAGGTCTATAAAAATTGTAGTTTTATTCTAATTGATTAATACTTCAATTTTACTAACGTGATCTCAAATATCCTTGGGGAATATCATTAGAACAATAATTAAATAAAAAAACTTTGTTAGTTATTTATCTGTTTTTCAACCTCTGTAAATCTGCTATTATTATATTTTAATTCTCATGTTATAAATAATATGCTATGCTTCTGTGGGCATTATAAATATATATTTTCCAGTTTTAATCATGTCTGGATATTTCCACCAGAGACTATACGTAATAGAATCTGATTACACCTCGGATGCTACAATACTTTCGAATGTAGCGCTTTTAGTGTTTGTGAGTTGAGTCTCTACTATGCACAGCAGAGCGGTGCAGAGCACTGACAAAAAGTGCTCGCGAGCACTAAGCACTAAAAAAAACTGCTGAAATTTTCGAGCATTAAGAACTGTTAATTATAAAGTGCTCGCGATTAATAAGCACTCTGAAAAGGTACTTATAATTCACGAGCACTGAGCATTAAGCACTTTTAAAAAGTTTATATAATATTTATTTCTGATAATATTAATATCTATATATTGAGGCTAGAACTCAATTGAAATCAGTGTTATTTATAAAAAAGGATAAACACCAACAAAAGCAGCCCAGGAAAATAATGTAGGAAAAATATAGTTTGCTATATGCACTATATATTTTTTTAATTTAGCGAAAATGCCAATAACTAATAAAAATAATAAAGAATTTCTTGCTCAACAGAATACTCCAGTTACAGGAAAATTTTACAAAATGCAACATGCCAAAAACGAAATGCAAGAAACAAAGTACATTATATGTGCGCAAAGAATCGAATACATAAGTATTTATATTAATTTACAGTGACACCATTACGGGTGTTAAATTTAGGTTGTATACAAACTATTTCTAATTGAGAGTTTTATGGTCTTAAAATTATTATTATTATATTACATAAATAACATATACAGGGTGTAACGCAACTTACCCGAAAAATTTTAACCATACATGCACCTTTAAATAAGAAGTCGATTTAAAAAAAAATTAATTCTTCTTTTTGCCAGCCGTGTCACACCACTTGCAGACTGCAGTTTCGAACTGTTGGCTCTCGTCAGTGCAAGGTAGGCATGTGACGACCGTCACAAGGATCCTTTGACTATTTGGTACATCCCGGTATTATTACAATAGCGACATGTAAAATAGTCAGTGGGTGCCATCTAGAGAGCTCCTTTAAGTAGGATCAGTCTTTCGGCTGGTGTTTGTTGCAATCGAAGCATTAGCGTTTTGATGGTAATATGCAATTATTACACTTAACGCGCCAGATTTGTAACTTGTAATTCAGCGCTTGGGCGAGCGTAGGTGCGTCTTTACTATGTACATACTTCGGTATGCGATGTAAAGCAACGACAGGCGCGGTTAGTACTTGGATTGGTGACCATTCCAACGGAAACCGCGTTCTCGCCTCACACATCTTCCAGCGGCTTGTATATCAGTGTATGCGCGGAAGCTATACAACCTTAGGCGAGGGTTGTATAGGAGATATACCATCCTTCGGAGGGGATGTAAAGCCGTCGGTCCCTTGTCTATTAAATGTTAGGCAAGTAAAAGATCCCTACTCTTCTTAAGGGAAGAGGTTCGGCAAAATTCCTGGTTGGGGGTAGTTCGTCTACAGGCGTCGGTGATAGGCCTCAGTAGCGGAAATAGGCCGACGTTAAATAAATGTATAAAAAAAAAAAAAAAAATTCAGCGCTCGGCGGGGCACATATCCCGGAGAGTAGCTTTGGTTGCAGTCTGACTACGTTCCTTATAGAAAAATAAGGATTTTATAGAGGAGTTTGTTTGAAGCTATACAACCTTAGGCGAGGGTTGTATAGGAGATATACCATCCTTCGGAGGGTATGTAAAGCCGTCGGTCCCTTGTCTATTAAATGTTAGGCAAGTAAAAGATCCCTACTCTTCTTAAGGGAAGAGGTTCGGCAAAAATTCCTGGTTGGGGGTAGCTCGTCTACAGGCGTCGGTGTTAGGCCTCAGTAGCGGAAATAGGCCGACGTTAAATAAATGTATATAAAAAAAAAATCCAATTTTGTCACACTAGCTGAAGTATTCTCCCTTCCTGCTGTTCCCGAAGACGCAGATTATGGACAGCTGTTGTGATACGTTCACGTAATACATCGATATTGTCAACTTCGGTTTGGTAGACTTCATTTTTTAAATATCTCCACAAAAGGAAGTCAAGAGGATTTAGATCCAGGGACCGCGGAGGCCAAGCTATAGGTCCACCCCGTCCGATCCAACGTATTCCGTTTAATTGGGTCAAGTAGCCTCGGACTACTAAACGATAATTTGGGGGCGCACCACCATGTAAAATTCACATCCGATTTCAGACCTCCAAGGGCACATCTTCAAGAAGACCAGGAAGATCATTACGGAGAAACTGCAGATATTGCTGGCCATCCATCTGATTTGACATTATGAACGGACCAATTAGGCGTTCATCGATGTTCAAAGTGATTCCGAACTACTTGATGAGGATTCTCAATGGTCTAAACGTGCATATTATGTAGATTGGTTATACCATTACGCGTAAAAATAGCTTCATCAGTGACCAAGACATCGACAAATTTTCATTAATTTGTTAACTTTAACAATTTGTATCTTTTTCTGTGTTTTAACTTTTATTACTTTTTTTTTTTCAAGAAACCGACTTCTTATTTAAAGGTGCATGTATGTTTAAAATTTTTCGAATAAGTTGCGTTTAATCCTGTATATTTGAGATTTGTTCCTGTATCAAATTACCCCTATTTTAATATTTTATTAGGTTTGCATTTTAGGCATCCTAATCTCTTCATCATTACTGCAAGCAATGTAATGTAAGCATTACATTATAATCTGCGAAATACATTGACAGAAATAAATTGAATCATTTTCTTACAAAACAAAAATTGACTTGATAGCTGTCGTCATACTTTTAGTTTACCAATTCCTCATTTTCTAGTTTACTTAATCATAAGATAACCGAGACCTTGAAGTTAACCAGACATGGTGAAATAGATTTTTATAATAAACCAATACTTAACCCCTAATTATTAGTTAACCAAGGATTGTGAAACTGGCTGTTGGTCATTTACCAATATTTCGGTCAGTCTCGTTAGGTGTTACAAGTTTTCTTTATTTTATCATGCGCCTACTCTTTAGTTATTAAAGAAATTCCTTCTTCTTGATCGTGAAGCAATAAAGAACACAATTAATCCCACCCAGTAATTATTTATCTTAATTTTATATCAAGATAAATCAACAAATTGGCCAATTATGTAATTGTCTAGTTTTACAGAGTTAGCACCCAAATTACGCTGTGTTTGTAGTATGTGTAACAAACAAAGTTTAATATCATGGTTTCCTACCATATCTGATATTATTTACCCTATGTCTTTACAAAATTAATCACTCGTTTAATTTAAATACCTTGTAAATTTTAATACATTGTTTATTAATTGAGGAAACCAGTTAATCATTTATTTTGTTTATTTTCTTTTTTATTACTCAAGATTGCACACATTGAATTTATGCTTAAAGTTTGTTAAATTTTATTTTATTGAAATGAAATCATTATCATTTATTTAGTATATTACTTGTATTTTCAGAAAGTTAAAGTTGAAAGAAAAAGCAGAAATCGTTTTAATACATATATTATCGGAATTATCGTTGGGGTAATAGTCACAGAACTATTTTATTTCATAACAATTGTTGCAGCCAATAGCCAAACATGAAGTTAAACAATCCAAATATTTAAGACAATTGTCTAAATATTATATGGGAAAGTTTACGTTGCTACAGTAATGACAATATGTATATGTTTCAGAGTTGGTTATGCAAATAACAAGAACCATGTTATACAATAGATTTTCCGTGTTATTTTGATTGAAATTAGAGATGGGACAATGACCGGTAAAGTGATTGTTATTGTTTTAGATTGAAGTTGGAGCAATCGCTCATATAATAATATTAATTGTGCGAAAGGTCGAAGTTTGTGTGGTATCGCCCTTCAATCGAGCAAGTGAACAGATATGGCCTGAAATATTAAACATCCCACGTTGTAACGGAACCCCAATCGAGAACTGAACAGCCAATTGACCGTTGTTAATGTTTCAAACCTTTGTTGACACACGACTTACAAGTTAAAAATTATTTAAAACATAGTTGGATGTCAATTGATAAAATAAAATTGTTAAAAACATTAAATTTAAAAAAGCATGGTATCCTGAAGGGATCCATCTTCATCCTTCAGGATACCATGCTTTTTAAATTTAATGTTTTTAACAATTTTATTTTATCAATTGACATCCAACTATGTTTTAAATAATTTTTAACTTGTAAGTTTGTTAACTACTATTAGTGTTAAGTGTTGGTCCATATTTTTGAAAAATTGTTTCACATGTGCAACTTCTATATAACCTCAAAATATCCGTTCCTGATGAAGAGACAATAAAGCCTCGAAAGCTAGAACAGAAATAAAGAGTTTTCTTTAATTTTTTGTGCCACACGACTGCATACCCAAGTTTAAATTTTTAAAATTTTAACTATATATATATATATATATATACAATATATAATGTTATTTCTTTACTTGTTTTTTATAGATGTCTATTTTCATTGAATAAGGCCAGTCTCAAATTAATTATTGTATTTATCACAAATATCATATTCGATCGTACATTTATGGTTATTTAATAATTTAGTATAGTGTAGTGTACTATAGTATAGTATAAAAATTTTCCTGTATGTCTGTCGGTCTGTCTGTCTGTAACTTTTTCTTGTGCGCACGTTTACTCTGGAACCGTTTATGATATTGACTTGAAATTTGGTACACTTATGTATTGTAATGAGATCTGGAACTAGATTATATTTTGATCTAATTCCGTTGAAGGTTTCGGGGGTAAATGGAGTAAATAAGGTTAAATATGTAAAACAAGCAAGTAAGAGTCCATAAAATTGCAATTTAGGGCACGTACGAAAAGTTAAGGTCTCAATTTTTTTTTTGCCGTCAGCCAACCCACCCCCCCACTATCACCCCCAATACCATCCCCCCCTATTATGAAAGGGAGTAAAAAAAAATAAAATGTGATTTAGTGTAATATATACAAAAACGAAACGTCTAAGAAAAATTTCTAGCCCCTCTACCACCCCAATTGCCACCCCGTCACCCTATTATTAAAGGGGGTAAAAAAATAATATGTGATTTAGTATGTAAGTATACGAGAACGAAACGTTTAAAAAAATTTTTTGGCGTTAGTTATCCCCTCTACCACCTCTGCCACCCCGACCCGATTATTAATGGGGGCAAAAAAATTAAAATGTGATTTAGTGTATACAGGGTGTTGCATCATGAGAGGGACATAGCTTAATAGGAGGTAGAGAACATCAGTGGTAACCGGAACCTCCCATAGAAATGTCTCATTGGGCCTTCATTACGAAGTTACAGGGTGTTAAATAATTTTTGGCCAAACCTGTTTTTTGTCATAACTTTGACAGGGAATGAAATAACGGATTCATATTTGGTACGGCTAATGTACTAACGAGGCCCAAGAGGTACATGTATAAAAAAAATATATCCAGGTCCGGACTCACTATAATTTATGTTTCTTCTTTGCATCAATAAAACATCACCCTGTATATATTTTTTTGAAATTTCGATACGATATTCGAAAAGAGCAAGAAAAAACAAACAAAATGGCCTATTTCATTTTTTTGTTACACCTTCGTGGTTATTTAAATACGTTGTTAAATGTGCAAGAAAATGGATTACAGAACCCTATTAAATGAGAGGCACGTGAAATAAATAGTTTTATAACTAAAATTTGCAAAAATTCTATTGAGCCTAGGTGGTCTGGGTGAATCCTAATTCCGGCACGTTTTAAAGGTCCATTTTGGTAAAAAACTGTGGTCCTAATAAGTAATCGGGTATGAAATAACAAAATTTTTAATCAATCACAGTAGGCTTGTTCAAAGTGACAGATAATAAAAAGAAATCTCCTAAACAGTTGAATAATTGTTTGTTAGTAATTTAATGTGTCAATAATCCGCATTTAGTTAGTGAAAACTTGTGAAAATATTTTAACTATGCCAGTAAAATTTACAAACGTGGAATATGCTGACATAATATTCATCTATGGTTTCTGTAATGGAAATGGTAGGTCGGCAGAAAGAGAATATCGGCTGCGTTTTCCTGGTCGTCGATGCCCTAATCATAAAACCTTTAGTACGGTGTTCCAGTATGCAAGACAACACGGAAAGTTTCCTACTTCTGCAGTTGTGGAGCGTGTTTTACAACAAGGTGTGCAGGAACAAAACAATATTATAAACGTAGTTCAAGAAAACCCAAATATGAGCACTAGACGAATCAGTTTGGCAACTGGTATTCCTCATTGGCGAGTATGGAGAACCCTAAAAAGAGAACGTTACCATCCATATCATATCCAGCAGGTACAGCGTCTTCAACAAGGCGACGATATCCCCCGCCTGGCATTTTGTCATTGGTTGTCTAACCATCGCCCAGTCATTTACAGAACCTTATTTACGGATGAGGCACAATTTACAAGGGATGGAGTAAACAATTCACGAAATAATCATAAATGGGCACAGGAAAACCCACATGCGGTACGCCAATGCCGTTCGCAACACAGGTTTTCTGTAAATGTTTGGGTCGGACTTGTGAATAGACAATTGATAGGGCCACATTTTTTTGAAGAAAGATTGAATGGTGAAATTTACTTTGATTTTCTTCAAAACATTTTACCGAATATGTTAGAAAATATCGGTATAAGAGGCATGTTGTTTCAGCATGATGGGGCCCCACCACATTTTAACCTTCAAGTAAGAGAACACTTAAACAATGTGTATCCTAATAGATGGATTGGACGCGGGGGTCCACATGAATGGCCACCAAGATCTCCTGATTGTAACCCTTGTGATTACTTTTTATGGGGCCACTTAAAAAACGAGGTTTATAGCATTGAAATTGAAAGTAGACAACATTTAATCCAGCGCATCGTTACAACCTGCGACGAAATACGGAATAATCCAGAAATGATACGTCGAGCAATTGGTGACCTTTCTAAACGCGCAAGAAAATGCACAGAATGTGGGGGAGGACATTTTGAAAATTTACTTTAGTGTCAATTACGTTTTATTTTTAAACACATTTAGTTATTGTTTTGTTATTTATTGTTAATTGAATGGAAAATATTTTATTTATTTAGATTTTAGTTTGTTCTCTTTTCCAATTTTTATTAAGTATAAAATGTTGATGATTTTCTTGATCAAAGTAACTGGT
Source organism: Leptura quadrifasciata (assembly GCA_963675555.1). Lineage (NCBI taxonomy): Eukaryota > Metazoa > Arthropoda > Insecta > Coleoptera > Cerambycidae > Leptura > Leptura quadrifasciata. Next base: position 34,866,015 of record OY776674.1, read on the forward strand.
TGCTTAGGCCTAAATGGTTTAAATTATCTGTCACTTTTATTCTTTGAACAAGCCTACTGTGATTGATTAAAAATTTTGTTATTTCATACCCGATTACTTATTAGGACCACAGTTTTTTACCAAAATGGACCTTTAAAACATGCCGGAATTAGGATTTACCCAGACCACCTAGGCTCAATAGAATTTTTGCAAATTTTAGTTATAAAACTATTTATTTCACGTGCCTCTCATTTAATAGGGTTCTGTAATCCATTTTCTTGCACATTTAACAACGTATTTAAATAACCACGAAGGTGTAACAAAAAAATGAAATAGGCCATTTTGTTTGTTTTTTCTTGCTCTTTTCGAGTATCGTATCGAAATTTCAAAAAAATATATACAGGGTGATGTTTTATTGATGCAAAGAAGAAACATAAATTATAGTGAGTCCGGACCTGGATATATTTTTTTTTATACATGTACCTCTTGGGGCTCGTTAGTACATTAGCCGTACCAAATATGAATCCGTTATTTCATTCCCTGTCAAAGTTATGACAAAAAACAGGTTTGGCCAAAAATTATTTAACACCCTGTAACTTCGTAATGAAGGCCCAATGAGACATTTCTATGGGAGGTTCTGGTTACCACTGATGTTCTCTACCTCCTATTAAGCTATGTCCCTCTCATGATGCAACACCCTGTATAAGAACGAAACATCTAAACAAATTTTTTTGGCGTTAGCTACCCCCTCTCTACCACCCCCATTGATACTCCCACCCTATTATTAAAGGGAGTAAAAAATTCAATTGGGGTTTAAATCAAGGGCCTCTAAAATTTATTTTGGCATTAGTTACTTGCTCTACCACTACCATTTCCACCCCCACCCTATTGTTTAAGGAAATAAAAAAATAAGATTTAGTGTGTACACGAGAACCAAGGACTTCTAATTTTTTTTTACATTAGCCACTCCCTCTACCACCCCCACTCTACTATTAATGGGAATAAAATATTGCATTGGGATTTAGTGTGCATAAGACTTGGATACAAAATCTGGATGTGGAAGTAGTGATTCCTTGGGCATCGGTTTTTTTACTCTCTTCGTATATAAGCAGAACTTTATTGAAATTTGTTATTATCAGCCTTGTACTTTAATTGTTATAAGTAATTATTCAACAAGAACTCAACTTTTTATTACTGCTAAGTACCTGCTAATAACTATAAAAATAATCCTTCTAAAAGTATTAATTTTATAATCAATCATCACAATATCGGAGAATGAATTATGATATAAAGAATATTGAATTGAAATTCAATGTGAAAAACATATAATGTCTCGCTGAACACAATGTTCGACAATGTAATACATACATGAGGCAGATAAATACTTATTAGTTTTTTTACAAATCGTATGAATGGAATATCTAGTGCACTTGTAAATAGAACAAACTATACTGCATTATGAAATAATGTGTAACAACTTTAATAAGTTAGATAAATGCAAATGCCAACATGTTGCTATATTTGTATTTGTCAGATTTTTCAACAGTTACTTTATTAGTTACAATACTAGAAAGTCATATTTCACAGTATTTTTTTTTTAAATTATGCCTCGTAGTAGTGTGAACACGGTTTTATGCATTTACTTAACGTTACAAATCGTCTTCTTGTCTTTTCTAATAAGCTACTTAATTTATGATAATTGCTAAACAGCTTTATCTACGGGTATATGTACAAGGAGTCCATTAGACTGCCAGTAATATCACCACAAAATATCAGATTGAAATATAATCAAAGGACGTAGTTTTATATTTCTATGCTGCTGAAGTTTTGCAAATATAAAATATACAAAACAAACAATCTAAAATTAATTAATATATTAAAAAGAAATAGTATTGTTGAATAAAATCATTTTTGAATTGCAAAAAATAGAATGAGTTAGTATCCGCTCAGTGCAATAATATATGTTTTCTTAAGAAATAACATTTCGATCATTCAAATTAGCGCATCTGACCAGTGTGTGACGCCGAAGTTTTCAACTTATTACAATATAAATTGAATACATTGCAACCCATATTTAAAAGAAAGCGATATCGACGTGATGAATTGATCAGCTAGATCACAAGACCTTAATTTCACTGAAGATATTTGTAACCATAGTAACTATCGTTACAGTTATCGTATTATTTTACATATGTACCAAATTTGAAGTAAAATTTTTGGTTCACACATAGAGAGAACTCTCTAAGGAGTAGACAGATTGAGGCCCTGAAATCGAACCAGTCCTACGAGCTCAAACTTATCCCGACAGATTTCTTTCCGGCATATTTTTCTCTTAGCAATTTTCTCGTCCATTTTTCTTTTGATCACGGTGAGATCTGGTGAGTAAAATGAACGCTCCGGATTCGAACCAATTTATCCTGACAGTTTCCCTTCTGACATTATTTCTGTCAATTATTTTTTCTTGACCCTCCCTTTTTCTCTTGAAAATGCCTCCAAGACGGGAGCCGAAACGTCGAGACATCAATAAATCTTAGCCGCGGTTCAACACCAAACCAAGTTTTGTCACACCAACGACCGCGGAAGCTTCTCGGAACATATCTACATGTGTATATATGTATGTGTGTATATGTGTATATATTGTATACATATTTTATTATATATGCGTGTTATTTATTAGGTAAATTTATTATATGTATTAATATTATTTATTATGTAAATGATCGTTCCAATACTTGTAAAGGTCTCATGAAAATAAAGATTATTATTACGTCGATCAGATATCATGAAATTGAAATACTAACATTTGCATGGAACTGATTCACTTCGCCTATTCGATAGCCATCATCAAATTCATATTTCAAGTTTCATTGAAATCCAGTTCTATGAACTCGAAGAAATCAGTATGCGAATATTTAGATATTATCAGGTGGCCAAATATTTTTATTAATCCATATTAAATATATTGTCTTTGTGAGTTAATTCTCTGTTGGCATCTTTACAGGAAACGATCACATTCGATGCCTAATATACCTACGTAAAATTGTGTTTCGATCAGACATCAGAAACTTCTTTAGTAACGTCAAATCTCAAATTTGCCTCGATCAACACGGATTCATGCCAAATCGCTCTACCACCAGCAATCTGGTGTGCATTACTCAGTTCATAGTTGAACAGTTGGATGCTGGGGGCCAAGTAGATGTCATTTATACAGATTTTTCTAAAGCCCTCGACAGACTGGACCACGGAATTTTGCTGAACAAATTATCCGAATTTGGACTAACTGAGCACTTCCTAAACTTTTTTGAATCCTACTTGGTAAATAGACGACTAAATGTACAATACCGTGGATTTTGGTCTATGGATATCTCAGCGACATCAGGTGTTCGCCAAGGTTCTGTGCTTGGGCCTTTGCTATTTAACATTTTTATAAATGATATCGTCATTGGCTTACACTGCAAAACATTACTGCATGCCGATGACCTAAAATTTTTTACATCTATCACTAGTGCAGAAGAGTGTGTTGATTTGCAAAACAATCTTGTACAACAATGGTGTTGGTGTAGCGTAAACAATTTACAGTTAAATATCTCAAAGTGTAGCTTTATGATATACACTCGTGCACAAAATCCAATAAAATTTATCTATACAATTAATGATGAAGAACTGAAGAGCTGTGGTCATTTCAAAGATCTAGGAGTAATATTCGATCCAAAGTTATCTTTTATTAGCCATATCAATCAAATCACCACTAATTCCTTCAAAAATTTAGGCTATATTATCCGTAATTGTAAAGAATTTAACGAAAATACATTGAAACTTCTCTTTAATTCATTTGTGAGGTCAAGACTTGAATATGCTCCAATAGTCTGGAGTCCCGGTTATGAAAATCATAAATATAGCATTGACCTCAGAGGCGTTTTCTTAAATATCTCTGGTTCAAAAGTCATGGAAATTATCCAGAGAGAGGTTTTCCACATTGTGACTTATTACATAGAATCAACACGAGTGACCCTCAACTACGTCGGACGTATCACTCTCTTGTATTCCTTTTTAAGATTTTGAATGGCACTATTGACTGCCGTGAAATTCTTAGGTGCATTAGATTTCATGTTCCTAATTTACAGACTCGCTCGCATTCGTCTATTCTATTTGCCTGCACCAAGAACAAATTTGCTGTTATTGTCTCCTCTACACCGTATGTGTTCCAATTATGATTCTTTATATAAAAATATAGATATTTTTAATACTAGTATATCCAAAATGCAAAATGTGGTTCTCAATTCTGCACAACAACTGTAGCTTCTAAACTATTAGATTACAACTCTTAGGACTATACTAATCATAGACTTATTTTCTTAATTTTTATTATCATTTAATTGCTTACCTTTAGTTAAGTTATTTAGTTTTAGTTATTATTTAGTTTTCTTTTTATGTTTGTAGAATTCCTGCCCTATAATAGGATTATTCTCTGGGCAGTCGTAACCAAAATAAATAAATCAATAAACTTGAAATACAGGTGTTTTCACAGAACTGATTTACTTCGTGGATTCAGTAGGCGACAGATTTATACCCAATCCATTGCCAATAAAATCAAAGGAAGTAAAAAAATTTATTTGTGAATATACTTTAGATATTTAGACATTATTAGATGTCTATTTTCATTAAAGTTCCACATATTCGGATTTTACTCTATTTGTTTTAACATGCGCCTTTATTTTCATTTTCCGTCTTTGGCTACACCTAATCTTTCCCTAATTTCATTTATTTTAATTTTTCATGCTTCGCCTTTTTTACCTTATAACATTTGAACTAAATCATTTTATCTAATCTCTACCCCTTAAAAATCGTACAAACTAAACTCAAAACGATGTCGCTGTGACAATTGCAAAAAATCGCAATTTATTTCATCTATGAGATTCAATGTAGGTTTGAGAAAATGATTTAACTAAGCATTTTGCAAGGTCTATTACACAATCTCACAATAACATTAATAAAAATTAATCAACACATACAAAGTAGTAAAGTTATAAATAAAATACAAGCTTCGGATTTATAAATTTATCGTCGTCTGTCTATCCAAAGAAATTTATGTTTACTTCTTTATAACTGAGCGTCTAGTGAAAAATCCTTCTGTATTTTTTTCATGAATTATTAATAGTTGAATATCGTTCAAGGCCATGAGCGACATGGACTACAAAAATTGAAATTGTTTCGATATACTTTCTCTACGGATATATTGAACCTGAACAAAACCAAATAACAACCCTGACAAAACTCTGAAAATAACAATATGAAATTTTATGTTGAATAAATAAATTGGAGATAATAAATTCATCGACGAACCCCAAGATAAGAGTGAAGTTGAAGCTGAGATCGACTTCGTAATCCTCAATCTGGAGGATGAAAGAAATTTCGACAAAAGTGACGACAGTGATCGAGAAGATGAAGAAAACTTACCTGAATATTGTAAAAAGATAAAAAATAACGAAAACACCGCATCTGAAGTCCAATCAAATACTGTACTTGATCTATGTTCCATTACAATCGAAGAATCATTGAATACTGGTTTAAAATTAAAAGATTACTCAAGACAAAGGGAGGATTTATCGAGAGATTTATTAGTTGAAAAGGCAGTTTTGTTAAAGTCGCGCTAATGATGAGACACCAGCTGCCATCAGGAATTCAGCACTTTGTTGGCTGCTGGATCAGCCAAAAGAAAGAGTAAGTTCGGATCGGCTACATAGATTTATTACAACATTAACAACTCAAAGCAAGTCTGGAAACAATAATCGAAACCAAACAGCAAGGGGAGCACAGCGCGAAGTGAGTGACTATGCTAACCTTGAATCTAACCTAGAACCCAACAGTGAAGTAGAGGAACTCTCAAAAGAAGAGTTAAATCAACAGTCCAAACCTAAACGAAAAAGGAGGTTCCGATTCACAGATATTTCCATGACATTTCGTCCTCAGATGAGGAAAAAATTATTTGCGACGATAGCACTGATACAGAGGTATTTTCAAACGAATCAGAAGACACCTCGGACTTGAATGGCGAATCGGGAGATCTTTAAATTCAAGACGTTGAATTAAATGAAAATGAAGAGTATCTGTCACAGCCAAAGATTCCTCGATTTACCCAGGAAAATGTTAATCCAATTAGTGTTGATGACTTTGTTTTGATTGAACTCAGATCAGCCAAATATCAGTCGAAGTCCCTTTTTATTGGTCGGATTACTAGCCTAAATCCCTCTCACTGCAAATCTCTTCGATCTAACCCAAGACTAAAATATGCTTTTGTATATCCTTTAGTAAATGACGAAAGTGACCTGGAATTAAATGAGATTATTACTAAATTACCTCAACCACCTGAACGTAAGCAAAGTGGATTTTTGTTCGGTTAATCGGTATTAAACTATTACAAGTTTTACGAGAAGTTTTACTAATAAATTTTAATTTTTTTTCGGAAATTTTTTTCTTCCGTTCATTTTAAATTTTCATACTCAGTTGAAACCTTCCTCACATTGCAAACATCTTTGTACACTGTAATATATGATTTGCAGGAAACAACTGCTCAGCGGGCAAATACCCCGGCCTGCATTGAATTATACCTTACAAATCAGCCAATATCATTTGTTAATTCCCTGACCAGACATAGACCGGTTTCGAACTTATTAGTTCTCATCAGTATCCCATAGGTCATTGAACAGACAAACGATAGTGGCCAACCTGCTAGTTTTATAAAACTATAGTAATTAACCACATGAGAGGATTTACTTACCTCTCACCACTAATCTTTGTACACACCTACAAAAATGTAATTTTTAGGTTATTTACTCCTTCTATTTCAGATGATGATGCTAATGATTTATGTTAGATACTTATTTATGTAATATCTTTAAAAAATGTTTTCTTAAAATGTTTTCTTAACCGCCTCTCAAGTTACCGAAGTAACCCCCTGGAAGATCTCAAGGATCTTGTGCTAGGTAAAGAGAGACGAGACCCTACAGTTTAATGTGGACTCCGAGCCACTCTTGGAGTAATGTTTTTAATGAAAAATTGTTTCGCCTTGCGGGAATCGAATTCGCTTCGTTAGGCAACTCAATTTGCTACCTTTAACACACTGAGCTACCGTTCTAGTGTAATACTACAGATGCCCAATCATTACTTTCCCTTTTTTATTATTTCTTGTAGTAGGTAGTGTGCAAATCAGTCCAGAACTTGGCATATGCAGACGATACCGACATAATAACAAGAACGGCAAGAAAGTCTACAGAAACTTTCTCGGACCTAGCAGTGGCAGTGGAGGCTATGGGACTATAGACAAACGACAACAAGACAAAATACATGCCAACTACTTTGCAGACAAGAGTTGGTGACGTAGGACAAAATTTAGCAACTGGTAATCACAACTTTGAAGCAGTCAGGGAACTTACCTATCTAGGTACTCAAGTAGATCCAAACAACAACATCTCAGGAGAAATTAAGCGACACATAGTGACGGCAAACAGATGTTATTATGGCCTTTCCAGGCATTTCTCCAATAAGCGACTGTCACAAACAACAAAGCTGAGAATATACAAGACCTTAGTAATCCCTGTACTGCTATATGGATCGGAAGAGTGGACCATCACAAAAGCCGACGAAACCTCCCTACTTTGTTTCGAACGGAAAATACTGCGAAAAATCTTTGAGGCCGTATGCGAAAACGGGTCATGGAGGCGCAGGTATAATTTCGAGCTATATAACCTGTATAAAAACAAAGCGAAGGGAAGAGATATTGTCACAGTGGCCAAACTAAACAGACTGCGCTGGGTAGGACATGTGGCCCGAGCCAGTGAAGCGAACCCCATTGAAAAAGTGCTTAGCATAGAACCTGTAGGAAGCAGGAAGAGAGGTAGGCCAAAGTTTAGGGCCGATGGTGTAACACAGGATGCCAGAAGTATCGGTGCCTCCAACTGGAGAGCAAGAGCACAAAATCGTCAGGAATGGCGGAGGACGCTTGAGAAGGTCGAGGCCCTTGCAGAGCTGTAGCACCAATGATGATGATGATGAGGTAGTGTATATAATAATAATAATAATAAATCGGCTTTATTGTGCAAAATATTTATAAAAATATAAGTGGAAAGAAATTATTTTATTATAACGAACAAAAAAAGAAAAGAGAGAACAGAACTAATAGAAAAAAGTAATTATACCACAAAATGGCGAAGTTTAGCTGAAAGCTACTCATCTACTCATACTCAACCATAATGAGGCACATTAACAATTCAGTAAATTAAATATGGGGAAAAAAGTTACAGAGAGCCTGACGAACATTAAATTAAAATTAAATTTATATATAAAAAAAAAACAACGCGCTTGAATCATAATAGCTAAAAATATTTACTCGGACAAGGACCAAAAAAAGAACAAAAATATCACTGTTGCTTGCTTAATAGATAACTTTTATATTTATATTTGAATTTACTAATATTAAAAACTTTAAAATCTATCATAAGTTGAGATAGCATTAAAAATAAAGCTTCTTCTAAATATGGCCGTCTGGTGATGAGACATTGTAAACTTGTTTTTAAACCTTACATTTTTTGTATGCACAGAGGATCGTGTATTAAATTTATTTTTTAGAAAAGAGGAGGAGTTGGGAGATATCAATGTTCTATGTACAAAATTACTTAAGTGATGAATTCTCCGATTATTCATATTAAGCCATTTTCATTCATTAATCTTATGAGAGATATGATCAGATTTTCTTAATCCAAATATAGTGCGACAACATGAATTTTGAACTTTTTGAATGCGATTCTTGTCAGATTGGTCAAGACAAAAGCCAAATACAAAATCACAATAATTAAAATGAGACAACACGAGTGACTCACATAACATTTTTTTTAGATTTAAATTTAAAATGTGACGATTTGAAAATATTAGCTTCAGAGAAGAATATGCCTTTTGCATCAATTGTTTACATGGCCCTTAAATCGCAGGTTAGAATCAAAGACAACTCCAAGACATTTCGCTTCGTCAACAATCGGTAAAGTCGTACCATCAATTTTAATATCAAGACTGGTGCGTAGAACATTGATTTTATTCTTACTACCAAATAACATTAATTTAGAATTAGAGGAGTTTAACTTTAAATCATGCTCGACTGATAAACTCATAACTTTATTGAGCTCATGATTTATGATATCACACGCAGCTGCCATATTTTCGATACGAAAATGTGAGTAAAGCACAGTGTCATCTGCATAGGCTTGTATCCGACAATTTGAAACAGAGGAAATAATATCAGACGTGTAAATGATGAACAACAGAGGACCTAAAATTGACCCTTGAGGTACACCTGATAATATATCTAAGCTTGGAGAAGAAGCATTATTAATTAAAAAATTTTGTAAGCGTCCATTTAAAATAAGATGACATCAGTTCAATAGCAGGTTGATCAAAACCATAGTATTTCATTTTAGCACATATAAGTTCGTGATTGATAGTGTCAAATGCTTTAGACAAATCTAGTAATACCAACACACTCACCAACCCCTTATCCAACGCCTCAAAGATGTCATTGGTAACAACAGCTAATGCAGTAGTAGTACTAAACCCTTTTCTAAAGCCGTATTGCGAATCAGGCAAAAATTTATTGAGTATGAAATAATAATAATAATAATAATATTTATTTAGTCCAAGACATCGTACAAGCAGTACATAATTTGTATAGGACACGTCAATTACATACATTTAGAATAAACAAGAGTTAAAATACATTTAGAATAGACAATAATTAGAATAGTCGATACATTCAGAACTTAAAATTGTTAAAATAATAATAATACAATATTGTTACACAAACCTATGATTAAAATAGTCAGAGAAATTATAGAAGTTTTCTTGTTTGAGCAAATTTAAAACTTGTTTCTTAAATAATTTGATATTTTCAGTATTCTTTATGTAATCAGGTAACTTATTATATATTTTTATTCCCATGTAGGCAGGATTACTTTCAATTAAATTTCGATTGTGCAGTGGTATATATAGATCATTGTTTCTCCGGGTATTATAGTCATGAAAAAAACTATTTGAATGAAAGAACATGTAGTTATGCTTAACAAATAATAGCGTTTTCAAAATATAAATGTCTGTTATAGTTAATAATCCCAATCGTTTAAATAGTGTTCTGCAAGAAGTCAATCTTGATATTCCCAGTATCGATCGGACTGCCTTTTTTTGTAAGCGAAATACTCTTATTGAATGACACGAATTGCCCCAAAACATAATTCCATATTATACTCTACTGTAGAATTGTGCATAATAGTATGACATTAATATATGGCCACTGCTGAGTTCCCGTAATCTGTATAGCGCATAACAAACCTGTGACAATTTTCTGCAAAGCACATGTACATGTGTTTCCCAGCCTAAGTTATTATCTAAATACACTCCCAAAAACCTTGTATTAGATACTTATTCAATAGTTTTATTATGACTGTAACTTTCGTTTATTACATTTGATTTTGGGGTAAAGTTAATGAAGACTGTTTTGTCTTTATTCAGAACTAGTCTGTTGTCGTTGAACCAATTAATAAATTTATCAAGCATAATTTGCACCTGTTTTATAGCCTCAGATCTGATATTATCGTAACATAAGTAACTGTTATCATTCGCGAATATGACAAGGTTACTATCTTGATCAATACTGGGGAGATCATTCGCAAACAATAGAAATAATAACGGCCCAAGGACAGAACCTTGCGGTACACCTTACTTTATATGTAATTGTTCCGATTTAGTGCCTTCTATTTCCACTATTTGAGTCCTCTCAGTAAGATATTATTCGATCCATTTGTTTATAATCATATATTTGGTAAAATAAAACTTTCTCAAAAATTTTGGACATGGCCGGTAAAACACTGATAACTCTTAAATCGGAAAATGTGGAGGGGTCAATATTTTTTGGTAATGGCTTGCCTACTGCAACTTTCCATAATTGTGGAAAATATTTCACCTCAATGCAACAATTTATAATATGAGTTATATATTGATCTATGAAAGGACTGCAATATTTAAGCATATATAAAAATTTATTATTTTTTTCAAGAATGTATTCTGTTTTGTTAACTTTATTCCGAATAAAAAAATTGATAAAATTTTTGCATTAGTACTGCAATTGACTTGAACCTCGACTTATTTTTTGTTAAATCCTGAATCAAAATTATTTAATGATACATAGGAGATTGAGAGGACCTATTGTATTGTATAATGTAGAAGTCTAAATCCCTCTAAAATGATAAAACAAAATATGACTTAGAAACAAAATTGTTTTTAAAAAACGTTTAACAAAATTAAGAAATGAATAATTTCAGGTAAGGGAAAGGTTGCAAGAAAATTCCGAGGAAATCTGTTGAATTCATAGGAACTCCGGAGGAACTCAATCACAAAGGGGAAATTTTTGTACAAAATTTCATCCGCGGCCACCCCCTCTTTCACAACAGATTATTGTATAGTCGTTAACAAATTATTCATTGTCACTTAGTTTGGCATAACATAAATACTACAAATAATTACAAATTTCACATTTTAGAGCACTGACAACATTCCTATTATATCTTTTACGCACACTTAGAACAACGGTACTTGTACCGGTCGCCATGTTTGATTTCAATCTTAGTTAAATAGTACATTATATGAATTTACCAAATAAATCTTTTTAATGATAGATATTAAATTAGAAAATTAAAAAGCAATTAAAATATCATCATATTGTTCGGTGAATCATATTGTCTTTAGACGTCACTGAAACAAATAAAATTAAATGTAAATGATTATCCAATTAACCTACTACTTTATTGTTTGCTTGTAAAATGTCTCCGATTGTGTGTTCTTTATTTGACACACATTTCGCAAGGTAATATAAAAAATTAATAGGTAGTAAAAATGTTTAATACAAGATTAAATTGTTTTAAACTTTATTTCTCTTCAATGTCGATCTATCATTCAGATGGAGTTTATAATAATAGTAATATTAACATAAACAGATATTGCAAAATAAAAAGGGCGTATTTAATTGCATAGTATTCTGTCGATCGCCAAAATTCAAGGACTTGGTCTAGATATATTGTCTCGCTTACTGTGTGATATTCTTACATCATTGAAATATTTGTTTTTCTGTGGGTAGAAGAGAATACATCAAATGGAAACATTAAACAATTTCTGCGAATTGTTTGACTACAAGTTTTATTTTTAAAATGGCCTTGTGCAAAATTACCTGAATTAAATTATGTTCATCTTTTTGTATATCGCTCAGTCAGATCATACGGTTTGCTATCTATTTCTTGTTACGAGCATTGACAAGAAACAATAATTAGGTTGGGGTCAAAATGTTTAAGAAAAACCATGTTTGGCGTGTTTTCTGTTTCGCGTTTTTGCGATTTGCCGACTGTTGATTGACTGCCCGACCCTGGTAATGATGTTACACAAATTTAAATGTCAGGATATGCTTAGGCACTTAAGTTATGAACCGAATTAAACGATACTCAGCCCAACTAAACCAAAACAAATTAATGATGTAGTTTTTAAAAACGTATATTCACCAGTAAATTATTTTATGCGAATTTTAATTCTAAAGACGATTTGGTTTTTTTTAACGCTTACTTAATGTCGGCCTATTTTTTGCTACTGAGGCCTAACACCGACGCTTGTAGACGATTACCCCCAACCAAGAATGTTGCCGAACCTCTTCTCATTCGAAGATTAGGGATATTTTACTTGCCTAACATTTGATGTCAAAATCGACTGCTAGAAAATGATAGGGCACCCTCGACACTAAGGGCTATTTTCGCTAAAACTCTCGAAATACTTTGTCTAGAGACTGGATAACTTGTCCTCATATTTAACACAACTCATGAGTTGCAGTGCTGCACAACGTGGATTCGTAAAAGGGTTCTTATTTTCAAAATTTCGGTTCTACTTTCTAAATTTTGTGGTCGATTTCGTCACAGTTTCGAGAAGCTCATCGAGGGTTTTGACGTGTTCTTTAACAATCGCTACATTCCGACGACGTTTCTGGAACTTACTTGTCTACGTTCCAATGACGTTGTAGTTACGTGACGCGTCGTGTAGCCATGACTCTCGCGGAACTATATCGCCTTTATAAATTAGTGCTGTTAGCTTTGTCTTTTTACTAATTTCGGTGAACTTATATATCATTCCTCCTTGAGCTTGCTTACTTTTCCAAGTCAAAAACTAAATAGATTATTATTGCCAAGATGGTGTATTTAACACCCTCGTCTATCGACGTCATGTCATGGGTATGGAGATCCCTGATGTCAGCTGCAGGGCCTGCCGCAGGGCGCCGGAGACTGTAATGCACTTACTGTCGGCTTGCCCGACATACGCAGTCTCGGCCTATATTCACAGACACGACGCAGCATTACGAGTGCTTTACTATCATCTAAGGCACTCGTATGGACGAAATACCAGTGCTGCCTTACGCTCGGGGGGATATTGAGTCCATTGTAGGGAATGAGAAGTATTTAATTTATTGGAACTACTCGTTTCCCACCGTCAGGCAAGTACAAGCCAACAAACCTGACATAGTACTCTTCGACCACCAACTCAAGACAATGTATGTCGTGGAATTCTCAGCTCCCGCTGAGAGAAACATTGTCTTGAAAGAGGAGGAAAAACGGACAAAATATCGAGATTTGCTCTTTGAACTCCGCAGGCTTTATCCAGGCCATTCTGTTAAAATAGTGGTACTGATTATAGGAGCCCTCGGTGGAATGAGACAAACTCTGCTTTCGGAACTAAAGATCATACCGGCATGCCGAGATTCGGCAGAGATCTTAGCCGGCAGAATGCTGTCATCATCGGTTCATTGCGTTTACTCAGGGCACACGATTTGGGGACCCGGTAGTCACTCACCCCACGGGCGTGGGGAGTGGCTATTGGTATTTATTACCAGCTCCCCTCTGTGAGTTTCGGAGCCACAGAGTAGGGTGACTGTTTTTTTGTAAAAAAAATAGAAAGAGTAATATTATTATTAGAAAGCAAAACTTGTACAATTTCCCGATGGTCTGAGTGACAAAAATTAAACGAATGCAAGGTTACTGTTACAAAAATGACTTTAAAGACTTTGAGGTCAGTAGTGAATACTAGGGATTTCTGGACCTCCATCTCCCACCCCTAACCTTGAGCGGCAACCTTGACCTTGAGTTTATAAATGCCTTGATATCGGCCTTGAGACATTCTTTAACTTTGATGTGACGTAAACCTTGAGAGCTGATGATGTGTATAAAGTTAGAACTGAAAATTGTTAATATACCATTTGAGTTTGTTGAGAAATTAAAGTTATGAGTGGGATAGATGAAGTGAGTGATAATAACGAAGTAATAAAATATACATAAATGGAGGATAAGTTATTTTCTGTACTTATAATTAATCTCAAAGGTATGCTGAGTAATACTAGACATATAAGTTCTTCTATCTCTAACAAGAGCCTTCTTAATCCTAGTTAAAATTGAATTCTTTGTTTGCGAACGTACCACCAAGTGCAAATGTAAGTAGTTAACTAGCGGTTTTAATTCAGAGTGCTGGAGGTGAAAAAAAAACTAAATGTCATGGCATCAGCAAAAACGACAGGTCCTTCAACACCTGAAGAAATCTTGAATCTGATTTCGTTCAACTGCAAAAAGCGTTCACAGTTTTGAACACTTACAGAAAAACAGGACTTTGGTATGTTCGCTGTGTTGTAAATGCCAGGGAGGGTGAATCATCAAAAATTTTGTGCAAATACTATGAAACAATTTGAATTTAGTTAAAAAAATTCTTAAATTTGTTCAGTTATTTAATTTTTGACTCCATTATTATTATATAAGTGAAAACTACTTGTTTCAAATTAAAAATAAAGGAAATATCTATTTAACTCTATTTAAAAATTTGCTGCGTAATTTTAGCAACCTCTTGATGCATTTTTTTCAGTTTTTTTGTCACAACTTCGCTAATTTTGGTAGTACAGCCAAAAGTAAAAAAATACATAGGAGGACATTTACTAATTTTACATGCAGATTCTCTTTTTGTAAAACTGTTTTCTTTTAAGTTATTAGCGTTTAGAAATAGGGGTTGAAAATTTTCAAATTTCCATATCTTGCTTATTTTCTGACCAAACTTAATAGTGTGTATTAATATGGCTTCGAGTAAGGTTGCTTGTTCACAGAGCTCCTGTTCATTTTATTATAAATGTTGCAAAAATAAACCTTTTTTGCATTACGTGTGTGTAAAATGCTATAATATATACCACAAATGCTGCGTGCCTAAGTTTAAAAAACAAATACGTTTTATTGAACGTAATAAAATAATGTGTTGTGAGGAAGATATTTCAAGTGACCATGAAGACGAAAAAAGTATTCTTCTAGAAAAGACCATTGACGATCTTAATGAGGACAATAATTTGAAAGATAAGCATATCTATAAACTAAAAGTGGAAAATAAATTAATTATAGACGAAGCTGTAAAAGCGGAAGAGGAGATGAACCAGCTAATTAAAGATCAGGAAAAAATTATCGCCGATTTAGAAGAGGAGATAAAACATATTAGGAAAAAATATATCAACAGTAAAACATTAAAAAGTATTGGCACCCAAACAAAGAATGAGACAAAAAATACATCTACGTCTACTGAGACTTACTTTAAATCATCCAGTGGCGTAGAGACTAAAGACTGTGCAAATTTGGAAACGAAAATAATTAATAATTTGAAAAATTCTAATAATATCAAGAACCACAAAATAAAAAAGTCAGATTCAGATATAACAGACAGCCAAACTAAGCCAACAAATCATAGTCACCCCTCAAAAAGAATCCCAGGTAACCATATAAAAAAACATAAAATTATTTTATTGTGTGATGACTATGGCCGTAACATTAATAAAATGATATATGAAAGAGTATCTCCTGCTAAATACCAAATTGAAACCGTTATCAAACCTGGGGCTTGTTTCGATCAAGTTATTGAAAATATAGAACCTTTAACTGCAAGCTATACAATGGACGACTATATTGTTATCATTGCAGGTTCAAATAATTTTCAGAGGAAAACAGACAAGTATCCATCTTTCAGAAATATTTGGGAAAAAGTTAAATTATGTTCGCTTTCGAATATTATCATCACCACTGTGCCATATCAAAATTCAAAATTGGACAAGTTTATCTATAAATTTAACAATAAGCTAAGTGAATTTGTGTGGAAGCTGAATAAATGTATTCCTGGGAAAGTGCGTATTGTACTTATGTCCTTAAATATTAATGGATATTGTTTAGGTAGCTATTACTGCAGAGAAAGTTTTAAAAATGGAGGTGTATGCATTTTCGTAAAAAACAGCTTAAATTATGTTAATCTAGATTATGTAAGTAACCTATATGTAGAAAAAGATTTTGAATGCTCAGCTATAAAATACACGGTAAAAGAAAATGAATATTTTATAATTTTAACATTATATAGAAGCCCAGATGGAAATGTTTCCATCTTTATTGACAAGCTAAATATAGCGCTAAACATGCTGCTAAAAAATCATAAAAAACATAATATAATAATATGTGGCGATTTTAACATAAATTTTCTTTTGCCTTCTAAGAACCGCACAGACCTTTTAGATATTTTTAATTCTTATTGTATTACACCTACCATAAAGAAACCTACTAGAGTTAAATCTTGCATAGATAATATTTGTGTAAATTTGAATGAAGAATTGTACGAGAGTTCAGTGATAAATAATGGTATCAGTGACCACAATGCCCAAATAATCTCGGTTCAAATTAAAAATGATATTAATAATAAAAAACGGGTAACATACAGAGAATTAAATAATCCTGATAATGTTCGACATTTTTGTAATTTACTTAAGAACGAAAATTGGGATAATATTTTAAATTCAACATGTGATGCAAATACTAAATTCGCTATATTTTGTGATACTTTTTTATATAATTTTGAATTAGCTTTTCCAGTAAAAACTAAAACTATAAAACATAATGAAATGTCAACAAAAAAATGGATAACAAACGGTTTAAAAATATCTTCAAAAAAATTAAAAGAATTATATGCATTAACTTTAAATGGGGGTGAAGAAATAAAATTGTTTTATAAAAAGTATAAATCTATCTACAGACAACTTTTAAAAAAAGCTAAAAAAATGTATAACAATAGCCTACTTGCTAATACTAAAAATAAATCAAAAATGGCGTGGAACATAATCAGACATAATAATAATAATACAAATAGGCATGAAATTATATTAAACGTAAACAATGCTCTAACAAATGATACTAATGTTGTTGGCAACCATCTAAATAAGTATTTCAATGATGTACCCAGTTTATTACTTGTGTGTAATGGGGTAGTGAAGCGCAAGTTATAGCCTCTCCTACTCAATTGTTAACCTCACCTTCGCGATGAGTTCAATTTGAACTTGGTGCACCCTGTTTTCACTAACGAGGCTCTAACGACCGAGTAAGGGCGGAATAACCCTTACCTTTTGCCGTGAGCACATCCACCTTCTCACGAAGAGTGCGGTAAAAATAACCCACCGCACACAAAGGTTGCTTTTGGAATCGTTTGGTTACCCCATCGTCGCAGTCTCCTTCTGTGCCATGGGACCACACCACTCGCCTTCCGCAACCGAGCTGGTCAGTTGCATACCTGCTCCAGCTAAAACTTCAAATGCAGCTTCGTTTTCAGTCGATTAAGGCTTTAAAAAATGATGGAGCGTTCAAGTGGGACAAAATCATCCGGAGGTAAAATACCCTCCCGATCGGATCTCCGGGGGAGGGTGCCCACAGGGACACCTCATCGAATGTCGAAAAAACACCGACAAGTTAAATCCAACAAAACGAATTCTTTCATCTACGGCGCTTGGAATGTTCGTACTTTGAACGACAGCACTCGCACCGATCGGCCTGAAAGAAGAACTGCTCTAATAGATAGAGAACTTCACCGACTCAATGTTGACGTTGCAGCTCTCAGCGAAACTCGATTTTTGGAGAAAGGCTCTCTCACAGAAAAGTACTACACCTTCTATTGGAAAGGTCTTCCCACCAATTCAAGAAGACAACATGGAGTAGGATTTGCCGTTCGGAATCAACTTGTATCCAACTTAACACAAGTACCACAAGGCCTATCCGAGCGTCTAATGCTGCTACGCTATGAGCTATCAGATGGCAACGCGGTAAATCTAATAAGCGCCTACGCTCCCACTCTGGATGCAAGTCACGAAACCAAGGAAAGCTTCTATCAACAGCTGGAAGAAACCCTCTGTAGAATACCTAAAACGGAACGACTCGTTATTCTTGGCGATTTTAACGCTAGAGTAGGGAGAGATGCAGACACCTGGCCAGGCATCATAGGCAAGAACGGTTTGGGCAACATGAACGCTAACGGTCAACTACTCCTAACTAAATGCGCCGAACATGATCTAGTTATAACAAACACCATTTTCCAACAAAAGGATAAATTTAAAGGCACCTGGCGTCACCCCAGATCAGGTCACTGGCATCTACTGGACTATGTTATCGTACGTAGGAAGCATCTCAAGGACGTCCAAATTACAAAGGGGCGCATTGATAGCGATTGTTGGACCGATCATCGTCCTGTTGTCTGTAAAATGAAAATTGTTATGAGACCCAAACACCGAAGAACTCAAGTAAAACGTAGACCCCGTCTCTGTATTAGTAAATTGCGTGACCAACAAACCGTCGAACAGCTAAAGCAAAAAGTTCAAGAGAATTTGAGTGCACTAGAAGAAACCAATTCTGTAGATGTCGCTGCTACCTGGACACAAATTAAAGACAGTTTAAAAAGTGCGAGTGAAGAAATTCTTGGCACTGTAGCAAGTAAAAAACAGGAGGACTGGTTCAATGATAATGAAGCTTTTATACAAGAACTTCTTGACCGCAAACATATTGCCTTCCAAAACGCTATCAACCACCCCAACGACTCATCAAAAGCAGAAGCTTTTACCCAATCTAAGTATGAAACGCAACGCGAAATCAGAAGAATAAAGAACGAGTGGTGGGCAAGCAAGGCCAGAGAAATTCAAAGGTACGCCGATTCACACGACTACAGGAATTTCTTTCAAGAAGTAAAAGCAGTGTACGGCCCCAGTCGGAAAAATATGTGCCCTATTAAAGATTTAAATGGAAATCTCCTCAAAGAAGACCAGGAAATAAGAGCCCGATGGAAAGAACACTACTCTAACATTCTTAACCAGCAAAGTCAAGCCGATCACGATATTATAAATCTTATCCCTCAATACGACACCTTCGAAGACTTAGATAAGCCACTAACAACGGAAGAGATCTTAACCGCCATTGGGCAGCTAAAAAATAACAAATCTCCCGGCGCCGACTCACTCCCAGCTGAGATCTTTAAAGCTGTGTCGTCAGAGCTCATACCCTACCTCAAAAAACTGTTTGATGTCGTGTGGGAAAGTGGTCAAGCTCCGCAGGAGTTTCGTGATACACTTTTAATCAACATCTTCAAAAACAAAGGCAGCGCTGCGGACTGTGGAAATTACAGGGGTATAGCTCTCCTGGCTGTTGGAGGGAAGATACTCACTAAAGCGATGGCAAATAGGCTAACACCTGTTATGGAAAAGTTACTTCCTGAAACACAGAGTGGCTTTAGACCAAACCGAGGCACATCGGATTTAATCTTCACACTTAAGCAGCTTCAAGAAAAAGCACTCGAACATCAAGGAGAAATTCACATGGCCTTCATTGATTTAACCAAGGCGTTTGACTCGGTGGACAGGGAAGTGCTCTGGAAAATTATGTTCCGCTTAGGTATCCCTAGAAAATTTGTGGAAGTATGTCGCAGTCTACATACAAACAACAACGCCCAGGTTATGTATAATAATGAGGCAACCGAACCTTTCCAAACCCTCACTGGAGTTAGGCAGGGATGTGTCCTGGCACCCCTACTCTTTAATTTGTTTACCACTGCTCTAACAATTATTGTTGACAACAAACTGACAGTCAGAGGAATAGGTCTCAGATACCGTTTTGATGGCGGTCTCTTTAACATAGGGCGCTTTAGAGCTTTCACAAAGACACGCACACGATTCATTTGTGATCTCCAGTATGCGGATGACTGTGCACTTTTAGCCTCTACGCCGGAAGAGCTTCAAGAACTTTTAGATGTGTATGTCCAGAGCTATGATTCCTTGGGACTTAAAATCAACATTGGAAAGACTAAGATTATGTCAACTCCTCATCAAGTGAACCAAATAGACATTACATTTAACGGAAATTCTCTTGAAGTGGTGGATCAGTTCAATTACTTAGGCAACGTTGTTAATGACAAAGCAAACATGGACAGCGAGATTCGCAATAGAATTAACGCTGCATCTAGAGCACTCTGGGGTCTTAGAGAGAGAGTATTTGACAACCACGACCTTGCTTTGTCAACGAAAATGGCTGTCTACAGAGCAGTTGTCATTCCAACACTGCTATATGGATGTGAAAGCTGGGTCACTTACCGTCGTCATGTGAAAGAATTAGAACGTTTTCAGCAAAGACACCTCAGAAGTATGATGAAAATCCGTTGGTTCCATCACATGTCAAACGTGGAAGTACTCAGGAGAGCAAACAGCCTTCCAATTGAGGTGCTTATTTCAAGAGCACGCCTAAGATGGGCAGGTCACGTTCATCGTATGCATGATAACCGCCTTCCTAAATGTACACTTTATGGTGAATTGCTAAGCGGTAGAAGAAGGCGTGGCGGTCAACGAAAGAGGTTCAAAGACGCTCTCCATGAAAATCTAAAATCCTGCGGTATTGCAGACGAGCAATGGGAACAACTTGCAGCGGACAGAACCGAATGGCGAGGGGTTGTGGCCAGCTATCAAGGAAATGTTGCTGCAAGAAGGCCGAATCCAAGACCTAACCAGGTCTATGTTTGTCCTGACTGCGGTCGACATGTGCTCTCCCGAATTGGCCTCTATAGCCATAGTCGTGTGCACCGTAGATGAATGGAAATCTCAATAAACTACACCTGTTACTTGTTTTTTATTGTACACAATTTATCGACTGTAACATTTTTATACTCGGACTCGAGTAACGGCTAATAATAATTACTTCCTAAAATATCTCAAAATATTTCTCAGCAATTATGTATAAAACAAAACCCTTTCTCATTTTTTTTTGAACCAGCTACTGAATTTGAGGTCTTGAGTATAGTAAAAAATCTTAAAAATTCCAATTCCTCAGGTGAGGATAATATCAGCACAAATTTATTAAAAAAATGTATAATGCCAATCCTGAAACCATTAACTCAACTCTTAAACTGTTCTTTAAATGAAGGAATTTTCCCCGATAAACTAAAAGTTGCCAAGATAGTACCATTATATAAGTCAGGTTGTATGTCAAATGTCGAAAATTATCGACCAATATCACTTTTGAGTTCTTTTTCTAAAATATTTGAAAAATATGTTGCCCAAAAAATCGTAAAATTCTTTGATAAACACAAACTTTTTAATAGTAATCAATTTGGTTTTCGCACAGGCCTCTCTACGACAACGGCTATTATGCAGTTTTTAAACAATCTTTATGAAAGCTTAGATACAGGTAAGAAATGTGTAGGTATCTTTCTTGATCTGAGTAAGGCTTTTGATCTTGTGTGCCAACTGGAGAAGTATGGTGTAAGAGGTCAACCATTAAAATGGTTTAAAAGCTACTTATGTGACAGAGCACATTTTGTCCAAATTAATAATATTAAGTCTGATGTCCTTGGAACCTCAATCGGAGTACCGCAAGGGTCCGTTCTAGGTCCTTTACTGTATATAATTTTCGTAAATGATTTTTCTCTAGATGGCTCTTTATTATTTGCCGATGACTCATCTTTCTTAATATCAAATTCAAAAATAGAGCACACGATAAATGAAGCAAATCTAAAGATCTCACAAGCTCACGAATGGTTCACTGAGAATAACCTGATTTTGAATAATAATAAATCTGCATTTCTAAGATTCAGTAACTTAAAAGAAAATTATCAGGAAAGTCTTTTAATAAAAACAAAAAATGGTACTATTAGACAAGAACAAGCTTTAAAGTTTTTAGGCTTATATATATCTGACAACTGTTCCTGGTCTATGCATATTGATAATATTTGTAAAAGAGTTGCCCCGGTATGTTATTGCATAAATCAGTTACGTGATATTGTGGACCGGGCTGTATTGGTCATGTATTATTATGCGCATTTTCACTCCGTAATTTCTTATGCGATAATTGCCTGGGGAGCTGCAAGCGATAGTGTCAGAGTTTTTAAATTGCAAAAAAGAGCTTTGAGATTTATTTTTGGATTAAATAAACGAGAGAGTTGTAAAAATTTGTTTAAGCAATTAGGAATATTAACATTACCTTGCATTTTGTTACTTAATCTCTTAATGTATGCTAAAACAGAACTAAGCACAAATTCGCTTAATAATCACCATATGTACAATACTCGCAATGGCACAACCCTTGAAATTCCTCTACACAGATTAGCTAAATATAAACAAAGCCCTAAGTACCTGGCTATAAAAGCTTACAATCATTTACCTGATCGGTATAAGAATCTACAACTAAAGCATTTTAAATTAGAACTCAAAAAGATATTAATAGATAAATGCTATTATTCTCTGAATGAATATCACGATGATAATAGTTTGTAACCAATCCACTTATATCATTTTTTTTATTTCCTTGTTATTTCTCCATATATATTAGGTATGTTATTTTTATTTATATGTGTATATTTTATATCAGTGTTCCTGTATATATGTAAAATGTATGTACATTCTGCATGTACGAGTATATACTTGTATATATGTACCTTATTTTATTATTATTTTTAAGTTTGTTATTTTAACCTAGTTCACTATTTTTTTTTTATTGTATTTTAACTGATGATTTTTTCTATTTGCAATCGACTTATCCTATATCATGTTTTTGTGATCAAAAGGATTAATAAATTATTATTATTATTATTATTATTATTATTATTAATATGGTGAGGTCACAAAATGTCGCATTTGAAAAGCACTAATAATTGTTATACGGGAAAATTTTCACAGAAATTAACGAATTTCGAGAAAAACATGTAAAATATGCATTTAGTACAGTAAAAATGTACCAAAAATTCTCATGACCTGGAAAAAATTGCACACTTGAATTTGTCATGCTCCATGTAATCAGACCCACTTAGAAGGTCTAAAACCAAAAAAGTGACCTACCCCCTTTTGCTTCAACCGCCATCTTGAAAATTTTTTGAATCAATTTATCTCGTGTTCTATTGGTCGCACGGAAAAAGTTATTCAACAAAAAATGTTGTAAATACAATTCTACATAGTTTCGGTAATGCGATACCGAGAGGTTAATATTTCGAGCGGTAGAAAAAGCACAAAAGTTACCAAAAAACAGCTTTTGAAAGCAGTGTTGGCAAATTCAATTTACTAGTTGTTTACGTAAAAATATTAGCCATACAAACATATTCAAATAAATTCGATTCCATTGATTTTAGATTTCCAATTATTATTCTTTTATTTAACGTCGGCCTATTTCCGCTACCAGGGCCAATCACCGAAGCCAGATTTCGAATTAAATTTTGAAAAAAACAGTTTTTTGGTAATAACTTTGGCGCCCTCTACCGCTAGAAATATTAACTTCTCGGCATCGCGGCAATTGCCGAAAATATATAGAATTTTATTAATTTAGCTCAGTCAGTTCCGCGCAAAGCCAACATGAACAGGTGAACATGTCTGATGACATAATTGCCATGAGTCAACATCAGCAACAGCATTTCTATTAACGCAAAAAAATTTTTTCTGTTGAAATAGGCTTAAAATGTCATGAAACGTCGAAATTTTAAGTTTGAGCGAAAAAAAAATTTCCTGTCTGTCGGTCGGTCTGTCTGTAACTTTTTTTTGTGCGCACGTTTACTCTGGAACCGTTTATGGTATTGACTTGAAAATTTGGTACACTTATATATTATAACGAGATCTGGAACTAGATTATATTTTGATCTAATTCCGTTGAAGGGTTTGGGAGCAAATGGTGTAAATAAGGGTAAATAGGCAAAGCAAGCAGGTAAGAGTCTATAAAATTACAATTTAGGGCATATACGAAAAGTCAAGGTTACAAAAAAAAGTTTGGCATCAGCCACACCCCCCCCCCCACTATCACTCCCACTATCACCCCCAATACCACCCTCACACTATTGTTAAAGGGAGTAAAAAATTAAATTGGGATTTAGTGTGTATACGAGAACCAAGGGCTTCTAATTTTTTTTTTACATTAGCCACCCCCTCTACCACCCCCATTGCCACCCCCCTCTATTATTAAAGGGAATAAAATATTGGAATACTGGGATTTAGTGTATATAAGACTTGGATACAAAATCTGGATGTGGAAGTAGCGATTCCTTGGGGGCAGAGGTTTTTTTATTTTGTGTAACCATTAGGTTCCATAACATCGATTCTGCTTGATATGATTCCAAAAACTCCCAACGCATTTTCATTACGCCATTCCATCTGAGACGACAATATTTTTAAAATACTACACTGCGCACTGAAAACAATGAATGAGTGTATGCCCAATGTGTGGCCGGCAACACGGTATTGGAGCCAATCCCTTTGATGTTTTGTAGGAAAACCGATACACAACAGATAAACTCCAATATTGAGCTCAATGTGTGACCCAATGCTTTTTTGTCGATCGACACATTGGGCGCACGTTGTTGGTCCCAACGTTGGGTCCAATATGTGGTGCCGGCGTTAAACAAATCAAGTGTTCTAACATCAAAAAGTCTAGTTGTTGTTTGTGATATTTGACATTGTAAGGAACTAAAGTGAGGTTATATTTTATTTCTTTTCCCTCCAACAACCATGAAAAATGGGACGCAATGTGCAGATAACCTATACTGCGATCAAGAAATATAAACAAATAAAGATGATAACTTATTCCCTATACTACAACGTTAGCCACGAGTCGATGATGACACATCGGTCACTGACGTCACCACTGGTACTCAATTCTGTGAAAACTATAATAATTTAAGGCCCTTCACTGATTTTTTAGACCACAATGCCTGAACGTACTTGCGCAATTGGTTCTTGTAAAAGCAATCAACTTATACTCAAGAAGAAGGGCTTGAATGTAGTATTCTTTTTCAAGGAAGGTTGACATAAAATCATGAATAAAAAAAAAATGCCATCTTTTAATCACATTTTTATAATTTTTTTCTCATTTTATTATTAAAATTTATTGCGGAAGGTTCCCAAATGCTCAATTATACTTCTGAAATATTTTTACTTTTTGTTTTCAGAAATAAATATTAATTTTATTGTTATCTGTTAATTGTTAATGACTTAATTTCTTTTTAATAAATATCAATATATGTACACAAATATACACGTTATAAATGATTTTATAAGTTTAGGTATATTCAAAGAATTAGAATAATCCTCAAATTCATATCTCCTAATCTCCAGTTAATTTGGTTGTACAGTGTTCGCATTAACGAAATTTTTTTCCTAAGCATTTTCTTCGTCCAATTCAATTCAGTTCAAAACTTCTTTATTATATATCATGAGTACAATACATGTGCCGCCCCAAAACCTATTCCGCGGATCAACCATGCAACCACCGCGTAGTTCGCGGTGGCAGGTTGCAGGGTGGGGCGAAATAGAACTGGTTTGGCTAAAACACAATTTAAAACTTAACCTAAACTCCTTTCACATAAAAGATAGAAAGATTAAAATAGGTGGTAACATTTTCTATATCTAAGAAAAACAGATTTTAAAAAACTTATAACTAAACTTGGTTTTAGATACTCTCACATTTTTTTTTAAAATTTAATGCCAACGCAAGTACCTGAATCTGAACGAAGAACCTTCTGCGAAACGTGTAAATACCGGGCTGCACATAGGCGGGCCTAAACTTTGGTTTTGATAATTTTAATTTTTCGAAAATTTTGATTTTTGTTGAAAAATTCCGATGGGAAATTAATTTAGAAACAAAAATGTACAAAAGGAAAACAAGAAACAAACATGAACAAACATAAAGGAAGAAAGAGATAGAAAAGATTTAAAGATTCAAAGGTATGAAATATCAGTAAAGACGGATAGGATAAGCGGAAGTTATAGTTGGTGAAGTTTGGCTACAGAGGTTGCCGGAAGATCGGTAACGTCTGGTATGGTAGAGAGTATTTTATCCGAAATGGGGCATTATGCTGTCTAATTTGTGTTATGTTTCTTGTTAGCGGACTATCGCCCAGTTTGAAAGATTAGAAATTTTGGGAGATGTCCCGGATGTAGTCCGCTATTGGGGTTATGTCGTGGCAAAGTGCATATAGGTCTCTGAGGGAGGTGTATCTTCCAGAATTAGAAATGAGGCGCATAGACTTGTGCTCGAGCACTTTTAGTTTTCTCATTGTCATGGTCGGTATGCTGTACCACACCGGCGCCGCGTATGTGATGGACGGTCCGACCACCATCGTGTACAACAATTTTTTATTTTGTCGGTTAAGTCTGCTACCCCTGACCATGAGCGGATACAGACTCCTGGACAGGGAGTAGACCGTCCCACTGTCTCATTTATGTGCGTATTGAACGTTAGTCGCTGGTCTAGTCTGACCCCCCAAGTACTTCACGCATCTCTTGGTTGGAATTTGGTTTCCCCGGATCAAGATTGGTGTTAGGATTTTGTTTTCAGTAAATCGGCGTGTGAAGTCTCCGACTTCTCAGCGTTTACCCGAATCTTCCACCGATCGTAATACGCCGTGGCACGGGCCATATCAGCTTTGAGCAGAATGTTTACTGCTTGAGCGTTATGAGAATGTGCATACATGGCTGTGTCATCGGCGTACTTGGCCAACTTCGTATTCGGGAACTCTGGGTATCGGAGACGTACAGGTTGTAAAACTTTGGTGACAGATATGATCCTTGCGGGACTCCCGCGCGAATGTTCCGCCGCGTTGACAGTTTGTTATTCACTCGATCTGCCCGTCAAGAACGAGTGAATGAGTTTGATGAAATAAGTCGGAAAGTTGTAGTCGTGCATTTTGTATAGTAATCCCGGGAACCAGACGGTGTCGAACGCCTTCTCAATATCGAGAAGCACCATGGCGGTGCTCTTCCCGAGGTTGTATTGTACTTTGACGTCGTTAACTATCCTAACGATTTGTTGTACCGTACCCCTGCCCCTTCTGAAGCCAATCTGAGACTCATCGTTGATGTGGAGCTCCTCCTGAACAGCGTCTAGTCTGATTAGGACGAGCTTCTCCACCAACTTGGAGATCGCCGACAGTAACGAGATAGGCCTGTAGCTGCCGGCGAACTTCGCATCCGATGCATATGAAAAGGGTGATGAGAAAAGTATAAAAAAGAGTCATTTAGAACATTTTAAATGGTGCCATATCTCAGGAGCACCAGTGGTAACGTCACATCAGTCGGCCTTGAAGCTATCATATTTGTCCATGTAGGCAATCCTTTTTTGTTTATAATTCTTGTACTGCAATAACTAAAAAAAACATGTTTTCTACTTTTTGATGTATTTTTCATAAAAACGCGTTTTTTTATATTGCCTACTTAATTTTTGCTCAGTGAACTACCAAAAGTTATAATTTATTTTTCAAAGGATATACTCTCACACCTTTTTCATTATTTAAATATGATTTTTTTCTCAGATTCACACCACATTTCATCTATGATTTTAGTTTTTAAATTATACATGTATACTATATTAACCGAGGAAAGATACTGTATATACTGACCTACAACTTTGCAACTCAATACATTTTCATATAAATCGGACAATTTATTAATAGGCATATGTAAAACTTAAGGCAATAATTATTGAACACAAAAAATTAGCACTTCTCTATTTGGTACGTAAAGTGAAAACAGATAATTATATGCCAACATAATTTTCCATTCTATCTCGTTAGTAAATCTGCCTTATTAAGAGATTTTATTATTAACGTCTATTACCTATTAATGCATTAATTATATCAATTTAATTATTTTAATTGTCTTATTATACGGGAATGAGAAGCTTACTTTTCAGTTAATAGTTCTTAACATTAATAAATTGGTTTTTATTCTTTTGACGTAAATTAAAATAGATGTCTATCTAAATAACTTGATTATGTCGTAAAATATGCACCGCGTTATGAAATGAATATGAAAATAAATGGTATACTAGATAAATAATTATGCCAAATATGAGAAAGTTCATCAAGTTTTATCAAAATTGAAATATATTAATTTTCTGATAGTCCGTTTTCAGTCTTTATATCGGAAACAAACCAAAAAACGCTGCCCAAGGAATCACTACTTCCACATCCAGATTTTGTATCCAAGTCTTATACACACTAGATCCCAATGCAACATTTTACTCCCTTTAATAATAAGGTGGGGGTGGCTAATGCCAAAATAAATTTTAAAGACTCTTGGTTCTCGTACACACACTAAATCCCAATTTAATTTTTACTCCCTTTAATAATAGGGTGGGTGTGGCAATAGGGGTGGTAGAGGGGATAGCTAATGCCGAAATTTTTTTAAAGACCCTTGGTTCTCTTATACACATCAAATCCCAATTTAATTTTTTACTCCCTTTAATAATAGGGTGGGGGTGGCAACGGGGGTGGTAGAGGGACTAGCTAACGCCAAAACAATTTTTTGAGACGTTTCGTTCTTGTATACACACTAAATCACACAAAGATTGGGCGAAATGTTATCGCTGACTTCTTCTTAAATTTCAATAAAAAACAGTCACTCCTCGATTACTCAAAATATCACTACACAAAAATGACAAAGTCTTATAAACTTGTAATTTTCTTCAAGACGGCTCAATGGAAAACAATTTAATTAGCACCAGATTATAGCCAAGATACTAACAATCATTTAGCAAAAAAATGCCTCGAAAACTTTTTTATTAACGAAATATGGCTTGAGAAGTATTAAAAATGTGTATTTCCGATTTCACGATTTTGGGGTAAAATTGACTTTTAGGGGATGTTCGCAATTCCGAATTTCAACACGACCTCAAAATTGGAATGCGGCAGATAGTTTTCTACGGGAAACCACTTTCAGTTTTTTTAGGTCCTCGACTGGTATAGACCTACTTTTTACAGGCATTTCTCAGACGGCTCGGTTCCCCACTAAAAAAAGTGTATAAGAAAAACAACAAACGCGACAAAAAGGTTACAAACAGAAAGGAAGATGAGACAGGAAAGGTTTAAAGATACAAAAGGTATGAAATATCAGTAAAGGTGGATAGGGTAAATGGAAGTTATAGTTGGTGAAGTTTGGCTACAGAGGTTGCCGGAAAATCGGTAACATCTGGTACGGTACGGGGTCTTTAATGCGAAATGGGGCATTATGCTGTCTAATTTGCGTATAGGTCTCTGACCCATCTACAAAAATCCAATCGCTTTTCTTCATCTCCATTTTCAACTGTATGTCTGAACCTTGGCTTAAATGCTTGAACTTTGTTTTCCATATAAATTCTCTGCAAATGACTTTTACTTACTTCCAGTCTTTGTTCCGTAAAGATAATTTTGGATGGTCTATTATTGAATTTCTTACCAAAAATGTTGCCGCATCGTCCTCATTATACTTTTTCTTTGGTTTTTTGACATGCACTACAGATCCAGTTTCATTAAATTTGTTTAAAAGTTTACGGAGCGATTGGCGTGTTGGGAAACTTTTCTTGGAAAAGATCAATTGCATTTATTTTGAATTATAAACAACCTTGTTTTATAAACATTTTATTCAAAATAATAAATAAAGGCACTTCTCTTTTGAGGCATTTTGACGTTTACTTAATTCATTAACAGCCGGTACACCTGACTTAATATTAATGAACCTCCATGCCTAGAAGTTTCTCTGCAAAAATAGAATATTAATTTATAACTATGTAGATTTATATTTTTATGTTATGTTCAGTCTAACAAACAAAATCGATATTTTCGTTTCTGCAAAATATTTAAACGTCATCTATTTTACTTTATTAATGGCCAGTTTCTGAAACGTAAAATAAAGTTATCTATTAATAAATGTCATAGTAATAATTGTTGTCACAATTGTAACTATGACAGTAAACGAATAATTAACTCTATCTAACGTTTCAGAAACTGGCCATAAGTTTTGTAAACTAGCATAATAAAATTTATTTCACAATAAATCAGGTTTAAAATAAACTCTACACGATTTTAGAAATTTCTGATCGGTAATATTTTATTCCTTACCATCTATCAGTGTACATTAATAGAAAAAATAGAAAAAAGCTTAGTGTGTTAAAACGAATAAGGGTAAAAACCAGTTCTACACGATTTTATCAATTTCTAATCTGTATTTTGTTGTGGTAACAGTAAAGCGATTTTTGTTATATTTTATTCAACCATCAATGCACACTAATAGGAGAAATTTTAGTCTGTTAAAATAAAATAAATAAAGATAAAAATGACCTTTCACGATTTCAAGAATTTTTAATCTGTTTCAGAAAGTAAAGGTGGTCAGAAGGTGCAGGAGACTACGATAACGGTAAAGCCGTTTTGTTATTGTCTTCCAGTTTGGTTAAAGCAAAGGTTATGTTGCTCATCACGAAGTATATAGCCAGAAAAATAAACATGATTAATGGTCATGTTGTGTGTGTGTGTGTGTGGGGGGGGCTTTATTTATTTTTTCATTATGAAACAGTACGTGGTTCTACAATTAGCTATTAAGATAAATAAATAATAATAAATAAATAAATACACCACAGGTAATGACGATCCCCTTTATCCCGGAAGGCTCTAGAAGAGCCTTGTGTGGGAGGGGGCTACACATTTAGAGACAAGGGACACACACCCAATATCCGTGTATAGTGAAAAAATCCCTCTCACAGTATTTTCCACTGCCACGACCGGGGATCGAACCCGGAACTTTTGGGTGAGAGGCAAGTGCGCTCACCTCTCGACCATCAGTCATAGATTATGTAAAAGAACCGTAAAATTTGAATATAGATATACTTATTAATTTATTTCTATCAGGCGAAGAAAAAAGCACTCCAAGTAGTAGTAAAGTACAATACCATAGGATACTTCTACCATTTGTTTCAAACAATACTCTTCACTAGTTGCATCAGATAAGAAGAAAGAGCATTCCCTTCCCATTTGAAAACATAGGACCGTCGGTCATGTCTTTCTGATTTCGATCATAGCACTTTTTGACCTCCCAGGTCACGTTGCCTTTAACTCCTTTTCCCAGTCACTAAGTATCCCGGTCAAAATTTGGGCGGTCCGGCAAAAGTGGTGCAAAAGTTATATGGAGGTCCTAGTTGTCCTCCAATAACGTTTTACCTACTTCTGATCTTTAGTTTGGCCACAGCACACTTCTTCTCGAATCATTTGTCTGATCGATTCGGCAATGATCGGACTTGATTTCTCGTGGTCAACTTAGTCGATAACGATACCTCCCACTCCTTTGTGTCTTCGGTAAACTTCGGAAGTGTTCGTGCGAAGTTCGGATTTTTGCTTAAAATCCTAGCTTCCACACGTGTGAATTCCTCTGGAACTTGTTTCGGTTTTTCAATTCCCCAAGTCGTTGATAAAACGATGAATAACGCCCTCGGGAGTGATTGGATCGATTCGATAACTATCACAATCGATTCCCTGTGGTCGGTATAGTCGAAAACCCCACCCGACCTTGTCCGCCTTCGGGTCTCCGTAGATAATATTCCGGTCTGTGTTCTAAACCTCTTTGAGGTTATATACCTTTGACCAGTATCGATGCTTGCAAATAATCCTCCTTAAATGTTCGATTTTTAGGTTAGGTTAGGTTAGGTTCACTATGTCTTTAAAAATTAGGTTCTGTTATTTAAGTGTTGCTGTCACATGATTAAATTAAGCGACTTCCGTCGACGTCATACTTCCGTTTTTGAAGACCTACTTCCGTCTAGTACACAAATATAACCAGAATGACAGATCTCAAAATTCAAACATCAGTAGCAATGCCGTAATAAGATGACATGTTGAAGACAGGTATTTATTTGAAAGATGAAGCGATAAACAACTCATTTAGCATATAATCACCAATTTTAAATGATTATGTTTTTTTATAAAAGAAAAGAAATATCCAGATGGCGCAGAAATCAACATCTTGCTGTATATGAACCTTTCTCTTTCGCCTTTACACAAGCAAACACATCTTCTTTTAAATATTTATAACTGCTTGAAGAGAGAAAATAATCAAATGACGGATAGAGGTATTACAAGAAAAATGTTTGAATTAATTGAGATTCCGATCTCTACTATTAACCTTGAGGGATTGTTGTAGATCACTCTGTTAGAAGAAAACGGAAAAATCAAAAATTTAGAAAAATTGACGATGCTTCAAAAGACGTTATCCGAAGAACAGTTTATAATTTTTATCAAGTAAATGAAGTGCCTATTTTGGAAATGATTTCGAATAAATTGCGCGAATACCCTGATTATATCTTTGAAAACTTTAAGAGGTATTTTATTAGAGTGCGGATTTAAATATAAAAAAATTATTAACCGTCTAATGGTAATGGAATCACGCCGTATTCAGTAATAAAAGTAAATACATAAAAGAGAACCGCGAATCAAATAGGATGGTTATATATCTTGACGAGACGTGGCTTGATTCGGATGATACTGTTAATTACGGTTGGGTAGACACAACTCAAGATTGTACTTCACGTGCAAACGTATTATAATTCTGCATGCCGGAAGTAACAATGGGTTCGTACCCAACGCACTGCTCTTGTTAGCAAAAAATAAAAGAGTGTACTGCTATCACGAAGATATGACCACGGATTTGTTTGAAAAATTGTTTATTGAACAGGTATTACCTAATATTCCCCCAAATTCAGTTATCGTTATGGATAACACTTCTTATCATTCGCAACTCTTAAATAAAATACCAAATAATAATAATACGAAAAAGGACGATATAATAAAATTTATGACATCTAAAAATTTAAATATTCTTAAAAATATTCCAGTAAAAAATGATTTATTAAAAACTATCAAAAACATAATTTTAAAAAGAATATGGACCATATCTGCCATAGTCTGTTACGTTCACCTCCATATTACACCTTATTTAATCCAATAGAATTGATTTGGAACAGTGTAAAACACGGGTTGAGAAAATGCCATTAAAATCCAACTTTAAGGGCTGTAATTCTAGATAATACCGTAGATAGAACCGTAATATCCGCTTTAGACAAAACAGACATATGGAAAAATCCGTGAATCACGTTATAAACAAAGAAAAAGAGTATCCCATTTTGTCGTCCGTAGAGCCTACAGCTATTCAGGTAGGGATTGATTCTAGTAGTGCGCTTACTGATGACTCCGTTACCATGTGAACATTTTTTTCCCTCGAAACTATGAGAATTTATTTTATTATTATTTAAATTTTCTTACTTTAATAGAAGTTTTATGCTTATCGTTTTTAACAAGACTTAAATTATGTATAATGCCTAGTATATTTATATTAACATTTGAATCTCATTCTACGCTACCTACCCAATTATGTTTTTCACACATCATTTAACACCTCCCTGTATAAGCTTTAATTGACTTCTGCAATATTTAATTTTTAAAACAGAAACAATTGTCATTTATTTAGTAAGTTATAATACAACCTGAAAGTGTCAATGACTTGGGTAGGTGACAGTCCGTGTCCGATTTTAGAGCGAGGTGAAGCCCGTATGTGCTTACCATGCAAGCAATGGGCTTGCAGCCCAACCCATCGTAACGAACGCGATTTAAACGCAACACAACTCACTCACCATGCTGTCTGTCCCGCTGGCCTGCAAAGAGATCAAGGCGACCCAGAAGGGACCAGCTCCTCCGCCAAGGATGCCGGTGATTGACAATTGTTAGTGATTTTTTTCTAGGCTCGGGGATATATCTGCAACGGTGTGAAGCCGGAGGTGTAAACCATTAATTAAGACCTGGTTTTTAAAAATAACATTATATATGAATCATTGTCCGCGTGTATCAATAATGATAATTAAAATATATACATTGTTTGGAATGATTTGAATAAAGATATGGCAAAAAATATTAATGGAAAACATTTTGACGAATATTTTGTGTGGTACATTTTGATGCAGTTTTTCAATTTGTCTCATTTCTCTTGAATCAATAATTTTTTTAAACGGCGCCATATTTTTTTGCTTCATATTCAGAAGAACGTGTTTTTTTTTAATCTTGTGTCGTAAAACTTTTCATTACTCGAAAGAATGTATAAAAAATATGATATATGTTATTATTCGACATTATCATAAATGTAATGTATTCTCAGCAATCGAAAGTGTCACATATATATACATAAGTACGGGAAATGTGCGTTTCGAATTTATTGAACGTAAAACAAAACAACTTTGTTGGGTTTAAAATTATGAAACTTTTATGTAACAAATGTTATTTGTAATTCTAAAAAAAGCAAATGATGCGTAACATGCATAACGTCCAATTTCAGTGTTTAAAATAAAAAAAATAAAGAGTTGAACTTCTATTTAAAAAAGAAATAACAAAATTGTTGTTAGCAAACGCATTTTATAATTTTGATGAGGAATTTTTAAAATTTGGCGAGCTCTAACCTCATATAATTTTAATTTGATAAATATAATAATACCTCACGCTTTAATTTTAACGAGCACAATGTATAATACCGAATACCGACTCAGTGGTCCGGTGCTCAAGTATTAGGCTTGAGGCCAAGGAGTTCCGGGTTCGAATCCTGACTATAGCATGGACGTTCCATGGCGTTTTTCATGTGTTGCCGAGATGTAAGCGAAGGGGAGGTACCGAGGTTGCTCTTCTCCTGATTTTGAGTCTCAGCTGCGGCATATAATTATGTTGTAGGGAATGGTTGTTGTGTAATTGTGTGTACACTGTACATGTATACTAGTTGGACGGTAGAATAGCTGTGTCTAAACTCCGCCAGGACGTTAATATCAATGAGGCGTTAAAAAATAAAAATAACAAGTATCAGAAAGTGATGTCCTATTTCGCCTCGTTGCGTTTCGTTTCGTTTCGTTTCGTTTCGTTTCACTTCATTTCATTTAATTTCATTTCATTCCACTCCACTCCATTCCACTCCATTCTACTCTACTCCATTCTATTATATTTTATTATTATTGTATTTTGTTGTACTCTGGTTTATTTCGTTCCTATTCCATTCCAATCCATTTCATTTCATTCCATTCCATTTCATTTCATTTCATTTCATTCCACTCCAATCCATTCCAATCCAATCCATTCTATTCCATCCCATTCTATTTATTCTATTCCAATATATTCCATTCCATTCTATTATATTATTATATTATATTAAAAACGAGTGTTCATATAACTCAACAAGATGTGCACTTTTCGTAAGGTATTAAGTCACAAGTGCCTATTAATCTGGTGATCTTGATCTTCAAGAGCTACAGATATGTGTTTATCACACATGTATTCAACCTTATAGAACAGTTCGACAAAATGACCAATCATTTACTAATTGTATGTGATATATCTATAAACCTTTTGATTAATAATAAAATTTCGAACGAAATAAATTTGATGTTTATTTTTCGATAAAGAATATTGTACATTAGATTATTGCTTTTTATTTTATGATTTTGATATATCAAATTCGGGCAGATTAGTACATTATTGCCTATAATAAACAATAAATAATACTGCATCAATAAATTTATATGCAGATGGTTTTATCGGTAAATGTATTTTAAAAATGCTTATTCCATGAAATAAAGTATATTTCAGTAACTGTTTATTTTTAAACGTATTACATTTCTAAGAAGAGGCTACGTTTCTAATCAAGAATACACTGTTTTAGTCCTTGTTGAAAAACCTACATAAAGTAAAACTTTTACCGTCTTATGATAAAAACCATTACGTATCTTTTCAACGGAAATGTTAAAATATACAATCTATTGTAGAACATTAACGTTTTTATATGCATTAAATGTGTTATTTTAAGTGAAACTGGAAAAAGTTATTTTATAGTATTTGCAATTATTTGTAAATTGAAAAATATAGATTCAAAGTTATATTTGGTCTTTGTTTGTTCATAATAAATTATTGCTTTAGTTTTGTACTTTTTCTCTACATATTTTTAACTTTATAGAGTTAAAATGCTAAAATCAGTTTGATAATTTTACACCAAGCATACACGAAAATCTATCGTATTTTATACAGAAAGTGTTATTTCCCATTACATTAATTAATAAACAGTTCTCTCCCCTTAGCGTAACGTTATTCTCCGCAGTGTGAATGTCTTCTATCTGCGAGAGCTAGGCATCAATATAAAATTTCATAAAGGGATTCTTCCTCATCGCCACATATACTGTTGTCCTCTTATAATTCTCACTGCACACCTTAACTAGTGTGCTCAGCACACCAGGGATTCAAGCAATTACCGTTTTAGAATGTACCTCTGCTGCTTCTCGAGCTTTGAGAGCTGCTTGACTATCAGTGTTGATGCGGATCCTCTTGCTCGTGTATGGCTTCCACAT
Source organism: Leptura quadrifasciata (assembly GCA_963675555.1). Lineage (NCBI taxonomy): Eukaryota > Metazoa > Arthropoda > Insecta > Coleoptera > Cerambycidae > Leptura > Leptura quadrifasciata. The sequence continues at coordinate 34,902,563 of OY776674.1, forward strand.
CAGCTCTTGGGGCAGAAGTCTAGCTATGGCTGTAACGTCTGGTTGGAACACTGTTGCGGTATTATCCAAGTTTAGGTGGTGATTTAACCTCTGTAACTACTGTTCCGGAACTACTTGACATTTTTGATTCGTCAGTATACCATTTCATCTGGATGTCTGCTTTCATTTGTCTTATTATGTATGTACAACCTTAAGTTTGAGGGTTGTGTAATATTTGTTTGACCCTTTATTATTTTATTTCCATACAACAATAAAGAGTGAAGTATCTAAATTAAACACAAGTTAGAAAATTCTGAGGACAAACCTGTTTAAAAATTACATCCGAGTAGTTACTGGGAAATGCAATAAGAAGTAACAGAAAAATATTAGTAAAGTGGATTGGCTTAAAAAATGAATGATGGTTAGACCCAGTTTTATTATCACAAATCCTGCTCTTATACACAGAATTTTTTATATTTTGTGGATAATTTAGCGCATATTTGTTTTTAAACCGGTACCGTTACATCTGCATTTAACGGTATTTCAATCATTTCTTCTCTATCACAGAATATGAACTATAGAGAAACATTTTTGTTCATGCTTGTTTACATAATATTTTACTTGATTAATTTTTTTGTTGAACATACTAACTAATAAAATATAAACTTGCCTTCAAAATTTTCTACATCTAGACATTGAACACCAACGTATAATTGTGCTGAGTACTGAAAAAATAAAACACTTCGCCCGACACCTATTGAAGAAAACAGAACAACATGTTTTTGGGACAAAAAACATAAAATCATATGTTTTTGTTACAATGTATTTTGAAAGACCTGATTGGCATCTTCATTAATTGAAAAAATTCCGTAACTCGAATTTGACCCAAATAAAAATCTTGAGATTCATGCATTATGATTAGATAAAAATATTTGTGCGTTACATATAGTGATAATAATAATTTATTAACGTTATTAAGTGTCAGACATAATAATTATTTCGCCAAGTTAAATTTTAATCCTGTACCTACATACTGACCTGAATGTAGTAAATAAAGCATACATTGCCGGAGTTTGAACTCAGTATTTTACGCGGCATTGTAAAAGTCAGATATATTCTCAAATCACAGTATTCAATTCACAAAGCAAATATTTTATTTACTTTTCCTATATCCATATATCTAACACTGTGGATCAGGTCTATTATCCTTTTGCTTAGCATTCCAGAGCCTTTTTCTTTTCTCAGAAATTTGTCACTAGCTTAGCGTTAACTTCATCATGATTATTAAGTTCACTGCAAAATCGAGAAAAAGCCTTTTTCTTCAGTCACTTCAGTACTTTCACTCATTCATTCCATTTTGGAACCCATTTATAAAATTTGACAACTGTGGATTACACAGGCTGTCCATTTTATCAGGGCCCTAGAGAAAATCTCGCTTAATATCGGTAGTACAAAAAAAATTATTTTTTCGAAAATTGTGCCGATTTATATAACCTACAAAATGGTTTAAAGACATTTGAAATCCATGGCCTACTTTAAGAATTATGGCGGAAAATATCGAAAATGTTGAAAAAGTTTGTTTTTGTTACCTGAATTTACTTTATTCTTCTTAATTGTATTAATGTTTTATTATAGCAAAGATTTGAACAACTTATTGAATTATTTTATCGTTTTATTTAATCATACTTTTCCATGGTAAGTATAATGCTTGTTAAAAAAAATTTATTGGTTTTAAAAAAATGTTTTTATAATTACTAACGTAGTACCAATGAATAAATATGGCATGTGATATATCGTTGAAAAGGGAGGAAACTACTCTATTTAATGGCGCCATTTCCCGCCCGTTTCAAAATAATTTTTTTAACAGCCTGAAGAGTAAATCTCAAAATACAGCGGTTTTGAAAAAAATTAGATAAAACTTCATTGAAACACTCCGTTTTGCAAAAAATTTTCGCCTTAGAATTGTTCCCGTATCTCTTCAAATAACGGAGATATTTGGCCTAGATTTTTTCCGCATTTTCTATATTTTCCGCCATAACTCTTAAAGTGGATGGATTTCAAATGTCTTTAAACCATTTTGTAGGTTATATAAATCGACACAATTTTCGTAAAAATAATTTTTTTTTACGACCGATATTAAGTGAGATATTTTCGAGGGCCCTGATCAAATGGACAGCCTGTATAGTACATTTGGTTAAGAAAATGAATCTGGATTAGTTGAAACGACTCGACTCGTTCTTTTTAAACGTGGTTCTTAGTGCTCCCAACGACACCCTATATTCCATTTATTGGAAATGTTAATAAACATTTAAAAATACAATGTACAATATAATATTTGATGGCACATTTACGATGCTTCGAAATTGTCGATTGGTCAAATTTTAAATTCCACAAATAATAGTCAGCTAGCTACCGCTAAAAATAATGATACACAATATATGTATATTGAAAAATTATTTTTCTTCACCAGACTAGTTCATAGTCAGATTTTGTTTTGCATTTGAATTATAGCACACTTGTTCAAAATCTTGTACACACAGCCCTACGTTAAATAATTATTGAGAGCTTTGACATCTTACCTCTGCTGGTACTTTAAATAAACATTACGTCAATTCTTTTCCAGTATATGTCGAATTGTATTTAATTTTCATAAATTATAATACATAAATATGTCTAGACCGTTGCGGTCAATGCATTTAGGTAATTGCTTAAGCAGACAGAACTAATAGCAATTTTGTTTTTCACAATGTGTTATGCAATTCAAAAAACAATTGGCCTTCAGTAAAAATTAATTTTGTGATAATCTATATAAGTATTTATAATCTACATTTTATATTCAATTAAAATGAAAAATAAACCTTTAAAATATAATATTGCATCTAATATGGGGTCCAAACTCGGTTTTAGCAAAAATTTTCAATTTTTTAAAAAAGAATACTTATCATTACAGTATATTAATTTAAAACACAATATTTCCATTATACGAGTTTGAAACAATGTTCTGCTATCTATTTGTACTCTGAGTTGACTTATTTGAAATTAGTTTATTTTTTATAATACCCCATAAAAGCTGATTTTAGAAAAAATGTTGCGATGTATAAACTAAAGCTAGTAAAATTACCTTTAATTATTTTTTTTCTCTAGTATTCAAAGTCCCATCTAATTTTTTGATTGGAAATATTGTAAATGAGTTCTTATGAACATTGAATTTTCATGAACATATAGTTTTTGGGAACTATTGGTATATCTTCGCTAATTTCTGTCGCAATGGATGTGACAAGTCTCATATTATTAAAGGTAATAAACAAGTTTTCAACACTGTATAGCACATTTTTTACTTGTAGATTGTTTCAGGAGGCAGTTTCAATCGCAGTATCCTGAGGTAGTAGACTCATCGATTTCTGGAAGAGAAGTTATAATGATCGTCAAATTTCGCTAATCGGTAATTTTATTTCACCATATACAAAGAAAATTATTATGAACGTGCAAAATTCGATTTTCAGTTCTTGATGAATTTACAAGTTTTCAAATCCCTGAATCCAAAATAGTTTATATATAATTATGGTCGATTTTTCTCAAATTGTGCCTTCATATTCAGAAAGGCCATACTTTAAGCCGAAATCGTAAAATAGACCCTAAAAATGAGTGTAATGTCATTTTACATGGTATGAATAAACAAATGTTAAATAACTTCAATGTATTGCATCCTACAAAAAAATAATTGAGTTTTTTTACTTGACCGTAAAACCAAAGTTCTTTTTTCTTAAATGATATCTGGTAGGTTCAGAACGACTAAACCTGGATAAGAAATTGTTTAATATATATTTGTGCAGATTGACCGGCTCAGTGGCTCAACGCTTACGTGTTGGGCTTGCAACCAAGGAGTCCCGGGTTCCAATCCTGGCTAGGGTATGGATGTTTAGTGGTGTTTTTCATATGTTACCGAATTGGTAGCAGAGGATTAGACGAGGTTGTGTGAGATACAATACGGCTAGTTGGTGTACCACTCCTGAGTTCGAGTCTCAGCTGCGGCAGATGGCAAGGTCGCAGGGAATGGATGTTGTATGTGTCCTAGTTGAGTGGTGGAATAGCTAATGCTAAACTCCGCCAGGACATTAATCAAAATGAGGCGTTAAAAACAAAATAAAAAAAATAATGATAATAATCAGTGAGGAGTATATTTTTAGCCGTTATCATAATAATATAATGAATTTCATGCATATATTACTCATAAAGTCCGATATCGCACACACGCACCATTCTGTACAGAACACTACCGTGAGGAATATGTGTGTGACGCTGGAGGGCGGCATGAGTATCATTGCCGTATATAATAGACCATTGAACGGCTTCACAGCGGGTTGTTTTGAGAATTTAATGAACGCGAACCCGCGCTGTCTGCTCATATGCGACCTTAACGCCAGATTGCAACTGGAACTGCCATCGCAAAAACGCGAACGGCAACACTCTGATCGCCTATGTGAATAGTCGAAATGTCATCTTGTAGTATCCGGACGATCTGGACAATGGCACAACACCCTCAACCCTTGACATAGTGGTCAACAGGAGCGTGAGGAACTCCACGGCCTCCGTGGCCTTACAGGAACTCACGTCCACAATAGGATTGTGGTCGAGTTGAACGGTATGTCAAAGGAAGACATAACACGAACAGTCACGTCATATAAAGACGCCGACTGGCGTCTCTATAAGGCACACATAAACACGAATTTAACGCTCAACAACACGATGAATACACCCGCCAATCTGGAAAATGTAGTGGAGGAGTTTACATGGTTGCTGCAGGATGCCAAGCAGACTATTGCCACCACTGTAAACCCGAACAGAGACCGACTCGATGAGGCGGTCGTACGAGACATAAGGGAGAAAAACAGACTGAGACGGCTTTGGCAGCGAAATCGCGATGTCGACGCTAAGGTCGAGATGATCAGGCTGCAAAGGCAGATCAGAACCTCCATCAACACTGTTAAGAACCAGAAATGGGGGGGCAAGCTGGCAGCCCTGAATCCTCAGGACAACTCGTTGTGGAAACTGACGAGGGCCCTTAAAAATACTCGGGAGGTTATACCCGCCTTGACAAACTCGAACGGACAGACGTCATTGACAGACGCGCAGAAAGCGAATGACCTAGCTGACCATTTCCAGGCTATACATAACGCAAATATTCCCAACAATCCAGAACACGACCGCATAGAAATATGACGTACAAGAACTCATTGGTCATGGCATACAAATTGACGAGACGAGACGAGAATTTCTGAAGGTCATGACTACAACAGTGGCCCAGCCAGTGGAATGGCGCCGTGGTCATTCCCATCTTGAAGCCGAACAAGAACGCGAAGTTCGCCGGCAGCTACAAACCCAGCTCGTTGCTGTCGGTGATCTCTAAGTTGGTGGAGAAGGTCGTCCAGATTGAACACTGTTCAGGAGGAGCTTCACATCGACGGTGAGTCTCAGTTCGCTTTCAGGAAGGGCAAGAGCACGGTACAACAGGTCGTTCGGATAGTTAACGATGTCAAAGTGCAATACAACCTCTGGAAGAGCACCGCCATGATGCTCCTCGATATTGAGAAGGCGTTCGATACCGTCTGGATCCCGGGATTACTCTACAGACTTCACAATTATAACTTCCCGACTCACCAAACAAAACTTATTCAGTCATTCCTGCGGGAAGAGCCCTGCAAGTCCGAATGAATAACAAACTCTCAACATGGCGGGACATTCACGCGGAAGTCCCGCAAGGATCATGCCTGTCACCGAAGTTGTACAACTTGTACGTCTTTGATTTACCAGTGTTCCCGAATACGAAGCTGGCAAAGTACGCCGATGACACGGCCATGTACGCGCATTCGTACAACTCATAGGCAGCGAATATGCTGCTGAAGGCTGTGGAAAATTCGGGTGAACGCTGAGAAGTCCAAGGCGATAGTCTTCACGCGTCGCTTTACTGAGGATAAAATTATTACTCCAATTTTGATCAGGGGAAGCAAAATTGCAACCAAAAGATGTGTGAGGTACTTGGGGGGTGAGATTCGACCAAAGACTGACGCTCAATATGCACATAAATTAGATTAGATTAGATTAGATCTTTATTGGTCATATGTACACAGTTATGTTTTGACAGGTCAGGTAGAAAATACAATAAGTATACAAGACAAAATTTGACATAAAAAATTACAGTCAATAAAGAAATTTTATCAGGTCAATTAAAAAATATTTATACACACATATACACACGCATATATACACATATATACACATATATATAAAATGTAAAAAGGTAATAACTGACAGGTAAAATTAAAATCAAACAGAAATTAAAAACATAAATAGTATATAACAAATGGACACTAAAAATATCATAAACATCACAAACGACATAATACATTGCACTGAGCAGTGTAGAGCAGAAAAGTAAATAAATAATTATTGATGACAAAGTATTTGCACATGTCAAACATACAAAGTAAATCCTTCTACATAAAATTATATTTCGAGAAGTAACAATTATATAAAACGTTATAAATCGCACATAGTGGATAAGTCGGCATTTAAAAATTCGTTGATACTATAGAAAGCTTTGGCTGTTAAAAAATTTTTTGTCACAATTTTAAAGCGCCTATAATCCAGTTTCTTGACGTTATTGGGTAATATATTAAAAAACTTTAATGCGTAATACCCTGTTCCATCTCGTGTTTTAGAGAACCGTAAAAAATCAGTATTCAATTTATGATTATTGCGGGTAGAGTATGAATGCACCACGAGTTGTAAGTTTTGTTTCATTATCTAAATGAGACAATACGGACGGTCTACTCCCTGTCCAGGAGTATATATCCGCTCATGGTCAGAGGTAGCAGACTTAACAGACAGAATAAAATACTGTTGTACACGATGGTGGTCAGGCCATCCATCACATAAGCGGCGGCGGTGTGGTGCAGCATACCGGCCACGACAAGTGCTAGAACACAAATTAATGGGCCTCATTTCAAATTCTGGAAGTTACACCTCCCTCAGAGACCTATACGCACGTTACAACGACATAGCGAATTACGTCCAGCAGATCTCTTAAAACTTCTACTCGTTCAAACTGGACGATAGTCCGCTAACAAGAGACATAACACAAATTAGACAGCATAATGCCCCCTTTCGGATTAAACACTCTCTACCATACCAGACGTTACCGATTTTCCGGCAACCACTATAGCCAAATTTCAACAAATATGCCTTTCTCTAACCCTATCCACCTTTTGCTCATTTTTAATCCTTTCCTGTCCCCCTCTTCCTTTCTGTTTGTGTATTTTTGTCGCGTTTGTTTGTTTGTCTTCGTTTCTTTTTGTACATTTTTATTTCTAAATTCATTCCACGTCTCCAATCTTTTTCAGAAATCAAACCTTTTTGAAATCAAAATTTTTAAAGTCAAATAGGCCAGCCCTGCGCAACCCCGCATTGCAGTATCTCGCGGAGGGCACCTCGTTTGAGTTGTGGTGCCTGCGTCCAGATACAAAATTTTAATAGTGTTTTTTGTGCGTGAGTTCTTTAAATGTAAGTGTAGTTTTAAGTTTTATTAAGCTTGTTTTTCAAGCATTGTTCAATGTTACTACCTATTTTAATTTTATATTTTTGTAAAAATGAGTTTAGCTTTAGCTGTTTTTACTTGTTCTCGCCAATCCAGACCAGTTCCGCCCCGTCCTGCAATCCTCCACCGCGTCAACGCGGTGGTTGCACGATCGGTTATGAAGCAGGCCCAGGAGAGGCAACTGTTTCTGTATGTTAATATGAATAAATATCTTTTGAATTGAATTGAATGCATATGTAAGAACAATGTTTAAGCGAACAACACCGATACTAAGAATATTAAAAGTGGAATGTGATCTATTTAAAAGGAAGCTGTACTAACGAGCCAAATGGAGCCAAATAATTATTTAAATAATAATATATAGTTTTTACCATTTCTGTTTATTTTGACACCAGTCATGGTTCTGATTGCTAATTGTTAACTAGTAAAAAAATAACCATATTTAACTTACTTTAAAAATATGAAAAAAATTTACTTTTTTCTCGGTTCTATATGATTAAGCTTTGTATAAAAATATGCTAGAATTAATTATTTTACGAGAGATGGTTTATAATCTGTAACCATGAGAAATCGTGGCAATTTTTGGATGCGAAAATTCATTAGTTAAGATTCATGTACTCATTCACGTAATTTTGCATCGACAACATTTATTCTACAAAAGGCGAATCTTTAATTTCGGCCAACCTGAAAAAGATTTAGTCAACTATTTTCGTTTGTATACAATTGATATAATTATTAACTAACAACCCCTTTTAACATTTTTTTTTTTCAAGATAAACTGCATATTTCATATGAAAGCGAAAAATATCTTAAATATCTAGAAGCCTTGTGGTACCCTTTGACGAATAAGTTATAAACTTGTTCGCTTCTCTTTGGCCTGGAGTATTCCTCCAGTAAAAAGTGTAAAACGGTGGCTTCTTGATAAATAATTTTTTTGCAGGCATAGCTGTTGCTAACAGTAAATGAACTAAACAAAATAAAAACTGTTATCCGAATTTCGTACCAATGTTACGCCTCATCTAATCCTGATCGAATAAATGTATTTTGTTAATTGTAAGCGATATACAAAATGCCATATTAGGCTATTTCAACATGCTGCTTACTGGGATTTAACTATCCTATTTTCCAATGTGTAAATGATATTAATAAGCCATATGATTCTAATATTGGTTTTATCATATGAACTTACAGACAGTGGAATTTAGACTTTGACTGAAACTGAGACGGATGTTTAGGTACCTTATACTTCGAATTAAAAATGTTGTATGAATAAAATTTTGAATCCCTAAACAATAAAGTCATAATTTATATTTGTCTGGTTTGTGTCCGATTTTATGATAACTAAGTCACATTTAGATAAAATAATATATTAAAACAATTGGAATAAAAAAGATCATATAACCGTAATTGCGAATAAGGTGACAATAAATAGTTAACATATTAATTATAGTTCATTTGTACATGAATCATTAAGGGGTATATATGCGTCATTATGGTAAATATGCGAAGAACAGCATTCAGTAGATAATAATAATAAACCTTTATAACCCGTGACCATTACAGAAAGAAATATACATATATTACAAATTTATTTTGTGGCATATAAAAGGCGAAGTTTAATGTATCACAACTGATTATAAGTCGAGGCAAGAATTCAAGCGATGCACGTCACAGATCTATTCTATAAATAAGACAATACTGCTAAGAATCATGAAGCCCCATTAAACTGTACCTATTTCTGAAAAAAACTTAATAACTGGGTGTCAAGAATTACTCTTTTTAACGTAATTAATGATTAAAAATTATATTAGTATTAAAATTTCTTTAATGAGATCACTCGTGACGTGCATCGCTTGAATTCTTGCCTCGACTTTTAACAACAGTTATGACCATCACTCTTACATTAAACCTTAGTGAAACGGCTTGCTTGAATATGAATTTGAAATGATTACACTCATATTGATTCAAAAAGAGAATCAAAATGTGTAAAGTCAAGCAAACAGTAATTATTATAATTACTTTTTAGCTAATAAAGGCTTTAAACGAGGTGGCATAAGACAATAATGCTATAGGTATAATATGGGAGCTAGCAATTAAAAATTTGACGCTCAAATAAAAAAGATTTATTAGTGCTTAAAATTGCACATTCTTTTGCTTTTAAGTTCGTTACTGATACCGTTATATATTTTACAAATTTGGTAACTAAATGACATCTTGAACAACTGAGAACGATGTATTGGAGGAGTTAGGAGACCCTTAAACCCAATATTCAAGTTATGTACGTCTGTTCTGAATTTAATTTTCCTATATAAATATGGTGGCGATTTATTCAATATTAATGCATGAAATATGAAACAAACATGCAGGCAGGCAGCGTGAATCCTTCTATTTTGCATATTAAGCCATTTTACTTCGAATAATTTCTGTGATATTCTTTGTTTTTTCGTATTTCATATATTAATCTAAGACATGAGTTTTGTAGTTTTTGGGTTTTACGTGTATAGAGAGCATTGAGGTAAGGGCCATAAAAAGAATCTGCATAATTAAGGAGACATAAATCTAGTGATTTGCAAAGTATTACCTTAGTTTTTTTAGGAAGACCGTGCCTGTTTCCATATATTAATTTTAGGGACAGATAACTTTTTTGAAGTGCCTTATTAACATAGCTCTCAAGCCTTAATTCACTATCAATAATAACGTCAAGGCTTTTGGCTGTATCCTTTTTCTCCAGTATGGTATTCTCTACAGTAATATTTAAAATAGATCTAACACTATTTTTTTGTTTCTTAGGTCCAAAGATATTATTTTTGACTTGTTTGGATTAATTATTAAACAGTGACCTTAAACTGCCACTATAAATTTACTAATAATAATAATAATTTATTGATTTAAAGACCTTACAAGTAAAGGTATAAAACAAGTCAAAATGGGACATGTACATGCACAATAAAGAAGTAAATAATTAATAAACATACAATTTTAAAAGTACACAGTATATTTAACAATAATTAATAATACAACTAAATTACTACAAATTATTTTCGTTTAAATATTCTGATACACCATAAACACTTTTTTAACCAGCAACATCCGAACTTTTTTTTTAAAGGAATGTATATTTTCAATATATTTTATGTTCTCAGGTAACTTATTAAATAGTTGTATACCAATATATGCAGCATTTTTTTCAAAAAAAGCCAAAGTATGAATTGGTAAACACAAATCCTGACCTCTCCTGGTGTTATATGTATGATAATGATTGATTTTCATAAATCTGTCATAGTTAAGTTTAACAAATAATAAAATTTCCATGATATAGATACCGGCAAAGTAAGTATCTTTAGCTCTCTAAATATAGGTCTGCAGGACGTAAGCTGAGAAACATTTGCAATACATCTAACAGATCGTTTTTGAAGTCTGATACTATGGTGAGAACAACCCCAAAATATGATGGCGTATTTTAATCTTGAATACATTTCTGCATAATAGTATGGCATCATAATATTTGTATTGCCAACCTGCTTTAGTCTGTAAAAAGCAAAACAGATCGACTCTGATCGACGACATTTTCTTGCACAGTACATCTATATGGGGTTCCCAGCTGAGGCTGTTATCTATATATAAACCTAGAAATTTTGTTTCACTGACCTGCTCTATACTTTTCCTATTGCATTTCAAAAGGTAACTTTCATTGATTTGTTGTAGTCTTGGTGTAAAGTGAATGAATACCGTTGTATTACTATTTAAATATTGCCTGTTTGAATTAAACCATAAAATAAATTTATTTAGCATCACCTGCGTTTCTTTTACTGCGTTTACAACATTATCATCACTACATAGGCAGCTATTATCATCGGCGAACATAATTATATTTGACTGATAACAACTAATATTTGGTAAGTCGTTCACAAAAATTAGAAATAACAACGGTCCCAAAACTGATCCTTGCGGAACACCATATCTAATATCTTCATTTATATGAAAACTGGCTGTCTCCGCATCGAAAGAGGGAAAAGATTAGTAGAGTTGCGTGTCATCTGCGTATAAGTGAATTTTACAGTAATTAAAGGTATTAGCGAGGTTACTTCTGTAAATAGTAAAGAACCGTGGGCTAAGGATGGACCCTTGAGGCACACCAGATTTTAGTTAAGTTAAATAATTTGACCTTACATAATTTAAACGCACACTTTGCATACACTACCTATATAATGAAGTATTGCTGCAAGCATTTCATAATAATTTATAGTATCGAAGGCTCTACTGAAATCCAGTCGAACTAAACACGTAGATACACATTTCTCGGTGCGTTCTTCTATAATGTCATCCACTGTATGAAGCAAAGTCGTGATGCAACTGTATCCCGGCCTAAAACCAGATTGAGTTGTGGGAATCAAATAATTTTGCACGAGGTGATGTCTTAGTTGCATTTCCATTATTTTTTCAACAATTTTGAATAGTGTTGGTAGAATATCTTTAAATTCATTAGGATTAGATTTTTTGGATAACACAGTTTCACGGCTCTTTTCCATATAGAAGGAATGACATTTTGCAATAAGCAGAAGATTATTAAGTGCTATATTGTAAGATATTAAACGGGGACAACATAATTTTGTTAACCTTGCATTGAGTCATCACATGTATAGCATTTGTCGGAATATTATTTGATATCTTTAATACAGTTATGAAACTGTTAATGTCGGAAATGCTAGGGACCAAAAAAATATTGACATTAATTGGTAATATCGGTATTTATGACATTGAAAATACTATATTGTTTTATATGGAGTAAAAGTGACATTTTTTGTATCGAGAATGTACAGGACCAGCCGAGACAAAAGAAATCACTTCACTCCGCATGTAACATGCTAATTTTTCTTCAAACGTCAAATATGAATTAAATAAATACTGTTTTTTTTTTTCATCGTCCGAAGATCATGGTATTTCTTTCTCATTTCATGACATTAAAGTTTGACATTTCAGACGGCTGCGCGTTGACATTAGCAACGGAAGTAAAAGTACTTTTTCTTCCGCTCGAGCGGACTTTTACTTCCATTGCTAATGGCGACGCATAGCTAAATTTGTTACCTTTATTTTTTTTATAACTAATCGATCTTGAAGAAAAAATAATGTGTTATTCGAAGTAAAAGCCAATTTCTGTGACTTGTCACAAAAGTATCACTTTTACTCCTAATAAATAATAATACACCACAGGTCATTATGACCCCCTTTATCCCGGAAGGCTCTAGAAGAGCCTTGTGTGGGAGGGGGCTACACATTGAAAGACAAGGGACACACATCCAATATCCGTGTATAGGGGAAAAATCTCTCTCACAGTATTTTCCACTGCCACGACCGGGGATCGAATTTTATTTACTTTTACTGCCGCTGAGATGAAATGTCAAAGAAATGGCAGATTAAATTCACAAAATTTGTCATTTGTCAAAAGGCTATTACATATATATTACGGAGTAATATATATGATCGGAGTACCAGGGGCTGCTCCAAGAAGATGCCAATAAATATTCGTCGAATCAAAAAATGTCTTAAATGAATATTGTCAAAAATAAATAATTGCATTGAAGAGGTTTTTTACAAATTTATCGTCAGAGTTCCAGGGAGCCCTTTGGAGAGGGCGTAAAATAGTATATTGTTTTATTAGGAATAAAAGCTATACTTTTGTAACGAGTCTGTAGGTCTATTACAGACGATTATACGATTATGTCAACTCCTCATCAAGTGAACCAAATAGACATTACACTTAACGGAAATTCTCTTGAAGTGGTGGATCAGTTCAATTACTTAGGCAACGTTGTTAATGACAAAGCAAACATGGACAGCGAGATTCGCAATAGAATTAACGCTGCATCTAGAGCACTCTGGGGACTTAGAGAGAGAGTATTTGACAACCACGACCTTGCTTTGTCAACGAAAATGGCTGTCTACAGAGCAGTTGTCATTCCAACACTGCTATATGGATGTGAAAGCTGGGTCACTTACCGTCGTCATGTGAAAGAATTAGAACGTTTTCAGCAAAGACATCTCAGAAGTATGATGAAAATCCGTTGGTTCCATCACATATCAAACGTGGAAGTACTCAGGAGAGCAAACAGCCTTGCAATTGAGGTGCTTATTTCAAGAGCACGCCTAAGATGGGCAGGTCACGTTCATCGTATGCATGATAACCGCCTTCCTAAATGCACACTTTATGGTGAATTGCTAAGCGGTAGAAGAAGGCGTGGCGGTCAACGAAAGAGGTTCAAAGACGCTCTCCATGAAAATCTAAAATCCTGCGGTATTGCAGACGAGCAATGGGAACAACTTGCAGCGGACAGAACCGAATGGCGAGGGGTTGTGGCCAGCTATCAAGGAAATGTTGCTGCAAGAAGGCCGAATCCAAGACCTAACCAGATCTATGTTTGTCCTGACTGCGGTCGACATGTGCTCTCCCGAATTGGCCTCTATAGCCATAGTCGTGTGCACCGTAGATGAATGGGAATTACAATAAACTACACCTGTTACTTGTTTTTTATTGTACACAATTTATCGACTGTAACATTTTCATACTCGGACTCGAGTAACGGCTAATAATAATAATAATAATAATAATTACAGACGAGTCATAAAAGTGATTTTTACTCCGAATAAGACTCGTTCTTTTTATTTCAAACGTCGATTAGCTATAAAAAAATAAAGATAAAAATTTAGCTGTACGTACTTTTACTTCCCTTGTTAATGGCAACGCACAGCAGTCTTGGAATGTCAAACTTTAATATCATGACTTGATTTAGGAAATGTCATCATTTTCTGACGTTTGATGAAAAACAATTTTTTGTCAAATCAAAGACCGTTGCAAGTAAAAATAGTTCAGGATGGAAAACAGTATCAAAAGAGTATTTTTCTAATTTCTCGTCATAATGTCAGGTTCCAGGAAGTGCCTAAAACAATTCTTCGTCGAATCAGTCAATGTCCCTAATAAAATTGTTCAAAATGCAAAATTATATCGTAAGTATTTATATAAATTATCTTAGTATACTTATATATCATTTTATACACCTTACTCCGTTAAGTTGATATTATTGGAAGAACATGCAATTCTCTTTTCTGTTGCTATTTAAACAGAAATTTATCCAATTAAGTTATTCTATAATGCAACATCGATACCTACGTAAGGACTGAATAGGGCTGCATAATCCGCTTATAGTCCTTAAAGTGCTTATATTTGAAAATTATTAACGAAATCCTTTTAAACTTGTTATTACAATGCCAGTGATGCGATGATTTATATAATCGTTAATATATCATTTGAACTGTAAATTTTAAAGTATTACTTAGCCATACACTAATGGATACTAAGATGAGTTATTATCTTATACTATATGAATTATTATAAATTGCTATAGAATGCCTTTATTTTTGCCAGAAATTTGGGATCTTGATTATACTTTGCTAGGATATAGTCAATAAACTGTGTAATTTTACCAACAGTAATGACTGAAATTTGACATGGCCTTTTACCGCATAGGCCAGTCACGACGAGTCTATGCAATATCATTCAGTATTTGGCTGAAAATATTGATCAGCAGAAGCAAACTGATGTAATATATACCGACATGACCAAAGAATTCGATAAGCATTTAAGATTCTATTTGTCTAACAGATACTTATTACTGTTCTGCTTTATTAAAATTCTCTGTGATAAATGCTCCTTTGTACATGACAATTTATACCAAACTGAGATTTTATTGCTTGTCGAATAACGAAAACAGCAAAAAAATGTACAAAAAAACATTACAGTAAAGGACCGGTTAAATACTATTTACTCATTTCAATGGATTGGAAGAAATGGTCCCACTAAATGGCCTCATTTCAAAATTGCATAAAGACGTGTGTCAATTAAAATGGGCAACACGTCGAACACCTATTATAAATTTTCGTTCGTTTTTCATTTCTACATATATCGTAGAAAAATATACAACTGGGAGCGTCAGTTTCATTATCGTCTGCATCGTCTTTGTCAAATTCAGCCTCCTCGTGTTCATTCCGTTTCAAAAAAGCTAATACATTTTCTTCTGTTTCTTCGGCTTGATCTAAATCGTCTACATATATTTGGACATTTGTATATGTTTGTTCTTGACATCCAGAGCAAATAACGGGAGTTTTTCTATAAGTGTATGCGGCTTTGTAACCTTTTGTACACTTGCAGCTTATTGTTTTCAAAAGTTCTTGTGGAGCAGCTTCATTTTTGGTAGTAAGGAAACAGACAATTGTTTTTTCATCCAACCCCAATCTTGAGGACTTTTGGTATTGCTGTACCACTACTAAATTTGATAGTATATTCTAAAATAGTGTTGGCGTACAGCAGACTCAGCTGGATGTAACGATGCAAGGTTACATGTACTTTTTGCCACTAACTTATAAAGAAGCATCTGTACCTGAATTCATTCAAAGAATTTCTGTTCGGGTTCTGCTCCGTAATGAGCTAAGATAACTTTTTGGCCTGCTGTATCTATAACATCAGGGTGAGAATTGGGGGTCTTTAAAACATTCCACGTATTTTTGTAATCCTGCATATTTTTGTAATAATTTAACGAATTTGGCTTTGCCTTGCCTAAAAAATCCAGAAGTTGTGTCACATCCACTGAATGCATGGAGGAATGATATATTATCCACAACTTATTTTGGATATTTAAAAGAGTTCAAAGAGTTCCGTTTTCCCCTTGCTTGGCTTCATAAAATACATGTCTAAACAACGTGCGGATAATCCTGTCACGAGGATTAAAAGGTCAACATCTTCATCAACTATAATTACCGAATCATAATGAGATGATATATCTATCGGCGAGTTAATTATAAGAGAATCAGCATCTTCGGCAGCCTGCTTAACAACGAAACTTGCAATAGTAAGCTTTTTTACGAAACAGTGAGATAAGTCGATTATTCCTATTTAAGAAATATGTCTCTCTCAATGTAGTATGTGTTTTGTAAATGAATTAATTGTGTGTATCAATTAATTTATGTATACTTTTGCACTTTTTATGTTGAGTAATAAAGTTCATTATTATTATTATTATCATCCATACGTTATGTGCGCACTGTATAAATATAAGCTTTTACATAAATACATAGAATTTTCTAGCGTTAAACTTATTTTTTTGAAAAGTAGATAAATTATACTACGAATAGAACCAAATATATATACTCAGTTATTTTGGTGGGAGTGTAACCCCCTAACCCTTACTAATTGTATTGCAAAATAGTTTATTGATCAATTCTGAACTGAAATCGTTTAGTGCAAAAGGAAAATCTTGCTTCATTGCGTATGGAGCAACGTTATTCTAAGGTTTACAAAATGAATGGACAAATGCAAAGTCAAATGTCGCAATATTTGCGGAACTAAAACAACATGAATATTATTCTAGTGCTACTATGGTATTTTGCCTCGAACTTGATTCTTCGCTTGGATGCACTGCACTTGAAGATTTAATTATGCGTCTCGGTACTGACCACACACTCAATTAATGGAGACTTGCCAGTGTCTGCTTGCTTGATTCCGACAATTATTAGATATAGTTATATACACCATAAGTCATGTAAATTTACCACGATGATGCTATAACCATCAGTTGGTTTAATTAACGCAGTTTAATTAGCAGAAATAGGAAGCTTGTTTAAATTTGACAGGTACTGACTCAGTTTTTTCACATTTTTTGTTACCTAATATCTAAATAACAAAATATACGTATTGGCCATAACTTTTTTTACTAAGATTTTGATTTTATCTATTTTTCTAATCGCACCTGTCTGTCTGCCAGTGCCGGATTAACCTCAAGGCAATGAGACATTGCCTCGGGGCCCCCACCAAATTGTCTTGAAAATTTATTTTATTAAAGATTTTTAAAAAATGAATGATTTCTAATTTTCGAAATTTGGAATGACAAATTAAACTCCCGCCCGCGCCCCTCAGTTAAGCACCATTTTACCATTTAACAATCTTTATTTTATTTAACTGTTATACATTTCAACCTAACTCTATATCATCTCATTTATGTGATTTACTTCATTTTACAATGAAATATCCCGGCACGTTACAAGATGTAAAATACATCGAAACAGGTCGGTTGGTTCGTTGTTGTGCCTAGAGACTCTCAATTAGGTTTTGCTATTATTTAGGTTATATTGCTGCTCTTGCGCACAAAGTTTAAGCGCATTATTTGTTTATAATCTCGTTGTATTTGGGTTTCATAGTGCAAATTTTGACCGGCGGCTCATCACTGATGATTCTTGCAGGAAAACAAATGAAAATCTGCTTTAATAAAACTATTTACAATTAAAAATACGCTGATACTTTCTTATTTTACTACTATGTACATATATATGAATTATATATGACAGGGGATACCCAAATGTTTGACATAGATTTTTTTCTATATTACCTTACTGTTATACCCTTTCGTGGTATTGTGAACGATCCACCTTTTCGCGTCTGAAGGACGTTTATTATGTTTTCCAAAAATGAATATTAAACGTGTTCAAAACGACTGTTTCAGACGGAGAATAATACAAAATCTATATTTATTCTTCGTTTATACTTAACTGCTTCACTGATGGTACCAATTGGACATCGTAACACTATAAATCTAACACAGTAAATAAACACTTTCTTAAATTTAAACCTGAAAAGGAATTTTGAAAACACAAGAAAAAGACAATATAAAGTTCAAAAAATGTATATTAAATCTCTTTAAAAAATCATGTTTTACAAAAACGTTCAAGAAAAATGTATTGACAAACTATAGTCTGGCCCGTGTACAACACATAGTGAGGAACGGAGCGATTCATAACATACCAACTACCATCCAATGTGCGGTTTATAGCTAACGATTACACAAAAAGATTCAAGAAAAGTTCAATGTTTATAAATTTTTGGTGGGCTTTTGCTTGCCTATCTGTTTACATATTATCAGTTCAATAGTAATTTGGTTCCCTCCTCGGAGCTTAAAAATGCTTGAATCGCAATGATTTTGAATTATATTCTGCAATTTTAAATTCATACGTTCAGGCAAGGCGATCCCATGCACATCTGATTACATGGTAACTATACTTTTTTGACACCGAATCACTGAGGAACCGGTTTAGGGCAAATACAGTTAAAACCCATCATTTTCCCGTCAAATCGACTGCTAGAAAATGATAGGGCACCCTCGACGCTAAGGGCTTTTCGCTAAAACTCTCGAAATACTTTGACTAGGGACTGGATTAACTTGTCCTCATATTTAACACAACGCACGAGTTGCCGTGGTTAACAACGTGGATTCGTAAAAAGGTTTTATTTTCAAAATTTCGGTTTTCGTTATACATTCTAAATTTTGTGGCCGGGGCGACATTACGTTCCCGTGCCGCGACATTTAGTATACTTTCTAAAATTACACTCCTTGATGAGTTTCTGATATTTTTGCATAAAAATGGCTCCGTAGAACGAAAATGTGATTGAATATACAAAGACCTCTTTTACGCATTTTTACGTGAAGCACGCTTTTCATGCGAAATGTATCGGATTTTGTTACAGTTTCGAAAAGTTCATCGAGGGTTTTGGCGTGTTCTTTAAGAGTATAACGGCAGGTTTTCATGTAGATAAGCACGCGGTACTACATCGACCATCCGTAATATACCAACACGAGCTTGCTTCGTTTTATTTATATGACTAAACTTGTATGTACCTATCCTGTAGAGTGTAGAGAATGTCTCAATCGGCCGTTTTATCCACCACAAATTCTTGCAAAAAGTATCTGTTCATATTCTGTGTTTTTCTCGAATTTATACGAAAGCCTTCATGTAAAATTTTAAAAAATTGTGTTGTTGAAGCTTATTATTGGCATCTTGCTGGTGTAATAGTGAAAGAAATTTCCCATTCAGAAACCGGGTGAACGTTATTAAATGCAAGTAAAAAGGTCCTCATGATTTACAACCCAGATTCCAGAAAGCTATGGAGGTTGAATTTTGCTTACAGGCCCCATCCATCTTCATCTAGCCCTGCTGTTTGCTGATATGTCGCATGACCTGACCTGCCCGCTTATCTTGTGTCCATTTCGTGGCCTATTTGTGAGTCTGTCTGATTTTGGAAAATTGAAATTTACAAGTCTGAATATAATGAGTCTGGCAGAATGAAGTATCCATTTTCAAAGTTAATTCATGTCATAATATAATGAGATAAATTCAAATCAATTCACCATGCTTTCGCGATAAATTGAAATTTAAGGGCAGTTGTCAAAGCGTTTGCGAGAAATGTCACGTTAGCTGTGAATATGAAGCGTTGGACAAAATATTCAACGTTCTTTTGCGGTTGAAGCTTATTACGACCTAAAGTCAGGTTAAGCAAACAAGATACCAAATCTTACAAATCCTTGTAGTTAGAGCGAACAATAAAAATAACAAGTAAAAACAAATACTATTGATTATAACAATATGCAAAGTACAGTACAAAAATTTAAAGGTAAAAAAATCAATCTTACAATAAAATATATCAAGATATAAGTCTAGAGGAAATAATTATTAATTTAAATAATTTTACAATAAAGAAAATAATATATCTGAATTACTTCAGGCGCTCCAGACTTGAAGGTTGTTAATCGAGGTCTTGGCTGGTTGTAGAAAATCTTCACAAATACTTCAAAAGGGTTTTACAGAAATATTCACAAATATTAGATAGAGTTTCTCTAACGTAGAGGGCAAAATCATATATCAAAAATCGTGTACCAAAGAACAGTAAAAGATCCAAAAATCCAAAATCCAAATAATCGAAAAATAGAACAGTTGGTAAGTTTTAACTCAAAATCTAGCTGTACCAAATCGAAATCTAGCCTTACCAAAATCGTCTACGATTAAATTTACAAAATTAGTCTTAAAATTAATTTCTAACATGACCACGTGTCTATAATAAATCAAAGAAATTAAATTTACCTGGATAGGTACTTCTGGACGATAAACCCGTTAATTAATCCGAATAAATCGAAATTTCAATTATATTAATTGAAAATAAGTTAAATTTATTTTAGTTTTTGATTCAGTATCAAACCGACTAGCAAACACGTGCCTTTTAACTATAATCACCAGCAAAGTTTTCGGCTCAATGTCTTGAATTAAAAAGGAAGTTTGACGGTACTTGGGTAATATTTATAACCATTTTAACACAGAAATCAGAAGAAATGACTTAAACTGACAGTTCAATAATTCGGCTGTCAGAATACCAACTTGAGAAATTTTAAAACTAAATTGACCATTATGTATTTTTCGATCATTACTACTATCTGCATACTATTAGTTTATATTAGTTTATCCGACCGAACGCAATATGTAAAAATTGATAACGCCATAAGTGATGATAGAACAGTTAAGTACGGTGTCCCTCAAGCTACGGTATTAGGTCCTCTATTATTTACAATATACATCAACAGCTTATTGTCATTAAATATATCGGGTACCATATTATCTTTTGCAGATGACACATCCATTATATTTGAGGCAAATTCCTGGAAAGAGTTTTAAAAAATGGCAGAAAATGATTTTAGAGTAATTAAAAAATGGTTCCAATTAAACACACTCACTTTAAACTGTGAAATAACGTATTATTTACCCTTTACCTCATACGCCAATAATTTGCCAAATATGGGCCCACTAAATGTTGACAAAGATATAAATATACCAGAAACTGAATCCATAAAGTACCTTGGGGTCAGTATTGACAGGCATCTGAGATGGGACCTACAAACAAAGCATATTACACAAAAAATTAGAGGTCTACTGTCAGATTAAATACCTAAAAAATTTCTTGGATATAGTTCACCTTAAAACACTCTACTATGCATTAGTACAATCTCATCTGTCATACGGCATTATGGGATGGGGAGGAGTTAGCGATTGCCATCTGAATAATCTAAATGTTCTCCAAAAATGGATACTGAAAATAATATATGGTAAAAACCTTACTTACCCTAGTAATGCAATATTTAAGGACAGTGGAGTTCTTGACGTTGGACAATTGTTCTGTTTCATTATTGTCAAGAACATATTTAAAAATAAAATTAAAATACAAAAAATCTCACATTTTCATGAAACGAGATGAAAGCAGAGTGGTTGCCAGGTGCCGAGAAGCGACAAGGCCATTGGTCAGAGAAACTTCAGTTACCTCGCAACCAGATTATTTAAGATTATACCGAATGAGCTTAAAGATATAGATAGTTTCGGAAAATTCAAACAGAAAACCAAAAAATGGCTTAATTCTTTGCTTATATAATAATTTTTTGTATATTTTGTATTATGTAAACCTAAGTAAATAAACATTATTATTATATACAATTTTTATGCACTAATTATAATAATAGTTGTTTATATTTTAGATTTCCATGACATTACACAATTATTTTATAACTTGGTAAAACTTTACCTATTGAGCCATCTGTAGGCGAAAATCTTAAAGGTGATAGGTAATTTGGATAGGAAATTAGAGTGTGGCGACATCTATTGCTGAATGGGTAATTTATTGTTATAGGTGGGTGAATTGTTCGACTAAAATTTTATTGCTACATGTTGCTATTAATTTGTCGAAACCAGCGAAAGGTGGCACTTTACAAGCTTATTTTAAAAATAACTATTCTGTTGTAATCACCCAACGTTTATTTCGTTGTCACTTTCATTTAAATCCACGAGATCCAGTTCCTAGTTGAATAACAGTTAAAAAGTGGGTACACAAGTTTCGCAGTACTACTTCATGTACCAGTGAAAAACCAAAAGGAAGAACTCGTGTAAGTCGTATAAAAACTTCTGCGTCAAGATTTTGGAACACGCGTTGATTTTTGCGAACGTTTAGAAGGGCCATTTGTTGAAAACCCGAAGATCGTTAATTGCTTGCAGATGTCAGATGAAGCCCATTTTCATCTTTCCGGATATGTTAACAAACAGAACTTTTGCTAATAAGCGACGGAAAATTCTCTGCAACTGCATGAAGTACTGCTTCCCAGCAAGAGTGTGGTACGCAGTATCCGCCTTTGGATTTTTTGGGCCGTTCTTCTTTGAGGAAAATGACTCGACGGTTACTGTTACATCACAACGTTATCAACAGGTATTGCGTAACTTTGAAGAACAACTTCGTAATGTTGGTGTGAATATTTGAAGAATATGGTGTCAGCTGGTCGGAGGGACTTCTCATATTGCTAGGATTTCTATGACAATTATGCGAAAAATGTTTCCTGGTCATGTCATTTCGAAATTTGGGGACATCAACTAGCCGGCACGGTCACCGGATCTCTCAGCTTGTGATTTCTTTTTATGAAGCCACTTAAAGTCAAAAGTGTTTTCTAATCCACCGTAAACTCTGGAACAACTGAAATATAATATTCAGGCAGATATTAACGCAATTCCAATTGAAATGTTGGAGCGGGTGTAAAATATCCCAACAAGAGTACAGCAATGGACTACCAGGCAATGTCCAGAAGGAATCTAAGTTTTATAGCGGGAGTCCAGACTGGACGCTGTCCGTTAAGGAAACATCTACATAACATGAGATTAAGCGAAACATCCCTCTGTAGACGTTGTGAACAAGAAGATGAGATGGTTCAACATGTACTCTGTGACTATTCTGCTGTCTCATCAATCAGATAATCCATTTTGGGAGAACGTTGGCCTTCTTTTTTCGATGCAAGGGATATGCCCCTAGGCAGCGTCACCGCCTATTAGGTTGGTTGGAGGCCTAGGCGAGGATCTGCCTACTGGGAGGGAATACAAGGGGCCCAATGGGGCTTAAGTGCTGTGGTTCAATAATTTTCATTGACCACCCTCCCAACGAATTCCAGATATTGTGCAACTTTGAACAACAACTTCGTAATGTTGATGTGAAAATTCGCATAATATGGTTTCAGGTGGACGGAGCCACTTCCCACATTGCTAGGGTTTGTATGACAATTTTGCGAAGAATTTTTCCTGGTCATGTCATTTCGGAATTTGGAGACATCAACTGACCGGCACGGTGACCGGATTTCTCAGTTTGCGATTTCTTTGTATGGAGCTACTTAAAGTCAAAAGTATTTTCTAATCGATCCAAACATTAATACAACTTAAATATAATATTCGGGCAGATATTGACGCAATCCCAATTGAAATGTTGGAGTGGGTGACGAGAAACTCATGCTAAGCTCCAAGAGTGTCAACAGTGAAGAGGATATTATTTGGCTGATGTAATATTTAAAAAATAAAACTCCCGTGTTTCTTAAGAACCTTGTGTTAAATTTTTGAATAAAAATGTACGCATTAATAAAAACCACTCAATTTAATTCTGGCGTCCGTTAAATTTTTGTAAGAGAATATTAATTTACAATGAATTCTGATGAATTCCGTTATAAAAGTAAGATTATATAAGTCTTATTTTCCCATAAATTATATTTTAAAAAAACAACTAATTTAGAGGCTAATCTAATCTCATAGATCTGAAGATGAAGTAATAAAAAAATAAGAATTATATATTCACAGTCTTGTTTTTATCATGAATTTTCACATTATTATTATTAGCTTTTACTCGAGTCCGAGTATAGAAAAATGTTACAGTCGATAGATTGTGTGTAATAAAAAACAAGTAAAAGGTGTAGTCTATTGTAATTCCCATTCATCTACGGTGCACACAACTATGGCTATAGAGGCCAATTCGGGAGAGCACATGTCGACCGCAGTCAGGACAAACATAGACCTGGTTAGGTCTTGGATTCGGCCTTCTTGCAGCAACATTTCCTTGATAGCTGGCCACAACCCCTCGCCATTTGGTTCTGTCCGCTGCAAGTTGTTTCCATTGCTCGTCTGGAATACCGCAGGATTTTAGATTTTCATGGAGAACGTCTTTGAACCTCTTTCGTTGACCGCCACGCCTTCTTCTACCGCTTAGCAATTCACCATAAAGTGTACATTTAGGAAGGCGGCTATCATGCATACGATGAACGTGACCTGCCCATCTTAGGCGTGCTCTTGAAATAAGCACCTCAATTGGAAGGCTGTTTGCTCTCCTGAGTACTTTCACGTTTGATATGCGATGGAACCAACGGATTTTCATCATACTTCTGAGGTGTCTTTGCTGAAAACGTTCTAATTCTTTCACATGACGACGGTAAGTGACCCAGCTTTCACATCCATATAGCAGTATTGGAATGACAACTGCTCTGTAGACAGCCATTTTCGTTGACAAAGCAAGGTCGTGGTTGTCAAATACTCTCTCTCTAAGTACCCAGAGTGCTCTAGATGCAGCGTTAATTCTATTGCGAATCTCGCTGTCTATGTTTGCTTTGTCATTAACAACGTTGCCTAAGTAATTGAACTGATCCACCACTTCAAGAGAATTTCCGTTAAGTGTAATGTCTATTTGGTTCACTTGATGAGGAGTTGACATAATCTTAGTCTTTCCAATGTTGATTTTAAGTCCCAAGGAATCATAGCTCTGGGCATACACATCTAAAAGTTCTTGAAGCTCTTCCGGCGTAGAGGCTAAAAGTGCACAGTCATCCGCATACTGGAGATCACAAATGAATCGTGTGCGTGTCTTCGTGAAAGCTCTAAAGCGCCCTATGTTAAAGAGACCGCCATCAGAACGGTATCTGAGACTTATTCCTCTGCCTGTCAATTTGTTGTCAACAATAATTGTTAGAGCAGTGGTAAACAAATTAAAAAGTAGGGGTGCCAGGACACATCCCTGTCTAACTCCAGTGAGGGTTTGGAAAGGTTCGGTTGCCTCATTATTATCATATATAGGACGAACATTTTAATTCTATTATATTTATTACAACGTGCAGTAATGTTAATTATTATTGAATAAGAAACCTTTATCAATTCACTGTTGAATTGGAAATGATTGAATGATTCTTAACATAACAATCTTTTTAATTTACACTGTTCAAGTGGTTACTCCTAAATTATCATGTTAATTCAAAGATTAATATAAGAAACTCAAACAAATTATTATCTCAAAGGACGTGATTATGAATGTAACAGAGAATAATTGAAGATACTTTGATTAAACATCCAGTGTGTTTCATTTGAAATTGTAACACCTCAATAACTTTTGTATTTTTCGTTGAATTTCATGATTGTCATGATTTATTAATAATACCAAATCATCTTGAGATCTGTCACATAAAACATTGACGATGAACCTACTCAAACTGAAGAAAACAAATACGAAATTGATGGTAGGATTCACAATAGGACACCACCACCTTCGCGAATCAATATAATAGAAGGACTAGCCAGAGTACTGTGCTTATAATATAGTATTTAGATATAAGAAGATTAACAGAAGATTGAACTTTTTTGGGGAAACCTCTTCCTCTAACTTTAACAATTACTACACATAATTTCAATCTGAGCAATCTATGTAGGTCAATAACATGGGTAGCCGACACAATAAGCTTTTAGGTTGCGGTGCGCTTAGTATTTTGCAATAATTATGCACTTGTTCCTCATTTATTCATTCGAGAGAAGTAAATACTTTCATATACATCATGATTCCCTCCTACGGAAAAACCTGATTGTCACCCAATACGATGGCACAATATATTTGATACAAAATCGTGGTAAACCCAATATTAACCAAGCATAAAACGAAACAATCTTTGTTAAATGGCAATAGCCCGGGAGCGAAAGTGTCCCTGGAATACGTACTCCCCGCAATTTTGATATGTGCGAAAAAAATCTAGTTTGAAAATTTTAGGTATGGAAAAATTTATTACTTTTTGACATCATTTCGTTTGGCAAGCCGTAACATTTTTTGTGCAACAGCTATAACCAATTAAATTTGTTATGCAACGATGTAGCAAACGAATTAATTGAGGCATTTTGTATAGGAGATATGGGCCGGCAAAGTAAAAAGTACGAGAATTTCGCACGACACGCCCGCACGTATATGAAATTGAATAATTTTTTTAATATATTATTTAACCTCATAAGTAGGTACATACCCCTTTTGCATATAAATACGGGAATGAATGTAATGAATGTTGAATATTTTTATATAATTAGTTGTCAAAACTATTTTTCTTGATCTTGTATGATCCAAAAACCGCATGCACCCGCTACGTTTACGATAAAAAACAATAGATACCTGATACCGCAAAAGAAAAATTATTCAATCAGCGAAAGGAACCTTTTTATTAAATAATTTAAACATACCGCCAGAGAACTTTTTGCAATTACTTGTTAAGAATCTTCTACATTTTATAATAATGTAATAGCATGTGAATTATAAATTTACCTATTTTAAAACGTGTCTGCTTTAGCTCTTAATTTTCCTAGTGGGTCAGACCATGGTAGCATAAATACATAAGTAATAATTTGCACAGAAGTTCAAGTTCAAATAAGCTCATTAAAAAATCATTTATTTTTGTAACCTTTCTCTCTAAAAAAAGAACTTGTGATTTAGAAACGCAAAAACTCTTAATTTAAACAAGCTGCTGACCTATTAACAATCACTATTAATTTCATTCGATATAAAAAATACGGTCAATAATTATTAGAACGAAAAACTATTTGTTTTTTGATCGATTTTTAATAAGGTTTATTAACCGCAGAGTGTTTAATTTAAAAATTAATAAACCAAAATGCACATAATTAAAGAGTTTATGTTCTCATTAGAGACTCTTTTTATAAATATGTAAACAATTGACATTCTATTCTTAACTAGTACAATTACTTTTTCCACTACTGTTTTGATTTTTAAGTTATTTGTTGTTTGTGCTTTATAGTTTGTGAGAACTAAACTTGTTTAATACTATAATTTTCATTCATACTTTAAACATCTACTCATTAATATTATTAGTACAGTATTTCGATTTTGCGATAGAAATTGTAGAAATTTAATTTAATAAACAATATATAACCATAATTTGTTATCAAGTACCAGACTATATCCACATTTGCGAATCTTGCAATACATGTTATTAACGTTTGTGAGGCAACGGAAAAATTTCTATGCCGCACAAATCATAATGATCAGCCAACTCGGATTTAAATAAAACTTTTGCTTAATTTTTTGGAATGAAAAGAATGATGACAAGCGAATATTTGACATATATTTACGAAAAATGATTTGCGTACTTTCGATAGAGTAGCAAATAATGTTTCAAACATGGTAATTTTTGTAATTTTTTTTGGGGGGTACAAAAATTTGTATATAATAATTACTAAACAATTTTTAAACTTTTGTAATTTTTGGGACAGACAAAATGAACAATGCAAACATTTCGTTGTTAATATATATAGTGAGGTCCATAAGTAACGGATAAATTAATTATCTACGCAATCTAATTTCTGTGGTGTTTATTTTTTTATTTTTTTTTACAACTGTATGTTGGATTTATCCTGGTTCATGGCTCACCGGAGTCTAGACGACCAACGATGTGCTCACGGGCCAACACCCTACGAACAGTGCTACAGGTAGCTTGTAGCTTTTTGCGCAAGTCCTATCACCCTCTGATGGTCAGATATATCTAGTTGTTTCAGTGCTCGACCAGCCCATTCGCGGTTATTATTTTAGGTACAATGAAAACTTTCTCAAGTAAGTAAATAGCTTTAAGTTCGTTTGCTAGATCTTGGTACTTACTAATTTTCTCGTTTCTGTCTTTTCCCACATTTTTATCGAGGGGAATGGTAACGTCTATGATGTATGCACGTTTTCCCCTTTTTTCTAAAATTAATATATCAGGTTTATTATGTCTGATTTCCTTATCCGTTACAATCTCCGAATCCCAGTATATATTTGTTTCTTCGTTTTGTAAGAAGGCTTTCGGCACATAGTGATAGTCTTGGTGAACTATTCCGGCTATGACTTGGTCCTGGATGGCACTAATAAATCCTTCCGTCTCCGGGATGAGGAAGCCCTGTCTGAGGTAAGTAAGCTCAAGCTCAATATCATTATTGTATAGTGCTGCAGCGTATCTTCCGTGCATCGCCTTTCCCTTCCAATTTTCCTCTAATGTTCTGATAGTCTTCTGTGTTTCGGGTGGTATTCGGGCAGCTATGTTCAGCGGAGAGTAGTTTATATCTGCCAATGAAATGGCACTCTGAACCTCTTTATGACTGTTCGTGAAGTACGTATATAGCTTTTAACTTTATTGCCGTGAAGGATTTCTAGATTTAGGAGTCCTCTTCCTCCCTTTTTTCTAGGCAAGTAGAGTCGACTGGTCGACGATGTTGGGTGGTGCTTTCTATATTTGGTCATCGTTGTTCGTATGTCAATCCGCTCTAAATCAGTCTGGGTCCATTTTAATACACGAAATGTGTGTGCTAAAACAGGAACTGTCCAGGTATTAATCGATGCAACGAGATTTCCTGCATATAGATGAGATTTCAGCAGCGTCCTTACCCGGTTCATAAAGTTCTCTTCTGCCAGTTTCTTCGATGTAGCTTGTTCAATGGTAAGACATTGTCTTACCATTGAAGCTCAAGTTGGTTCTGCAGTTGAAGTTCGTTCGCAGCATATAGCTTTAGATCATCCATATAGAATAGATGATTGAGTTTTGTTTCAAGGATTTTATTAACGACATACCCTCGGCCTTCTCTTTTAAACATAAAGCTCAACGGATTAACTGCTAAGTAGAATAGCAGCGGACTTACGCTGTCTCCCTGGAATATTCCTCTAGAAATTGAAATGGTGTCGGTCATATAATGCTGCCGGTTCACATTCACGCTGAGAGATGTTCTCCATGTTTGCATTGTTACATTCAAAAAGTTTAGTATCACTGGATCGACCTTATAAATAGCCAATACTTTCCGGATCCAGGAATGCGGTATGGAGTCAAAAGCCTTACGGTAATCTATCCAAGCTATTGAAATATTTCTTTTGCGTTTTACAGCTTGCTTTGTAAAAACTGTATCTATTATTAAACACTCATTGCTTCCTTTGCTTCCTTTCCTGCATCCGTTTTGTTCCTTTGCTAGTATATTCTTATTTTCTAGATGGCTTGTAATTTTATTCTCTGATATACTAGTTATAACTTTATAAATAATTGGCAGGGAGGTGATTGGCCGGTAGTTTTTGGGTTGCTGGACTTGGTTGTTTTTTGGAAGCATGATTGTGATTCCCTCAGTAAGGAATTTAGGCACCCTGTTAGGATCTTGGATAACTTCGTTAATTTGTGATGCTAGGATTTTATTGGTGCAGTCAAAATGTTTCCACCAATATGCTTGGATCTTATCGACGCCGGGAGCTTTCCAATTTTTAAGTTTAGATATGGCTTGTTTCACATCAGTTTCCAGTACTAATTCCGGTTCCATATCGGGCAAATTGGCTACTCTACCTTCTTCAGACTCAATCCGATAAGCTTCATCGCGGTGATGTTATGGTATGGACCAGATATTTTTCCAAAATTTAACTTTTGTTTATATCTTTTGACTCTTTCATTATATCGTCGTAGCCTACATCCTAACGCTGCGGCTTTTTGCTTTAGAGAATCCAGGTGTCTTCTAACTATTGAGTGGGACTCGACTCCGGTTTCGGTTTTTTTTTTACAAAAAACCAGTCACCCTACTCTGTGGCTCCGACCCTCACAGAGGGGAGCTGGTAATAAATACCAATAGCCACTCCCCACGCCCGTGGGGTGAGGGACTATCGGGTCCGAGAATCGTGTGCCCTGAGTAGACGCAATGAACCGAGAATGACAGCCTTCTGCATTCTGCCGGCTAAGATCTCTGCCGAATCTCAGCATGTCGGTATGATCTTTAGTTCCAAAAGCAGCGTCTGTCTCATTCCACCGAGGGTTCCTATAATCAGTACCACTATTTTGACAGAATGGCTTGGATAAAGCCTACGGAGTTCGAAGAGCAAATCTCGATATTTTGACCGTTTTTCTTCCTCTTTCAAGACAATATTGCTCTTAGCGGGGGCTGATTATTATTATTATTATTAACAATTTATGAGTAAAATCCACATGTCAATTTTTTATTCTAAAATGACGTTTTTGAGCATAATTGTATACCTTCTCTTTCAACCCCCTTGGAGGGATAGGTACCCCTTTAAAATTTTTAAATGAGACGAGGGTGCGCGTGATGACTCATTTGAAAGGGTTTCTTATTCTTTATCCAGCAATATAACATTTTTTGAATTTCTCAAATTTTTTATTTGAACATTTTCAAATTAAATTTTCCTGAAGATTATACAAAATTCAAAAAACCTTATTATATTGCTGAATAGAGGATTAATAACCTTTTCAAATGAGCTATCACACGCACCCTCCTACCATTTTAGAGGGGTAGCTCAAAAAATGCCATTTTAAAATTAAAAATTGATGCGTTTTAGGATTTTACTCATAAATTGTTAATTACGTGGATAATGAATTTATCCGTTACTTATTCGCTATGTAAAATTATGTTGCGTGTAACAGAAAATTTAGCAAATATACAAAATTGTTGGGGTTAATAATTGAGAGTTTTCTAGCACTTTGCTATATTTTTGAGATTTTTATCTTCAAGGTATTAATTTTTGAAAAATATATATGTTCCGCATTCCCAAATTTTCAGCAAATCTCATTAATTGCGGGAAGAAGACACCATCAAACACAGTTTTACAACTTTTGTGTTCTTTTGAATTTTTTTTCTGCAAATTATTGCAGAATTATGTTTTTTGCAATTTTGACAGTAAGATGGAAATGAAAGAGCAAGGAGTAGGTTCAGATTCATGTTCAGTTTACGGGTGGGGGGTAATTAGAATGGTGGGAGGTAATTGAAGTGATGGCAGGTAATTAGTGTGGTGGGAGTAATTAAGGGCAATTAAGTTAAAAATAAGGATAATTACGGTAAAATAAGGGTAATTCAAATATTGAAGAATTTTAACTGCATTTAAGTACCTTTTGTATTATTCGTTTCATCATTAGATTTATGGTTGCAGATTATCTACTTCAAGGGCTTGTTTTATATTATGAGCGTAACCTGTTTTTATGATAAACATCTCTTTAACGGATTTATGTACTTATTATTGTGGGTCTGCATACTGAATAGAAGCCTCCTGGTATCATAAGTGGGATGGGTATGAATTGCTATAAAGCCTACTATTATGCTGTGAGTTCTTTAGCTTGTTGCTAATTAATATTATGTCTATTTTCTAGATAATTGTAGAGTTTAAGACTACTGTAGTCGGTGTAGAGTTTTAAAATAATTAGCGTATTAACTGTCATGAAACCCAGACACTGCTGTCCAAATCAATTCACGACTGTCTCCCACTACTTCTTGGCTTTCTGTTCCCCAATGTTAGGTACTTCAATACATTTACCGTCAACCGGAGCCGGTTAAAACTACGATTGTCACATTCTCCCCCTTTGGATCACATGTACGTCTCGTGTGTGATACAGGATAACGATTCTATGCATGGCAACGATTTAGGAGTAGATGTATTTCTTTGGGAACGTCTGGCTTGGTTTTCTTCTGTATTGAGAGGATCATGGTCTTCCTGTTTATTAGCCATTTTGTCAGAGGAAATAACTTGGGTATCTGACCCTGTTTGGATTGGATCTGTTTCTTCAGAATTTTGTCCTTTGTCCTGAATGACTCTAGGTCCTTCCTTATCAGAGGTGGTTTTGGGTCTTCCTCGTTTCCTTAGAGGTTGTATATGGGTTTCAGCATCATCCAGTCAACGATACTTAGTGAGCGCTGAAACATGATATTTACTCATGAGTATCGTTGGTTGGCTTACACTCGGAACTGGTAGGACTATGTTCTTTTAGAATAATGTAAGGTCCATCTCCTCGTGGTGCAAACATGGAAGTGTATGAAGTTTTAGCACTACCGAGTGCATGAACATTCACCAATACTGTGTCTCCTACTTGGAAAGTGACCTGTACTCATCAGCGTAAGTTTTGGTTTTATCTTGATTCTGTTCATGATTTTCACGCGATTCTCTGAGAACTTGTCTCATGGTGCGTAAATACGTTGTAATTTGAGGAATAAAATTATCATTTTCTACAATGGTGATCACGATGTACGTGATTGGGTGTTCGTAAATCTCTACCAAATGTTAGATGCCCAGGTGAATATCCTGTTGAGTAGCATCTAGCTGTGTTAATGGGAAATCTTATTGAAGGTAACTTCTTCCAACTAGTATGATCAGACGAGACTAAGATTGCTAATTGAGTTTTTAAATCTCTGTTCTTTCGTTCTACCGGGTTAGCCTCCGGATGATACACAGGTACAAGCTTCTGAGAAAATCCAAGACAATAAGCTACTTATTGCATCACCGAGCTAACGAACTGTCCACGATTGTCACTTATTACTTTTCGAGGTACACCAAATCTAAGTATGACCTCATCTTCTTTCCTATTATTTGGGTTTTCTACCACATTACTACCTCATCTATTAGGCATTGAGCACAGGCTTCAGCTGTAGCGACGGTTAAAGGGAACGACTCGGCCCATCGGGTGACAACATCTTCAATTATAAAAATCCAACGATGGCCATTTAGAAACGTGTTCTGTGATATGTCGACGCATTCCAGGCCAAATAGTACCCCTTGATTGTTCGCTGAATGGTTCTATCTACCCCATAGTAGCCTGCTAATGGCGAGTCATGGTTTTCTTGAAGAATTCGGGTTATTTATATCTTTGGCACAACCTGCTTCGCCTCTTCTTCTTCTAACTCAGGTGAGTATTTGTAGATAACACCGTTGTTAATTAAGTAGCCTCTCTCTGTCCACTTCTGCTGACATTGTAATCTAAGAAGGCAGGTCTACTGATACAGTGCAGACTTCTGCTTGATCTAATGGAGGTCGCGACAATGTATCTGTGACTACATTGGTTCGACCAGAAGTATATTCAATTCGAATATCATACATTTGTAGAGTTAAAGCCCACCTGTCTAATCTTTCACTTGGAGATTTCAAAGAAAGTAACCATTTTAAGGCTTGGCGATCACTCTGGACAATAATTATGGCGTTTTCTGTTCCCCAATATTAGGTATTTCAATACAATTAGCGTCAACCGGAGCAGGTTAAAACTACGATTGTCACATCTCTATACTGGTATTACTGTATGTAATGAAACAAATATGGTAAATGAAACTGGTGGGGTATTTTCAATTCACTATACAGGGTGATGTTTCGTTATAATTTTAATATAAAATATTGGTAACGTTGTTGGGAGCTGATTCTATATCCGGAAATATAAAGAAAGGTTTCCTTGGACCATAGATATTTATTAAGACATGGTATACAAACTGCAATAAACAGTATATTTCTCAACTCATGTTCCAAGACATGTCAGTCTCCCAAACCCACTTGGCCAAATTTTAAGGTTAAACAATGGTAGTTTATGTAAAATGTATGGACAATGTAGCGTAATTAAGGTTAAAATAAAGTTGATTAAGGATGATTTAGGTAGCAATAATAATGTTCCAACGCATAGCATCCTTATATACTCTTAATTATCCCTATCTTTATCCTGTCATAATATAAAACAAGCCCTTGAAGTAGATAATATGCAACCATAATTCTAAAGATGAGACGAATAATAAAAGAGGTACTTAAATTCAGTTAAAATTCTTCAATATTTGACTAAGAATTGTAAGTTGCGATAAGACAATCCACAAAATCCCTTTCATGATATAGGAAATAAACTAAAGATTATAAATTCGGTGATAAAAATCTCGGTAGAAAGAGACGCAGCTAAGATAATTTTTATCGCAATTGTTCATTAGCATAAGGATAAGGCAGGTAAAATAACCTGGCAGGAAAATGCAACTTTAGGTATATAATCAAGAATAGGTAATAAAATGAATATTTGTTTCTTCATAATAAAAAATACAAAGATACTATCATTGTGCAACTGCCTGCATACGGACGGAAAGACGAACAGATGAATAGATGGACGAACATGTGGATGGATCATAAATTTACCCCCACCATAACAACTATCAACACAATTGACCATTAAACGATATTATAATACTATGCAAAGGTGCGATGAAGAAGAATTTCCTACTACAATATCTACAGAGGGATAAAATTATAGATCTTGATGACTGTTCAACGCTTCTACCTAACATTAAATCATTGACTATACCAGAATGTTTGGAGCATTACCAGTATAATAATTGTCGTTGTGCTCTTGCAAATGTTCATTTTCTATACAAATGTATTGTGGATCTAAATGTAAATGTCTTTAGTTATGTAACCAAGAATAGGAAATAAAATACAGGGTGTTGCATCATGAGAGGGACATAGCTTAATAGGAGGTAGAGAACATCAGTGGTAACCGGAACCTCCCATAGAAATGTCTCATTGGGCCTTCATTACGAAGTTACAGGGTGTTAAATAATTTTTGGCCAAACCTGTTTTTTGTCATAACTTTGACAGGGAATGAAATAACGGATTCATATTTGGTACGGCTAATGTATTAACGAGCCCCAAGAGGTACATGTATAAAAAAAATATATCCAGGTCCGGACTCACTATAATTTATGTTTCTTCTTTGCATCAATAAAACATCACCCTGTATATATTTTTTTGAAATTTCGATACGATATTCGAAAAGAGCAAGAAAAAACAAACAAAATGGCCTATTTCATTTTTTTGTTACACCTTCGTGGTTATTTAAATACGTTATTAAATGTGCAAGAAAATGGATTACAGAACCCTATTAAATGAGAGGCACGTGAAATAAATAGTTTTATAACTAAAATTTGCAAAAATTCTATTGAGCCTAGGTGGTCTGGGTGAATCCTAATTCCGGCACGTTTTAAAGGTCCATTTTGGTAAAAAACTGTGGTCCTAATAAGTAATCGGGTATGAAATAACAAAATTTTTAATCAATCACAGTAGGCTTGTTCAAAGTGACAGATAATAAAAAGAAATCTCCTAAACAGTTGAATAATTGTTTGTTAGTAATTTAATGTGTCAATAATCCGCATTTAGTTAGTGAAAACTTGTGAAAATATTTTAACTATGCCAGTAAAATTTACAAACGTGGAATATGCTGACATAATATTCATCTATGGTTTCTGTAATGGAAATGATAGGTCGGCGGAAAGAGAATATCGGCTGCGTTTTCCTGGTCGTCGATGCCCTAATCATAAAACCTTTAGTACGGTGTTCCAGTATGCAAGACAACACGGAAAGTTTCCTACTTCTGCAGTTGTGGAGCGTGTTTTACAACAAGGTGTGCAGGAACAAAACAATATTATAAACGTAGTTCAAGAAAACCCAAATATGAGCACTAGACGAATCAGTTTGGCAACTGGTATTCCTCATTGGCGAGTATGGAGAACCCTAAAAAGAGAACGTTACCATCCATATCATATCCAGCAGGTACAGCGTCTTCAACAAGGCGACGATATCCCCCCGCCTGGCATTTTGTCATTGGTTGTCTAACCATCGCCCAGTCATTTACAGAACCTTATTTACGGATGAGGCACAATTTACAAGGGATGGAGTAAACAATTCACAAAATAATCATAAATGGGCACAGGAAAACCCACATGCGGTACGCCAACGCCGTTCGCAACACAGGTTTTCTGTAAATGTTTGGGTCGGACTTGTGAATAGACATTTGATAGGGCCACATTTTTTTGAAGAAAGATTGAATGATGAAATTTACTTTGATTTTCTTCAAAACATTTTACCGAATATGTTAGAAAATATCGGTATAAGAGGCATGTTGTTTCAGCATGATGGGGCCCCACCACATTTTAACCTTCAAGTAAGAGAACACTTAAACAATGTGTATCCTAATAGATGGATTGGGCGCGGGGGTCCACATGAATGGCCACCAAGATCTCCTGATTGTAACCCTTGTGATTACTTTTTATGGGGCCACTTAAAAAACGAGGTTTATAGCATTGAAATTGAAAGTAGACAACATTTAATCCAGCGCATCGTTACAACCTGCGACGAAATACGGAATAATCCAGAAATGATACGTCGAGCAATTGGTGACCTTTCTAAACGCGCAAGAAAATGCACAGAATGTGGGGGAGGACATTTTGAAAATTTACTTTAGTGTCAATTACGTTTTATTTTTAAACACATTTAGTTATTTATTGTTAATTGAATGGAAAATATTTTATTTATTTAGATTTTAGTTTGTTCTCTTTTCCAATTTTTATTAAGTATAAAATGTTGATGATTTCTTGATCAAAGTAACTGGTTGCTTAGGCCTAATTGGTTTAAATTATTTGTCACTTTTATTCTTTGAACAAGCCTACTGTGATTGATTAAAAATTTTGTTATTTCATACCCGATTACTTATTAGGACCACAGTTTTTTACCAAAATGGACCTTTAAAACGTGCCGGAATTAGGATTCACCCAGACCACCTAGGCTCAATAGAATTTTTGCAAATTTTAGTTATAAAACTATTTATTTCACGTGCCTCTCATTTAATAGGGTTCTGTAATCCATTTTCTTGCACATTTAACAACGTATTTAAATAACCACGAAGGTGTAACAAAAAAATGAAATAGGCCATTTTGTTTGTTTTTTCTTGCTCTTTTCGAATATCGTATCGAAATTTCAAAAAAATATATACAGGGTGATGTTTTATTGATGCAAAGAAGAAACATAAATTATAGTGAGTCCGGACCTGGATATATTTTTTTTTATACATGTACCTCTTGGGGCTCGTTAGTACATTAGCCGTACCAAATATGAATCCGTTATTTCATTCCCTGTCAAAGTTATGACAAAAAACAGGTTTGGCCAAAAATTATTTAACACCCTGTAACTTCGTAATGAAGGACCAATGAGACATTTCTATGGGAGGTTCCGGTTACCACTGATGTTCTCTACCTCCTATTAAGCTATGTCCCTCTCATGATGCAACACCCTGTATATTATGTTAATTTTTGTTTTATTTCTAGCAATATAGAAAATACAAATAGGACAATACAATAATCGCCTTAATTACCTTACCCTCAATTATATTTTTTTCAATTTAATTGCCCATAATTGTCATTATTGTTACAATAATCGCCTTAATTACCCTTATTTTTACCTAAATCACCCTTAATTATCCTTACTGTTACAATAATCGCATTGATTACACGTAATTACCATTATTTTACCTAAATTAGTCTGGTCGATAGCCGAGTGGGTTAAGGCGCGAGGTGGCAATCGCGATTAATCACACGGACATCGCACCACCGGGTTCGAATCCTGGCTCCTGCACTGTCGAAGGAAATGGCTGTATGTCCGCGTTTTTTCAATGTGTAACCCCCTTCCGCACAAACCCTGGCTTCTGGAATTGGAGGTTGTCTAATTTCTGTGGTGTTTATTATTATTAAATTACCCTTCATTATCCTTATTTGCAACTTAATTAACCTTAATTATCCTTATTTTCAACTTAATTACTTATTTTGACCTAAATTATCTGTAGCTTAATTACTCTCTAATTGCCTCCCACCACAATAAATACCTCCCACCATTTCAATTGTCTCCCCACCATCACTACTAGGCTCCGCCCTCTTACGTTCCGCCCCTTGAGCCTCGCCTCCTAATTACCTCCCACCACTCTAATTACCCCCCGCCCCTAAGCTGAACATGAACCGGAACCTGCACCTGTTCCGAGGTTCTTTCATTTCCATACTACTTTTAACAATGTCCCGGACTTTGCAAACAGCAGCAAAAATGCAAAAATGAGCTTTATTGTTTTTATAACATAATCATATCTCAAGATTTAAAAACTTTAGTAATTATTACAGATTAAATCTGTCATTGACTGAACTAGTAGTTTAAGTTGCTGTTAAAAGTTGGTCTTGTCATAAGCGACTAAATTTTCAGAATATTATGAAATTCTCGGAATTTGAGGAATTATTTTAGAATTAAAGATAAATCAGAATTTTAAGGGATTTTAGGAATTGCAGGGGCCTGAAACCATAAAAACCACTTTTGCGTTTGTAGTGATTGTGAGGATATTAATTACAATATCAATTTCAATGTCAAAAAGACATGATAAAACCTCACCTTTCATTGTACACGTATAATTGAAAAAAATGCATACATGGCTGTCAGTGGCTAAATAACTTACATGTGTGTCTAGAGTTCGAATCCTGAACAGGGTATGGATATTTAGTGACGTTTTTCACGTATTGCCGAAAAGGTAGCAGTAGACTAGTCACGGATGTATGAGTAACAACCCGGCTAGTCCCTGTACCACTTCTGAGTTCGAGTCTCAGCTGCGGCAGATGACAGTGTCATAGGGAGTAATGTGTGCGTGTGCCTATCATTTAAAAGAAAACTGTACAAGTGTACAACGAGCTAGAGATTAAAGAACGGCCCGCCGGTATTTTTCCCAGTCTTTTCTAATTTCAGATTTGAGAAATTTTCGATCTTTATGATTTTATGGTAGATTTTCGAAATTTTCCTATATATTTAATAAAATTGAATATAAAGTAGTATATTAAAGGATATATTGACATTGTTATTAGTTACATTGAGAACACGATGGAATAGTGATAACTCGAATGTTTATTATTTTGCAAAATCCCTTTTTATTACTGCACAATACTCTTTTTTGAATTTTTCGACCATTTTTGGTGTTCTTAAATATTTTTTATGATTTCGGTTTGACCTATGGATATAGGATAGTTTATATTTCTCAACAACTCTATTAAAAAGAAATATAAATAGAAAATTCGGGAAAGCGCATCAGAAAAATGCATATGAGCTTTGATGCACCAATCACTTTTTTGAGAAACAATTTTTACGTAATTAGAATGTCAAAACATATTAAAGGCAGCAATTTTTCGTGGAAATTTGTCGCCGAAAATAGAATTTACAGCTAACAAAAAATAACACAGAATAGAATCTAATAATAAAATACTTGTTTAAGGTTTTTTAAAAGCATTAACATAAACTAATGAAGTAGGTAAAATTATAATTTTTCGAAAAGATCAAAATTCCAAACATTTAAAAAAAAATTAATATATTTTTATTGATGCGACGCGCGACGCTCAGAATCACCAGGTCTTAAATGATGAATGTAATGAACTTTTTACGGGACGATACTTATTTCACTGTAAAATCCGTTGACAAAAGGAATAATAAATATTGTATCGGATGATAATTTCCATAAAGAAAAATTAGAATTATTGACAGTATTGTTCAGTACTAAAGCAGACTCAAAATCAGAATTGCATCATTTGTATTCAGTCGTTAGTTATTTATTACGCTTTAACTTTTTTAATCTTTATTTTTTAAATTATTACTTTAAAAATCAATTATCTGTCGATCTGTAACTTTTTGTGCGCACGTTTACTCTGGAACCGTTTATGATATTGACTTGAAATTTGATACAGTAATGTATTATAACGAGATCTGGAATTAGATTATATTTTGATCTAATTCCGTTGAAGGGTTCGAGGGTAAAGGGGGTAAATAAGGGTAAATAGGCAAAGCAAGCAGGTAAGAGTCCATAAATTAAGGCATGTACGAAAAGTCAAGGTCTCCAATTTTTTTTTGGCATCAGTCAGAGTAGCTAGAAGAATCTGTAACATTTCTTGACATTATACCACCTTCTAATATACCTAATCATAATATTCGCTAAACGACAAAACGATACAGTTTAATATTTTTAAGTATTGCCGCAAGTTTTTCGATATGAAAAAATAGTGCGAGCGAGTGAAAGTCTAATGACACTTTCACTTCTAGTGAGTTTTTTAACGTCGGAAATCTTTTTGTCTACTACTGTATATTTTAGGTACGTTTAGACCTTCTGCACTTGTTGACCTACAAAATAAAGTGAGCACCGTTAGTCGACCTTGTTTGTATTTCAAATTGGTTTATTGTATAGTAGTTACAACTTATTCCATTTACACACTAACCATCCTACGATGTTAACTTATACGTCGTTTTCTCTGCAGCGAATAATCTGATATTTCAGTTTGGTTTTTTGTAAATGCGATAACTTCTGTTGAATTGAAAATTTTCATTCCAATTCAATTTCTATAGGTAAAATAGAATTGTAGGATATATCTGACTTACGCGTGTAAACTGACATCTTTTATATAAACACTGTTTAATTTTAGTGCAAAATGTCGTTAAGGTTTTTGATTAAGCACACAAAATTCGGAAGATAATAAATAATAATATATGTAATGCGAAGAACAACTTTGAAAAATAATTAATTGCGTTACTATATTACGAAATTTCAACCCTACACCACCCAAGGAGTGGGTGGTGTAAAAAATCATTTACTGGTTATTACTACATTATAGAATTTACCAAAGAATCGAAAACATGAGAAAATTTAAATATATCAGTTTTCAGTGGTACAATAAAGGTTGTTAAGAAGTATATATTTGTCATTTTGTTAACCTAGTTAACCTTGTCTTAACTATTACCATAATTTCTTCAAAAGAAATTCTCCATTATTTAATTGCCATGTGATACTGTGAAACTATTTGAAGGAGTTTTGATGCTGAAAAACTAATTTTTTCAGCGCTTTTTGTTAAGGAAAAGGTCATTTTTTGTGACAATTTTGATATATTTTGTTTCCTACTATTACGGTTTTCTACCACATGTATTATTATCCTCCTCAAAAACAAATCACCGAATTTACAAAATAATAGAATTATTGGAAAGAAGCCTCTGCGCCCGTGACGTTTACGTCATAGGAACAGTCAGAGGTTATGTTTTGCAAATAATATAAATCGGAATAAACACAGAAATAATGTATTTTGCTGATGTTTCGGAAAGTAGTCTCTTTCCGTTTTCAAAGCTTTTTTTGGAAGAGCTCTTATTTTGCTGTGTATGTCAAATACACAACTTTAAGATTCTGTTTATATTATTTCCATAGATACTTACTACTTACACAGAACTGATGATATTTTCTTTTAGATAATGTTGAGTTGGTTAAGTTCTTCTTTTAACATTGGTAGCCAGGTTGTGCAAATATCTACAGAACAATTCGATACGCACTTATCTTCATTTAATAAGATTATTGCTGATTCTTTAATTTTTCTTTCTTTGTTATCTGCTTCTTTTGTTAAATAAGAGTTCTTCCAAAAAAAGCTTTGAAAACGGGAAGAGACTACCTTCCGAAACGTCAGCAAAATACATTATTTCTGTGTTTATTCCGATTTATATTATTTGCAAAACATAACCTCTGACTGTTCTTTTGACGTAAACGTCACGGACGCAGAGGCTTTTTTCCAATAATTCTATTATTTTGTAGATTCGGTGATTTGTTCTTGAAGAGGATAATAATACATGTGGTAGAAAACCCAAGTAATAGGGAATAATATTCGTAGAATGTCACAAATATCTTTCAGACAATATCTCAATATATTTTATTTTATAGGTCTGCCACTTCATCAGTTAACCATAAACCAAATTTTTAGATGTCTGCATAAGAAGAAATCTAATGAAGTTATGCCAGGTGATCATGCTGGCCACCTAGTTACTTCATTAGTTCCTAGTCATCTTCAAGGATAAGTTCATCGCAAATATCTAACTATTGTTCTTGAATTATGTGCCGGTGCTTCATTTTGATAAAACCAGGTTATGTGCCCATCATGAGAAACGTTTCTTAATAAATTTAGCAGCTCGTCTTCCAGTAAGCTCAGATATCTAACATCATGTCATGTTCCATGAAGTAAATAAGGTCCGACTACGTATATGTAGTATGTTTAATATTCCACGCCAAACATTTACTTTTAAAACTGTTTGATGACTGGTTTTCGTACCCAACTCGGATTATGTTAAGGCCAATAACGAACATTTTGAGTTGTCACATTATTATGGAAGCAGCTTTCATCGCTCCACAATTAATTTTTCAAATAATTCCGATTTTCTTTATATAATACTGACAATTCAATAATAAAATTTATGCGACGCGCGACGCTCAGAATCACCAGGCCTTAAATGATGAATGTAATGAACTTTTTACGGGACGATACTTATTTCTCTGTAAAACCCTTTGACAAACGGAATAGTAATATTGTATCGGATGATAATTTCCGTAAAGAGAAATTAGAATTATTTACAGTATTGTTCAGTACTAAAGCAGACTCAAAATCAGAATTGCATC
The DNA here is from genome assembly GCA_963675555.1 of Leptura quadrifasciata. NCBI lineage: Eukaryota > Metazoa > Arthropoda > Insecta > Coleoptera > Cerambycidae > Leptura > Leptura quadrifasciata. The sequence goes on from OY776674.1 coordinate 34,945,166, forward strand.
ATTTGTATTCACTCGTTGGTTGTTTATTACGCTTTAACTTTTTTAATCTTTATTTTTTAAATTATTACTTTAAAAAACAGAGGTCTTGTGATCTGGCTGGAACAACGCAATTGAAATAGCTTTTTAGCTTGATGAGAATTTTCTCTAGATTCTCTGTAAATCAAAATCATGTAAAATTTATCTTCGTCAGTGCATAAAATCATTTCTCAATTATTTCGAACTAACAAACGCATTCAACAACTTTTAAAATTGGTGGTACTTTAACAAACGTTAAAATAAATTACTACTCAACTTACTTGACTCTACATTATTAAATTAGTCTTCGGGCCACTAGTTTAAATAATTAACAGAAATGCGACAGGGGCTAAACCAAATTATACTTTGAAAATTTAAAAATAGAGTATATCAGATCATTTGAAAACTAATGGTTTTACAACAAAAATATCTTATATATATCTTACAAAATTATATATCATTTGGTATCCTGTCTCGTTTCAATATTCCAGCTATCGAAACATAATTTTGCACTTCAACGCCATCTTCGCACAGAAATTCCAGAAATTGCGAATCACTCAAAGCTAAAGCTACCTATTACTTCCACGTCCAGTGGAAATATAGTAACGTAAAAAAAATATTATATTTTTTTGTTCAAATAGGCTTAAAATGTCATGAAGCATCGAGATTTTAAGTTAGAGCGAAAAAAAAAAAATTTCTGTCTGTCTGTCGATCTGTAACTTTTTGTGCGCACGTTTACTCTGGAACCGTTTATGATATTGACTTGAAATTTGATACAGTAATGTATTATAACGAGATCTGGAATTAGATTATATTTTGATCTAATTCCGTTGAAGGGTTCGAGGGTAAAGAGGGTAAATAAGGGTAAATAGGCAAAGCAAGCAGGTAAGAGTCCATAAATTAAGGCATGTACGAAAAGTCAAGGTCTCCAAATTTTTTTTGGCATCAGTGACCCCCCTCTATCACGCCCAATACCACCCCCACACAGTTATGAAAAAAAGTAAAAAAATAAAATGTTATTTAATGTGTGTACAAGAACCAAGCGGCTGTAAAATTTATTTTGGCATTAGCTACCCCCTCTACCACTTCCATTGCCACCCTTACCCTATTGTTTAAGGGAATACAAAACTAAATTGGGATTCAGTGTGTATACGAAACCAAGGGCCTCTAATTTTTTTTTCAACATTTGCCACCCTCTCTACCATCCCCATTGCCATCCCCACCCTATTATTAAAGGGATTTATTATGTGTAAGATATGGATACAAAATCTTGATGCGGAAGTAGTGATTCCTTGGGCAGCGGTTTATTGATCTAGAGTTCACCTTTTAACGAATTTAAATTTCTTTGCTATTATCAAATATTTGACTGGGAATTTTTTGCTTTATCTCGAAAACTACTGGTTTTAATGGAATAATATATACTATAAAAATACTTAGAATTACCATACTTTAATAATATTATACTTCCAAAGTTCCTGCCTGGTGAATTAATCTTATTTTGTGTTAAGACAGAATTTTTAAACCAAGATGCAGACGTGATAAAATTACTTATGATACATTTTTGAACATCTTTGAAAGGTTCTCACTTTCATCAAGTAAAGATATAATTTTATTATTTTAATATTTGCGCAGTTAACTAAAAATTTTTTTAAAAAATTTGTAATAATTTTAATCGTTAATTTGTTAAAAAAGAAGTTAAATTGTTCACGAAACTTAACTCGGTATCAATACTCTAATCAGAATTCGGACCCGCTTAACATCACTTAGTTCTTCACTTGATCTCTATAGAAATTGCCATCTTGTCCATAATCTAGAGCTCTGTAGTTCTCACACGTCTGATGTATACACACGTCTTATATTCGTAGTCTCACCTAATTTTCTTCTGAAATTAAACAAAAATCAAGAGGCATCTTCATATTATTAGATATTATTAAGATACAATTTTAAATATCCCGTTGAACAGATAAGATCTATTTTACCACGTAATTTCGTGTAAAAAATAACATTTCTTTGGACCCGCTCTGCTTCCTCTTATTTATTTCTAAGAGCAATTATTCAGATAATACAGTTCTTTCGTATAATTTAAAATGTTATTCTATGCTTCGTGAAATTTTTTACTATGATGTCTTTTTATCGTTGGATTTGGATACATGCTAAAGTGACAAAAAATATTTTATACCAGATTGTATTTTCTGTGAAAAAGAGCTCACGATACCGGACCCACAAAACGGGTTTAATAAACTCGCTTATAAACAATGAATAGCCAACAATAGATAAAGAAAATCTTAAGTTGTTAGATCTCTCTGTACTTTTCTATTTCTTAATATATACTCGGAAATTAATAAAAACTTTTGTCATAAAAATTATTATCTCTATGATTTTTGACTGTGAAAGGTATGTGTGAAGTGAAAATGTATTCTATTTTTTCTACATCTCTACAACAAAAGTAAATGTCTTACAATAAATTTCATTTGCGGTTAAAATAGAAAAGAGACTATTTAATGCAATCAATTAAAATCAGTTTTTTCTCGAATCTAGTTCGAAAGCACACAGTACGATTATTGTTTAGGCAACAATGGCGAATGTTTTGAATATGTCGTATTGTTATGTCAAAAACAACATTGCTTTTTATGCCTGTAAACATTGTGGGATTTAATAGTGAATTACTGCTTGAAGTGAATATTTTGTGCCTTTTGTATTACTTTTATTTCATTCGCTTTTTATCCAGCTGCAAAAAAACTTAAATTCGCAAATAAACTCATTAATAGCTATTGAACTAGGTATATGATGTACATTTATTGCACGAACTGTAAAGTTCTTTGAGAAAATGGTTGTTCGCTTAAAAAAAAATATTTTGATTACGGTTGGATGCAGAAATAAAATACGTAGTCAAGATTATGTAATAACACATACTCAAGCCAAAAAATTTGTCCCATTAAATAAAATAGTCCACATGTTTGAAGAAACTGGTAGCAAGGAGTCGTACTAAATGAATTAGGAAGGTGAAGAATGGTGAGTGAAAATCAACTTCTGAACGAGCTTCTGAATATCATGCCAGCTGGGAGAAGAAGCACACTTGAACTATGTTAAGCCCAGTCAGGCTATTTATTTTTCGATTGCAACAGACATTGGACTGTTAGATGGCGCCTGCTTACTATTTTACATGTCGCTATCGTAAAGATACCGAGATGTACCAAATAGTCAAGGGATCCTCGTGTCGTTCGTCACATGCCTACTTTGCACTGACGAGAGCCAACAGATCGAAACTGCAGTTTGCAAGTGGTATGGGACGACGGCACGAGAGCTCCTTTAAGTAGGATCCGTCTTTCGGCTGGTGTTTGTTGCAATCGAAGCATTAGCGTTTTGCTGATAATATGCGATTATTACACTTAACACGCCAGGCTTGTAACTTGTAATTCAGCGCTCGGCGGGGCACATAGCCCGGAGAGTAGCTGTTGGTTGCAGTCTGGTTACATTCCTTATAGTAAAATAAGGATTTTATAGAAGAGGTTGCGACTGAAATATTATGTTTTAATATTTCTGCCCTCTAGAAGCACACTTGATATATATATAAAAATATATAAACACAAATTTCATGAATGTCCACTGAAATTTATCTATTTTAGCCACAATTTTTGATAATAGATTCGTTATCAGTATCCTCGAAAATCCCTTGATATCAAATTCCATAATATAGATTCCCGATAATTTGCTCATCTTGCCGCAATATTGCAGTTACATCATTTTGAATTTTTGGTAACAGATTCACAGTGACCTCGAAAACTGTAAAGAAAAATCTATTCAAATGAAATTTAAAAATAAAAACAGCTATTTTGTGAATTATTTTCCTTTCCCTTGGATTTATAAAAAATTCTGGATCTGAATTGTTAAGTAGGAGGTTGGATTGTACTCGGTCTCGATAATGGGTCCAATATGACTGGTGGTATGACTGGAGGTCGAGAGATGAGCGCACTTGCCTCTCACCCAAAAGTTCCGGGATCGATCCCCGGCCGTGGCAGTGGAAAATACTGTGAGAGGGATTTTTCCACTATACACGGATATTGGGTGTGTGTCCCTTGTCTCTAAATGTGTAGTCCCCTCCCACGCAAGGCTCTTCTAGAGCCTTCCGGGATAAAGGGGGGTCGTAATTACCTGTGGCGTTATTTATTTATTTATTTATTTATTTAATATGCTATACGAATATATAGTTTGGCCGAAAAGAGTAAACAGTAGAGCCAGGGGCGTGCGGATTTATGAATTTCGTAAATTCCATAATATTTTGAAAATAAGTCTTCGGATTATGTTAATTGTGCAAGAGCTACAACAAATTTAATTACATTTATTTTTTGTTTTATTTTATAAAATATCATTTTATATATACCTATATAAATATACGCGTGGAGCCACTGGATGACGAACTATCCGAATATTTGATCTTCGCCTATAAAAGCTCCGCCTATTTCACAGCAGTCAACAAATTGTTAGGCATAAATGCGGCACGTCCACACATTCAACCCATTTGGTCGACTATGGCAATTACACAGAAAGACCTAGCCGTGGTTTTCGTTTTTAGTAGGAAGCAAAAACGGATAAAATTTAATATATTTCTATGGTAGAACGAGGTGCCGCTTCAGTATTAAATAACAGCTAAATCCTTTGACGAGAATGTCGCTAATTTTTTGCCATTCTATGTACTCTTTTTGGCTTTGCTATAGTGACATTTTCACCGAGCCCTTCATCCGTCAAGAAAAACTAAATCCACTAATACTCATAACTTGAGGCGAGGGTTTCCCGTAACTTATTCACGGTTTTTATTTGTTTGCCTCGGAATAAGGTTGGTTGGTTGGAAGATCCGTCCTACCACCAACTTTTTCGAATTGTCTAACTGTCGATTTAAGTCATTTCCCCTTGTTTTTGTGAGTTAAAATGGTTATAAATATTAGCCAAGTACCATCAAACTTTCTTTTTGGATCAAGAATTTGAGCTGAAAACTTTGCTAAGTGATTAATTTATTTTAAAAGGCACGTGGTTGATACTCGGCTTGGTACCGGATCAAAAAGTAGATTTCACACATATTTTCAATAAATATTTTGGATTGTTTTAATTGAAATTTCGATTTATTCGGATTTAATTCGTTCGGAGTTCGTCTAGAAGTAGTATTCTGGGTAGGTAATTTCTTTAATTTATTATAGACACGTGCTCACGTTAGAGGTTAATTTTGCGAATAATTTTGTAACTTTAATTATAGACGATTTGGGTGCGGCTAAATTTCGATTATGGTAGGGCCAGATTTCGATATGGGTACGGCTAGAGCTTAGAGCTTGCCAACTGTTCTATTTTTGGATTTTGGGCTTTTGGATCATTTGCTATTCTTTGGTACACGAATTTTGGTATACGAATTTGCCCTGATATATACTTTACGACTGAGAAAAACCCCTATCTAATCGTTGCGAAGATTTCTACAACCAGCAAGGACCTGATCAACAACCTTCATGTCTGGAGCGCCTGGAAACTCTCCAAATTTTGTAAAAGCTAAATAATTACTGTATATATATATTAATTCTTTTCCATATTATTTTATTGTAAGGTTTTTACCATTAAATATTCTTTCTATTGTACATTGCTTGTTCTTTTTTATTGTTCGCTCTCACTATAAGAATTCGTAAGATCTGGGACCTCGTTTGCTTGACCTGACCTTTAGGTCGTAATAACCTCTATTGATACATGACAGCTCTTGATGTAATTTGAGATTACCCAGGTAGTCACAGTGACGCTAATCACAAAATTGTAACCTACCCACAGCTCTTGAAAGAAAAGAACTTTATAGGAACGCCACTCTTGACTTAAAATTCTGTAAACTAAAGATTGAGTCAAACTGAAATTAGCCGCGACAGATTGAACGGAAATATGTAAGGGCAGAAATATTAAAACATAATATTTCAGTCGCAAGCTCCTCTATAAAATCCTTATCTTACTATAAGGGACGTAACCAGACTGCAACCAACAGCTACTCTCCGGGCTATGTGCCCCGCCGAGCGCTGAATTACAAGTTACAAGCCTGGCGCGTTAAGTGTAATCGCATATTACCAACAAAACGTTAATGCTTCGATTGCAACAAACACCAGCTTGATCCTACTTAAAGGAGCTCTCGTGCCAGTCGTCCCATACCACTTACAGACTGCAGTTTCGAGCTGTTGGCTCTCGTCAGTGCAAGGTAGGCACATTAGGCTATTGTCCAATAGCTCATACAGGCCATCATAGTTTCCAGGCCAGTTTCTTTAACTGTTGTGCTAAAATGTGCAATTATTGAGCATATCACGAAACCGTATAAAGTTACGCAACTTTGCCATGTAACTTTTTTTTGTACAACGTCAAGTTTATTTTTTTAACTTAAAGAACTGTTTTTCTCCCACTTTGGCCGCCATTTTGAAAAGGACGCAAGTTCGTCATTTGTTTTAAAAATAGTACATTGAATTCTACGGAAAATTTCCAATTTCTTACATACCTTGGTTTGCTGTTAATAATTTTTGCAAAAAAACGCGATATTCTCGACAGATTTCTTGGACAATTATATTTCTATACAGTACTACTCGTAAATTTGCATCATTTCATCGACTGATAACCTTTTAACATAACACATAACGTGAAAGAGAAATAATAGGTAATTTACCAAATAAACGTAAACAGCTATACGTGAAAATTAATAACAGCATGTATCATCGATTATAAAAAGATTGTTGAGAATACTAAACATTCGAAGGTTTTTTTGGTATCGAGTGGTAAGAAGTGACGGTCGGCTGTCTTAATGTTAATAAATTTGTAGCCTTGTTCGACTTCCGGAGGCCAGCTACTTCATTTCCGATTTAATTAAAATAAAAAATAGTAATATGTGAACATGGTATTATCCAAGGTCCGTAAATGTTAGGTTGGGCTACAAGATTTTCCTTCGTGATATTTGATATATTATGTAGGTATGACAGATTAATTATTCGGTTCTTGTATTCAATTACTTATGGTAAATCAGACAAAACAAATTTAGGTCATTTAATTATTTGTAATTTGTAATCTAACAACGTATAATAACACTAAGCTAAGTCAGGATCTTGTTGGATTAGTAGTTTTATTAGATGAGATAAGGTGTATTGTATTGCAGAATGAGTGTTTCCAAGGATGCTTGACAAATATCCTGAGAACAATAGATCAAATCATAAAAATTAAATAAGAAGAAAAACAAGCTACTACATTTCGAAATAAACTTGGTCAATTGTAAATCAATTTAATATTATTTATTTTGTTTAAGTAATATTAAATGAAATTCGTTTTATTTTCGTTAATCAAAGTCAGAAAGAAAATTGCAGTTGTAATGAAACCGAATGCAAAACGCCAGTAAAAAATAACGAATTTGATACTTTAATTTAGATTCCGATCATACAAATTCAACTTAAGATAAAACAGACTGTTTTTTAAGACTACAAAAATGCATCCAGGAAAAATCTGTCCGTGGCAACTCGGACAAACTGTCACATTTAGAAATGAATAAATTTTTATGTTAAAATTACTGTAAATCTACCGAACTAACATGTCTTGTTAGTTCTCACAATAAATTACTATTTTGTCAAATCTCCGTTTTCTTTCAACCAACCTTAATAAAATATAGCTTTTTTTTGTTCCCCTAAAAAAATATACGCCCTCCACCTTCCCAAAATATTTCAGTGCTGAATTGAGAAGGTTAATAATTGAAGAAAAAAAGGATACATGTGCAGTACAAGACAACCAAGAGTGAGCTGGTCTATTTGCAGTTTTCTCACCTTAGAGCTAGATGCAAGGAATTGTCAAAAAGCTGTTATGACAGTTATCTACTTACTGTGGATCGGTCGTTAAAGAATAATCCAAAATACTTTTTGTAAATACATAAGTAATAAGAGATCTTCTTCTAGTAATTTACCAAGTACTATGTTTTATGAGAATAAAATTGTTTCCAATGGTGAGGAAATTGTGAATCTCCTAGCGGATTATTTTGGCATTTTCTATTCAAGTAATCAACCATATGGTCTTATTGATGCTGTTAATATTTTCGGTAGCTTCTATGTTCCTTTTCCGGACTTATCTATTATCAATGTCTACGATAAGATTTTAAAAATCTTCTTCTTCTTCCTGTGGTGCGACAGCCCTATTGAGCCTTGACCTCCCCTAACTTTTGTCTCCAAACCGCCCTATCTCTAGCGGCCACTTGCCAATTCCTCACCCTCATTAATGCCTGGGCGTCCTTGCGAACGTTGTCTTGCCAATGGGTCCTCGGTCGCCCCCGTTTTCTGTTGCCTGCAAACTGCCCTTTTAAAATTTTCTTCGGTATACGCTGTTCGTCCATCCTCTCTACATGGTCTGCCCATCTCAGCCGTTGAATTTCAACATAGTCCACTATGTTTACCTATTTATACAGCTGTTTTAGTTCATAGTTGTATCTGATACGCCATAGACCGTTTTCATTTACTGGCCCATAGATTTTCCTCAATACTCTCCTTTCCAATATGGCTAACATCTCTTCAGTTTTATTTGTTAACGTCCACGTTTCACCGCCATATGTCACCACCGGTCTTATTAGTGTTCTATATATTAGTGTTTTGGTGTCCTTATTCACTACTTTAGATTTGAATATGTTGTTCAGTGCATATAGTGCTTTGTTCCCTTTTATTAGTCTGTACCGTATTTCTTGGGCCATGTTATTGTTATTGTTAATTGTACTTCCGAGGTATGTGAAATCTTCAACTACCTCTATGTTGTCGTCTCCAATCAACCAGTTTTGTCCATTTCTTCTCCCTCTCTTGTTTTCCATCACCTTTGTTTTTGTTATGTTTATGTCGAGCCCTACATTCTTTCCTTTCTCTTTCAATTTCTTATAGTTTTCTCTCACTGCTCTTGCCGTTTTTCCCATTATGTTGATATCATCTGCATATGCAATTACTTGGATTTCCTTCTTTATAATGGTTCCATTCACGTCTATTGCCATTTCTCTTATAACTTTATGTAGGGCAATATTGAACAATACTGGGGCTAATCCATCCCTTTGCCGGAGCCCTTGGTTTACATCAAAGGTTTCCGAGGATTTACATAAATTTACAGTGGGGCCGGATGGCATTCCCAATAGTTTGCTAAAGAACTGTATATGTTTCTTAGCCACGCCATTAACAAGTCTTTAGCTATAGGCATCTTATCAATGATGGTTGGAAGGAAAGTTATAGCATGACAGTCTATAAATCAGGGGATAAGGGTAACATTCAAAATTACCGTGGGATATTATTCAATCAATTCCTAAATTATTTGACAGTCTTATAGACGATGAGCTCAGTTGGTCATGTAAACCGCCGGTAATTAACGATCTGTATGGTTTATGTCACGGCAAGTCCACAGTAACCAATTTGTTGATTTACCACAAAAATTTTAGAGGCTTTGAAAAATAGATGTCAAGTAAATGAAGTGTACCCTGATTTCTCCAAGACCTTTAACAGGATGTGTGTGCCATGATATACTACTTGAGAAACTGTCTAACTTGGGGTTGGGAGACTTATAAAGTGGGTTGGGAGTTTTTTTGAAGGGACGTAAGCAGAGAGTTAAGCTGGGGAACTTTTGCTCACATGAAATCGAAGTTTTGTCAGGGGTACCTCAAGGATCTCACTGTGCTCCTCTTCTATTCAGTTTGTTTGTGAATGTCATCGGTGTAGCCATTAAGAGCTGCCAATATCTTTTAATTGCGGATGTTCTCAATTTATTTAGAACTATTAAGTCTGAACGTGACTCATTTTTAATTCAGGAGAAACTTAATAATTTATCTGAATGGTGTAGTAGCAATTGTTTATATTTGAACATCGGCAAATGTTGTTACATAACTTTCTTTAAACACTCTAAGGAATTTAACACTTCTTACTATATTCAAGATTCTGCCCTTAAATCTGTAACTTCAGTGAAAGATTTGGGAGTTACTTTTGAGTTAACCTTGATTATGAGGATCGCATCGCGGAGAAGAAAAACCAAGGGCGGACAGCTATACAAGAGGGCCTTTATCAAAACTGTAGAGTCTAGTACAAAGGACAAAGCTGGATAAAGTACTATAAGGAAGATATTCTAGGAGCATCACAATAGACCTGAAAAAGCCGCGGTGGTAAAGGCTAAATAACCAGCTCCTTTGTTAATCTAATCTAATTTAATGTGGATCGCATCAATAGTGTGTCAGACGTTTCCTCAAAAATGTTGGGGTTTCTCACAAGAGATCTCCTCAATTAAAAGTGTACATTATTCGCTCGTTAGGTCACGTTTGGACTATGCTTCTATGGTTTGGTCTCCGCTTTACTCTGTTCACATAAAAACTCTTGAGCTGGTTCAAAACAAATTTCTCAGGTTTTGCGCATTTAAAATGACTTGTCCAATGAGCAACCATGATTATAATGATATTTTGTCACAACTCAACATGTCTCCTCTGGTAACTCGCAGAATTGTAACTGATCTCTGTTTTGTGTTTAAGTTGGTAAATGGTTACGTATCGTGTCCTGAGTTGCTGCTGGCTTTTATTAAATTTTAGCATCCTCAAACGTTTATTGAGAAATAACAATGTTTTTTTATATTAATTTTAGTTCTGCTAGTTATGGAAAGCATTCGCCTTTTGACAGAACCGTACAAGTTATTAACCAACAATTTGAATTTATCTGACTTATCACTAAATCAATTTAAAAACAAGATTAGGTCTCTTCCATTGTATTAATTTTAAATATTAATTCGCATTATTATTTATATTTGTATTTGTTGATAGTCGATTAGTTTGTAGTATTTTTTTCGTTTGTTTATACTTAATTAAATAAAATAAATAAATTAACATCACAAAAATTAGACAACCCCCAATTCCAGAAGCCAGAGACTTGTGCGGAAGGGGGTTAGACGTTGAAAAACGCGGACATACAACCATTTCCACCGACAGTGCCGAAACCAGGATTCGAACCGGGTGGCGCGATAGCCGTGTGATTAATCAAGATTGCCACCTCCCGCCTTAACCCACGCGGCTATCGACCAGACGATTGTTTCTATTATTTATTTTGGTAAATTTTACCATTGTAATGGACTTTTCCCGTATAATAAATAAATATTGAACATAAAATTTTAAAAGACGCCAACAAAGCGACCCCAAAGGTCCCTGATTTCATTTTTTTTTCTTTTTGCGAAACAAGAGCATATAGCTCTTTGTTTTTGAGTTACAATTGTTAGTTACCAAGAAGGCTCTTGTGTCAATAAGGATGATTAGCGTTTCAGTGTATAGAGCATCCGGCTCTCGCCCAGAGTATTGGGGTTCAAATACCACAGGGCTTCCTTTTTTGGAAAAACTAATCTAACCAAATTAATAGTTTATATAATTTTGACAAGTTTTTAAATACTAACATAAATTTTACATCTTTAATTTTGGTATGACCTTGTAACTATACTTTGTATTATGTACTTTTCTTTCATTGTTTTAAGGCGTGAAGGCTTAAAAAATATCACAGAAAATAATTTTCTAAATTTAAATGTCAAAGTCGAAAGTTCGGAGTCATTAAAAGAAACACAATTCAAGAAACACAAACAAGCAATAAAACAAATTCAGATCAAAGTGAACAGTGTATTGCGAGAACAATATTCGATACAAATAAAAGATAAAATTCTCTATCTAGCTAAATAAAATAAATATATTAAAATAAAACAATTTGGAATTGATTAAGTTTAAAATAAAATTTGTTAATAAAAATGAAATAAATTGTCAAAATTTGTAATTTAAAATATTCTCAATTATTTCCAAAATATGAAATGGTGAACATAAAATTTAGATACAATTTATTATAACCTCTTAGTCCGCATAGCTCAATAAAATATCTTACAGTTCGTTACATTCTAAATTTGATGCTTTTATAAGTTCTATACAAAATTATGAATTAAGTTTTCCTTATAAAAAATTTCAAATCAAAGAACAGAAACCGTGGATTAATAAAGGTATTCGTATATCAAGTAAAACCAAACGTAGTATTTCTAAAATTGCGCATGAAGTAAATAGTGTTATATTAAAAAACTACCTAAAAAAATATTCTAAAATATTAAATACCGTTATCACAAACGCAAAAAAATTTCACCTCGAAAGAGAAATTCTGACCTCAAAAAATAAATCAGAAACTATTTGGTCATATATCAATCAAGAAGTAGGTATAAATACGGGTAAAAGAGGGAGAACATTACAGGAAGAGATCGTAATCAGCGATCCAATAGAAATGGCAGTTACTTTTAACAATTTCTTTTTAGGAGTTATTAAAAAAAGATATATTTTCATGAACGAACGAAATCAAGTACTTAGTAACCTAAAAAAGGGAACAATAGAAAAACTAAAACTATGTTTCTCGTCCCAACAACTGCAAAAAAAAAATAATTGAAATAACAAATTCTCTCGCAAACAAAAACTCCAATGGTTACGATAAAATATCAACTAAATTAATTTAAAAAATGCATTGTCACTTTAGCCGATGAATTATCAAATCTATTTAATGAACCTTTTATTCAAGGTGTTGTACTGGACTGTCTGAAAAAATCACATGTAATACCAATTTTCAAAAATGGAGACATAAATTCGATGAATAATTATAGACCTGTAGCACTTATCACAACAATTTCAAAAATACTAGAGAAACTGGTGTATAACAGACTATTAAACTTTGCAAACAAGTCAAAATTACTAAGTAAACACCAACACGGTTTTCAAAAAACAGATCAACTAGTTCTGCTATGACAGTTTCAGCGTACAGAATTTATGAAGGGAAACCGAGTGTGCGGTATTGCTTGCGATTTTAGCAAGGCTTTTGATAGTGTGAATTTTGAGGTATTACTGTTAAAACTTAATTTCTATGGCATCAGGTGTTGCGCTTGACTGGTTTACATCATATCTATCAAGAAGGAGTCAAAGAACAGTAATATCTAGGGACAATAACACTTATCTCTCAGATTGGGGCGAGATAGAGAGTGGAGTTCCTCAAGGTTCAATCCTTGGACCACTTCTCTTTTTGCTCTATATCAATGAATTGCCAGATATCGTTGAAGAAGCAGAATGCACGTTGTATCCTGATGACAAATGACAAATCCACGGATCGCCTTCGAGATAGAGTAAACTTTAATATCCACCTGATTTCTGATTGGTGCACATTAAATCAGATTCAATTAAATTTGACTAAAACAAAATGCATTAACTTTTCAATAAACAGGAAGGTAGTACCTTTAGATAAAGCTGAACTTGATATAGAGTATGTTGATAAACTAGAGTCTTTGGGATTTGTTTTGGATTCTCATTTGAAATGGAAACTACACGTAGCTACTCTGAACAAGAAGCTGTCAAGCAGCTGTTTTTGCCTTAGAGCAATGGTTAACAAAGCTCTTGATCTGCGAACTATTAAAACAGCTTTTCTTGCTTGTTTCATGTCAAAGCTGGCTTACGGAATTCGTATATGGGTTAACTCTATTGATGCCCTTTCTTGTTTTATACTACAAAAAAAGGCTATCCGAATTATGCTTGGTTTAAAAAAATTTGATTCTTGCAGAAATCATTTCATCAATTTAAAAATTCTTACTATGCCATCTCTATTCATACTCGAGACTTTATTACACGTCGTCAAAAACAAACACTTATATAATTTTGCTAGTTCTGTGACACGAAATCAAGGTCACTTAATTATTCTGCCACAGCATAACATCACTTTTTATTAAAAATCTAATTTTTACGTGGGAGCCAAATTATTTAACAAATTGCCAAGTGCCTCTAAGAACCTCTCAATTAACAAATTTAAACGCAAAATAAAATCATTGTTATTATCTAAGGCATGTTACTCAGTTGTTGAATTTTTGAATGACGAAATTTCTCTGTAATAAATTTTTGACCTCAAATTCTCTCATAGATATAGCACATTGTTATTTTGAATATTGTTATTTTAGGATTAGACACATTTCAGAGTGACGATCTATTCATTCTTAATATGTATTAATTTATGTAAGTTGCCATTCACAATATACTTTTCTATACATGTAAATGTTCAGAAAATAAATCTTCTATTCTTCCAGCCGCGCGGTATCACTTATTTGCAATGTTCAGCTGATATCTCCAAAGCTCCTTCGCCTTTCAAATGGTATATTATTTCCACCAGGAATCGTTTTCTGAACTTTAAAATAAATTATGATTATAGTCCTTTCTCCTACTTGTCAAAATCACAATTTTCTATTTCTTTCTTCCAAATTCTTTAGTTACTCATCTCACTTCGTTTTAGTTTTCTTTAATTCAATCAATAACAGTCTATTTTGTGTAATGTGTAATGGGGGGTGTAATGGGGTAGTGAAGCGCAAGCTATAGCCTCTCCTACTCAATTGTTAACCTCACCTTCGCGATGAGTTCAATTTGAGCTTGGTGCACCCTGTTTTCACTAACGAGGCTCTAACGACCGAGTAAGGGCGGAATAACCCTTACCTTTTGCCGTGAGCACATCCACCTTCTCACGAAGAGTGCGGTAAAAATAACCCACCGCACACAAAGGTTGCTTTTGGAATCGTTTGGTTACCCCATCGTCGCAGTCTCCTTCTGTGCCATGGGACCACACCACTCGCCTTCCGCAACCGAGCTGGTCAGTTGCATACCTGCTCCAGCTAAAACTTCAAATGCAGCTTCGTTTTCAGTCGATTAAGGCTTTAAAAAATGATGGAGCGTTCAAGTGGGACAAAATCATCCGGAGGTAAAATACCCTCCCGATCGGATCTCCGGGGGAGGGTGCCCACAGGGACACCTCATCGAATGTCGAAAAAACACCGACAAGTTAAATCCAATAAAACTAATTCTTTCATCTACGGTGCTTGGAATGTTCGTACTTTGAACGACAGCACTCGCACCGATCGGCCTGAAAGAAGAACTGCTCTAATAGATAGAGAACTTCACCGACTCAATGTTGACGTTGCAGCTCTCAGCGAAACTCGATTTTTGGAGGAAGGCTCTCTCACAGAAAAGTACTACACCTTCTATTGGAAAGGTCTTCCCACCAATTCAAGAAGACAACATGGAGTAGGATTTGCCGTTCGGAATCAACTTGTATCCAACTTAACACAAGTACCACAAGGCCTATCCGAGCGTCTAATGCTGCTACGCTATGAGCTATCAGATGGCAACGCGGTAAATCTAATAAGCGCCTACGCTCCCACTCTGGATGCAAGTCACGAAACCAAGGAAAGCTTCTATCAACAGCTGGAAGAAACCCTCTGTAGAATACCTAAAACGGAACGACTCGTTATTCTTGGCGATTTTAACGCTAGAGTAGGGAGAGATGCAGAAACCTGGCCAGGCATCATAGGCAAGAACGGTTTGGGCAACATGAACGGTAACGGTCAACTACTCCTAACTAAAGGCGCCGAAAATGATCTAGTGATAACAAACACCATTTTCCGACAAAAGGATAAATTTAAAGGCACCTGGCGTCACCCCAGATCAGGTCACTGGCATCTACTGGACTATGTTATCGTACGTAGGAAGCATCTCAAGGACGTCCAAATTACAAAGGCGCGCATTGATAGCGAATGTTGGACCGATCATCGTCCTGTTGTCTCTAAAATGAAAATTGTTATGAGACCCAAACACCGAAGAACTCAAGTAAAACGTAGACTCCGTCTCTGTATTAGTAAATTGCGTGACCAACAAACCGTCGAACAGCTAAAGCAAAAAGTTCAAGAGAATTTGAGTGCACTAGAAGAAACCAATTCTGTAGATGTCGCTGCTACCTGGACACAAATTAAAGACAGTTTAAAAAGTGCGAGTGAGGAAATTCTTGGCACTGCAGCAAGTAAGAAACAAGAGGACTGGTTCAATGATAATGAAGCTTTTATACAAGAACTTCTTGACCGCAAACATACTGCCTTCCAAAACGCTATCAACCACCCCAACGACTCATCAAAAGCAGAAGCTTTTATCCAATCTAAGTATGAAACGCAACGCGAAATCAGAAGAATAAAGAACGAGTGGTGGGCAAGCAAGGCCAGAGAAATTCAAAGGTACGCCGATTCACACGACTACAGGAATTTCTTTCAAGAAGTAAAAGCAGTGTACGGCCCCAGTCGGAAAAATATGTGCCCTATTAAAGATTTAAATGGAAATCTCCTCAAAGAAGACCAGGAAATAAGAGCCCGATGGAAAGAACACTACTCTAACATTCTTAACCAGCAAAGTCAAGCCGATCACGATATTATAAATCTTATCCCTCAATATGACACCTTCGAAGACTTAGATAAACCATTAACAACGGAAGAGATCTTAACCGCCATTGGGCAGCTAAAAAATAACAAATCTCCCGGTGCCGACTCACTCCCAGCTGAGATCTTTAAAGCTGTGTCGTCAGAGCTCATACCCTACCTCAAAAAACTGTTTGATGTCGTGTGGGAAAGTGGTCAAGCTCCGCAGGAGTTTCGTGATACACTTTTAATCAACCTCTTCAAAAACAAAGGGAGCGTTGCGGACTGTGGAAATTACAGGGGTATAGCTCTCCTGGCTGTTGGAGGGAAGATACTCACTAAAGCGATGGCAAATAGGCTAACACCTGTTATGGAAAAGTTACTTCCTGAAACACAGAGTGGCTTTAGACCAAACCGAGGCACATCGGATTTAATCTTCACACTTAAACAGCTTCAAGAAAAAGCACTCGAACATCAAGGAGAAATTCACATGGCCTTCATTGATTTAACCAAGGCGTTTGACTCGGTGGACAGGGAAGTGCTCTGGAAAATTATGTTCCGCTTAGGTATCCCTAGAAAATTTGTGGAAGTATGTCGCAGTCTACATACAAACAACAACGCCCAGGTTATGTATAATAATGAGGCAACCGAACCTTTCCAAACCCTCACTGGAGTTAGGCAGGGATGTGTCCTGGCACCCCTACTCTTTAATTTGTTTACCACTGCTCTAACAATTATTGTTGACAACAAACTGACAGTCAGAGGAATAGGTCTCAGATACCGTTTTGATGGCGGTCTCTTTAACATAGGGCGCTTTAGAGCTTTCACGAAGACACGCACACGATTCATTTGTGATCTCCAGTATGCGGATGACTGTGCACTTTTAGCCTCTACGCCGGAAGAGCTTCAAGAACTTTTAGATGTGTATGCCCAGAGCTATGATTCCTTGGGACTTAAAATCAACATTGGAAAGACTAAGATTATGTCAACTCCTCATCAAGTGAACCAAATAGACATTACACTTAACGGAAATTCTCTTGAAGTGGTGGATCAGTTCAATTACTTAGGCAACGTTGTTAATGACAAAGCAAACATGGACAGCGAGATTCGCAATAGAACTAACGCTGCATCTAGAGCACTCTGGGGACTTAGAGAGAGAGTATTTGACAACCACGACCTTGCTTTGTCAACGAAAATGGCTGTCTACAGAGCAGTTGTCATTCCAACACTGCTATATGGATGTGAAAGCTGGGTCACTTACCGTCGTCATGTGAAAGAATTAGAACGTTTTCAACAAAGACACCTCAGAAGTATGATGAAAATCCGTTGGTTCCATCACATATCAAACGTGGAAGTACTCAGGAGAGCAAACAGCATTCCAATTGAGGTGCTTATTTCAAGAGCACGCCTAAGATGGGCAGGTCACGTTCATCGTATGCATGATAACCGCCTTCCTAAATGTACACTTTATGGTGAATTGCTAAGCGGTAGAAGAAGGCGTGGCGGTCAACGAAAGAGGTTCAAAGACGCTCTCCATGAAAATCTAAAATCCTGCGGTATTGCAGACGAGCAATGGGAACAACTTGCAGCGGACAGAACCGAATGGCGAGGGGTTGTGGCCAGCTATCAAGGAGATGTTGCTGCAAGAAGGCCGAATCCAAGACCTAACCAGGTCTATGTTTGTCCTGACTGCGGTCGACATGTGCTCTCCCGAATTGGCCTCTATAGCCATAGTCGTGTGCACCGTAGATGAATGGGAATTACAATAGACTACACCTTTTACTTGTTTTTTATTGTACACAATTTATCGACTGTAACATTTTTATACTCGGACTCGAGTAACGGCTAATAATAAAATAATAATAATAATTTTCTCTAATTTACTCCAATATTTTACTTTCTCCAAAATTTTTCACCCCTTCAATTTTCACAATTTTCATCCCTTAGCAACCTACAATTTTCAATTCTTCCACAATCTCCTTTATATTTTCCTCAAATAATAAAATCGCAGATGCCAACTTGAATGTTTCATGACATCAACTTAACAAAACAAATTAGTTTCTTCATTTCTCATCACGCGATATTGAGCCTCTTTTCACTTTTATCAGTTTCCCGCACATATTAATTAAAAATTTTATATCTACATGAACATATTAAATGCATAAACAGTTCGAAATGTTATAGACATTTTGATAATTAGTATAACAATACTTAAGTATATTTAAATAAAATAACTGATTCTAATTAGATGCATTTTATTCACAATACATAACTCAAGTTGACCCGAATATGTTTTTTAGTTTAAGCGCAAGTAAAAATCATATCAATATATTTATATATCTGTGAGTGTACCAATATTATTGTATATATTACTATAAAGTGTATTATTATTATTATTTTTTAAATTTACTATATATAATTATATTGACGTGTTTGATGATGTAAATCACACCGTGAAGACAAGTAAATAATCTTGAATCTATAAACCAAAACATTTTGATTCAAAAGCGTAATATACTGAATAAAATATAAATAAATTATTTATAACGATAAATAAATACAACTACAAATAAGGATTATAAACTTACTATCACAATAGTTGTTTATATCAAATAATAATACTAATAATGATTTTCTGTAGAAAAATGCTAAACACTTCGTTAAAAAAAATCGATGGTTTTGGTAGATAATGTACACTAAATTACAACGTGACTTCCTGTTTACTGTACTCCGTATGAATCATTATAGGAAGTAAGAGCACCAGACAAATAAAATTACACGAAATAAAATAACAAATAAGCAATACATTTATTATAATTTCCGGATTCAAGCCTGGCAGTTGTTTAAGATATTATCATTGCACGGCGAATCCAACATGTACGTCCTTTGTTAAACAAATGATAGATTCCTGTGACAATAATAATATAATGTTTGCAAAAATAATCCGGAAACGCACCTCATTGAAGGTCTGCAATGTACCTAATTCATCGTCCTGACAATCCATAATAAATTAAGATTATAAATTTTAATGAAGATTTTAACTGATTTCTTGCAAGTTTCGCATAGATTCAATCAGTTATTTTTTATAGCTGTAATTGAGAATAAGTGCATATGCAATTGTTGAGAACCCCTAGCCTCATCTTGGCTATTTTTATTAGGCCAGTCACCTGTTTTTTCTTGAAAATTGAATTACAACACAGCTTCAAAAGTAGTCGCATGGTAAGCAAAAGAAAAATAGCCAAACGAGGGCTGCGATTGAGGGAGATTTTATTTATTTAAATCATGTTCCGTATATTAAATGGATCACAAATCGCTCTGAAGCTATATAATGATTTAATTAAAATAATAATATATTTACAACTTTTACCAGATTATTTTTATACGAATGATATTTTCAATTAACTGCAAAATATCTCTGAAGGATATCGAAAACCGATAAAATATATATATATATATATATATATATTTCGCGCTGAAATGTATTTCCTCTTTTCGTCGTCTAATTTTTTTTTTCTCTTGAAGACTAAATATAATGGAGCACCTGTGTATAATTTCATTAATCACTTATGTTTTCTTTCCCATTTTTATATCTATCTATTAAATTATACCATTTTTTAAATTATCTTTTAATGTTTATTCGAATAAAAGATTGATTTAAAAGAAATCAAAGAATTAATGGTATTGGTACTAGGGCGGACTGAATGGTCGAATCACATGTTTATAAGATGAGAGGTTTTATCTAATATCAGTGCCCTAGAGTCCCGCTACTGAAAAATTCAATTAAATTAAAATAAAAACATTATTTAGGCAGAGAAAATGAGAAGGTCGTTTGATGTTTGGACAAATATATCATTATTAAATATGGTAACACATGGACAGGAAACACTAAATAAATTTTGACACAATAGAACTTTATCTACATTAATGTTATAAATTCATCAATCAATAAGTGTGTACTAATACTTGTTAACTTGAAACTACGTCTTAATGGTTAATTGGAACCAAAAAGATAAAAAGGATCTTGACACCGCCACAAATGTCGGGATCTTCTGATTTACGGGCGATATTTATTAGACTGAGTATTTGTCAGAAAAAATTGTGATGGTTACTGAAAAATTAAAATTTCTACAACGATATGTACAATTGCAGCGCCAATATGCGTTTAAGATAACACATTTGCAAACAGTCTTTTGTGGACCTCAGATTGTTTTGCTCTAAATGGTTGTATTTTAAAATTCGGTCCAAAAGTATATATATTGTATCGCCTTAACCAAATTAAGTTTGAGAATTAGTCAAAATATTAATTTGTAGATGCATCAAATAACACTACCAATTGTAAGTACAGATGAACTTAGGTAAAGGGAGAGCGACGGGAGGAAATTGTATAGTCGCGCGAAGCCAGCAGCACATATTTTAATCCGTTCTCAGCCACCAAGCAAGTTACATGTTAGTGCCTACCGTTTTGAATAGCTACCGCGAAATATAAGTGTCAAAGCAAGGTAATGAAAATATTTTTAAGTCTATCTGACGTCACTCATTTCACGTCATCCTTCCCGTACAAGGAAATCATTGAAAATATTCAATAGTTAGTTCACCAGTTGCTGCTCTCTGCATTAGACGTGTCTGCTGTTTGCTCCGATGTGCGAGAAAAATATTTCAGTCCAGAAATTCAGATGATTGAATTATTTTTACTAAGACGAAAATATTCTGTTTGACGTCACGTTGATCCACCGCGCATCGACTACCGCCGTTTTCTCGCTCTTGTAAGTATTCTAAGGACATAATTGAATTCGTCCTGTGCTGGCAATCAGCCAGAGCGACTCATCGACAGCAAACGTGTCTACCCCGAGATCTGAACCCAGGTACCATTGGTGTCATATATTATTCCGAACAGTAGGATTTTGGCAAAGTCCGTATTACGTCATTGACTAGCAACGCTTCCATCTGGCGTCTACTCCCGCTCCTATAATAAGTTGTTTTATTTCAAAAAAGACCTGAGAAGCTTTGCAAATGTGACCGTAACCGCAGGAGTAAGTAAGTCCATGGAGGAGTAAGTAAACTCAGGTATTAGCGTAATTTATGTAACTGCATTTAGTAAACAAGCAGATTAGTATATAGTAGATTTAGTTCAATAAACTAACTTTATTTATCAAATTCTGAATTTTACTGTTTGCATGTGAACGTCTAATTTCCCAAAATTGTCCCACTGGGGCACCGTTTCTTCACTTGAGCCCCTCACCCTTGTGTATTCGACTTGTGGGTAGTGTGTCCTATCACTAAAACTAGGACTAGCACCCGAGCTAAAATCGAAAAGTGGCCCTTTCTCACACGTCACAGTTTTTAACATATTTTTGACTTAGACTCAACGATTTGCGCGATATGTATATTTGAGCTTCTTGTCAAGATGGCGGCTAAGGCACATCCCATCGTCTCCGCCTACTTGGCAAAACACTCAGGAGGCACCCTCGAATACTTTAAAAAGGAAAACCTGAGTTATCCTATTTTTGCATTACGAATCCACTTTTTATTTTCCCATATACGTAATATATGGGAAAGTATTGTGATCGTGCAAAAATCGATATTGAGTTCTTACACGTTTTCAGGTGCCTGAAGCCAAAAAAGTAGTTTATAAGAAATATCTGTCTGTCGTCTGTAGTCGCACCTAGAGCCCAAACTATTGGATCTATTTTGCTCTAATTTTGTATGCGCATTCAGGGCGGTCAAACCTCGAGGTGGAATCGAAAAATCGAACCTAGCTCAAATATGGGGGAAGTTAACCCCTATACACCAACAAATTAATGAAAAATAATTTTTTTCTCTAAAACGGATGTAACGATTTTAATTAATAATTAAACGCATGAATACTCCATCGATACTAGTATAAGGTGACATGACTTATTAGCTCTAAAATTACAGAGACGGAGCCTGTGGAGTTTAGTATCAGTACAAGATGGTATCACTATTTGCTTCTAGAATGTCCAGGGAGTGATGTTGGAGTGTGGTGTAGAGAATTAATTCTCTAGAATGCCTCTAACGATTTTTATCAGATTTAAAACTGAGTGCTCCCTTAGTATTAGTATGAGATGGCATGACTCGTTAGCCCTAAAAATGCAGGGGTGGAGACTGTGGGGGGTGAGATAAAGGAGTGAAATAATTCTTTTCTCTAAAACGGTTGTAACAACCGTGATCAAATTTGGCACGTGGATAGTTCCTTAGTGTCAGTATAAAACGGCATGACTATTTGATTCTAGAAAATTCAAGAAGGAACGCTACAAGAGCTGTGGTTTAGTACTAATATGAGATGGCATTACCCATTGTTTCTAAAAACTTGGAGGCTTTGAAGGTAAGGTTTAAAATAAATAAATAAAAAAATTTAAAACTATTTTGTTCAATTTTGGCACATAGATTTGAAATGTCATTTATAGCATTAAAATATATATATTTATTTTTTGGGTGCCAGTAACAAGATATATCAATCCGACCCGTTCCAAAATATGAAAGTTTGTGAGAATTGTGTTGAATCGATTTTCTTGACCTATTGATTGGATTATCATCCAAGTTGAATTTACAGTGTTAAATTTTCAGTATGCAATTATCACCTACTATGTAATTTTCAATGCAATTTATTGAAAAGCACACATCTATTTAGAACATTTTTATACATGAGTGAAATTTTTAGTGTTACTTATCGAAAATTGCGCAATTGAAGGCATTTTCGATATAAATTTTTGTTGTGTTATTTCGAGGGTTCGTACAATGTACAATGGCACTGATTATTCTATCTTGAGGAAGAGCCTATAGTCATGTGGTGATTCATAATTTTCGGTATTATATAAATTTATGGTTCGTCGCAGATTTAAATTTGACAGATGAATGAAATAATCAACGGAAAAATAAATTACAGATATCATTACCATTGTGAGATAGATGAACATGACTTATGACTTATAATCCGGAGACTACAATTTTAAGTATAATTTGATTCATCGTTTCCTTAATAATGTTTAAGTCCTGTTCATTTTGTAGAATCCGACCCCTTCAATTGCCTTGAAAATTTTCTTTAAAGAAAATTTTTGAGGAACAGCAACGAAATCTAATTTAAACAGATACTTTGTGTTTTTGCGTGGCTTTTAAACGTACCTGTAGAAGTACAATAAATATTGTTGAGTTGCTCTTTTTCGAAACTGCAACAAAAATCGAGTTTTCATTGTTCCATTTAGGGACTGAAATGAAAATCGTTATTCATTACCCTTTTGAAACTTTGTTGTTCCTTTTTCGAGGAATTTCAAGTTTAACTCTACCTTTTTTGGAACTGCAACGAAAACAAATGTTTCGTTGTTCCATTTAGAAACTACCTTAAAAAGTCATATCACTACCGAAATATATAATGATCAACTTTGTCAAAATATGCAACAAGTTTTCGCACCGATAATCATGTTTGATGCCAAAATTCGTTGTTCACTAATCTTTATGTATCTATCCATACTCAAAAACTTGGCTAGGGTAGCGTGACCATTCGCAGAGTGCTATGTCTCCCTATGGTAATCTAAAATTGTATCCATAAAAAAAGAAAATCAAATTAACAAGAAATTCAAACCATAAAATATTACTATGTTTATCACGTACAGAGTACAGAGTTCAAACCATAAAATATTACTATATGTATCACGTACAGAGTATAGAGTAATCATCATTTACCTGAACGTAAAAAATTCTGCGCACATCAAGCCTTATCCACTGGTATATCCACGTAATTTATAGAAATACTAATAGATAGCTTTAGCAAAGCAAATCTTTAAATGCTAAATATTTAATTGATGTTTTTGTGCTAATCGATTGCTTTAAGTAAGAAACTATTGGATGGTAGTTGGAAATAAAGCTTCACGAGGTTCTTCGTACTCACCATGTGTTGCATGAGACCAAAGCAAGTTTTTGATTCAAGTTCTTCAAACAGACAGAGGATAGATCTTCCACATTCACATATATCAGTTTTAATTATCATAATGGTTGATCTAGTATATCTAATACCGCAGGGCATCACCTTCGAAGCTCCAATATTATTTGAGGAGCTGGTTTTTTTGTAGACATAGCAGATATCATTCTTCGTTACCATCTAGAAGTTGTCAGAGGAGAACTTCCAGAAGAAGGATCATGTAGTAGGATCTATGTGTGTAACTAATTGCCCAATCATTGGATGTAATTAGTACCATCCTTTCAGGAGACTTTAAATTGCATATAGCATCGGTAGCTGTGCCGGATTTATCATATAGTAAGCAATATTCCACTCTATTTGCAACATTATATGTTCCGGAATCTAAATATGTCAAAAGATATAAAAATAGTTCCAAAACGCTAGTTCGTCTGTGAAGTGAGCGGAAGAGATTGGAAATTTTAGGGTTAACATTTCACAAAACGAATCAGTAGATATTACACAAAGTGTTACAAACGTATATGTAGGTTCCATTAGAAAACGTAAACTGCCACCGATAAACTACAGAAAATATAAGCTAAGAAGTGAAGATAATAATAAATCTTTATTGAATAGTAAGTGTACATGAAATAATTGATATTCTAGATATTAGTAATAAATTGTTGTGAAAAAAACAAGAAGAGAATAAAAATTTTAATATGAACTAATAATGCTAGGTGTGAAATTATACAATTTTAATTTTGTTTGAGCACTTTTGGTATGAATATTTTTAAGTTACTTTTAAATGCAGCTAATGTTTTCGCCCCAACAATATCTTTAGGTAGAGCACTATATTGTCTCAAACCATCGCAACATGTAAATTATTTTTTGTTTCTAGTGCTTTGCGTGTGAATATCTTTGACATAATTTATTAAATCAGATAAATATTTAGTGAGTAAATTATGCCAGACTTTATGTATAAATATCATAGTTTGTGTGAATGTTTCTCTATGAATTATCATTCCCAACTATAAAAGTGAATGGAAGAAAAAATAAAAGTTGGATTACACAGGAAATCATAGAATCAAAAGAAAAACTGCTATTTATTCATTCAGTGTACAAGAACAACCCCACAGAAGGTAACGAAACTGAATATAAAATTTACAAAAAATACATAATGATTTACTCACTAAAGCCAAGCAGCAACATTGAACAATTGAAAATTCAGAGAATAAATGTAAAACCACTTGGAATATAATAAACAACGAAACAGGCAGGAAGTATAAACAGCAAAGTCTTCCAGGTGAAAATATTACGCCAGACACATTAAATTACTTTTTCACAAATCGCGGTGAAAATATCGTGGATAACCTCCAAATGAATCTAGCCAGCTCCTCAATAGAATTCTACAGAAAGAAACAAATTTCAAATGTTAACTCAATATTCTTAAGTCCATTGACAATTGACAGTTGAAATTTGTGGTTCCAGAGGAAATTCGTTCTTTGATAAAGCAACTTAAAAACAAAAAAGTGAAGATATATGGCATAAGCGTCCATTTAATGAAGAATATAGCTAAATACATCATCGATCCACTGTGTCATATAATAAACACCTGCCTCTAAGAAGGTACCTTTCCAAGCATTCTAAAAAATTCAAAAATAATACCTATATATAAAAAGGGTGATAACACTGTTCCCGATAACTTTAGACCTATTACACTATTGTCGGCTCCATCAAAAGTACTAGAATTAGCAAACTACAAACAAATTTATGAACATATGGAACGCAATAACTATTTCTCCATTCAACAATACGGCTTCAAGAAAAATAAAAATACTTCCGATGCAATATTAAAATTTATAGAATATGTATACGAAGCCTTTGAAGAGAAACAGTTGTGCCACTCTATTTTTATCGACTTCTCAAAGGCTTTCGATTGTGTATCATATCCAATTTTGGAAGAAAAACTTGAATACTATGGAATAAGAGGACCAGCACTTCACTTATTAAAATCCTACCTAAAAGACAGACCACAAATAGTACATTCACATGGAACAAATAGTCTACTACTATATATAAAACGAGGTGTCCCCCAAGGATCAATCCTAGGCCTTCTCCTATTTGTCATGTACACAAACGACTTACAGGACAATATGAAAGTTAACGGCATTAATTTAACAACCCTAATGTATGCAGATGATACTACTTTTAGCATTAGAGCTCCGCAAAACTCAAATTTGGAAGATATCAGTGAAATGGTGCTTACAACAGCTAAATTGTGATTCAACAATAAGGAACTATTCATCAACACTCTCCTCCATGGTATTCATGCTTAGAAGAATAACCTCCATTGTAAACTCTGAAGCAGCACTCACCTGTTATCATACCAAATTCTCTGCAATGAAATATGGAATATTATCCTGGGGAAATGCAGCAAACATTCACATCCAAAGAATCCTAATTCTACAAAAGCAGCGATTCGAGGAATAATGAAGAAAAGTCACCGTGACTCTTGTAAGTTACTATTTAAACAATTAAATACAATAACGACAGTTTTTTCCCTAATTTTTTTTTTTTTTTTTGGCATTCGGCCATTAGCCATGCAGCCAACCGCTACTTAAATTAAAAATTGCTCGAAAACTTAATAAATATTGCGCTGCTGAAAATCATTCATTACATTCATTACAAACTAACCTACAACGACAGAGAAAATAACAATATTTGAAGATCACAAAAAAGGAATAGAAAACAGGGACACACGCTTCTCGCCCTGGGGTCTGTCAGGACATTTTTAATGACAAACACTTTTAGAGGACCACTATAAATTAAAGGGTGTTACAAAGGAAAAACAACAGAGGAAACGAAGCTAAACTATTCATACATTCACACAAAATTTATAACAAAATTTTCGTTTCTTCCAAAAAGCAGATGATGCAATCAAAAACTGGCTTATCAAATTGACTGAGAAGAGAAAGTATATTAAAAGGCGATTGACTTTTGTGCTTAATAAGGTTTGTATATAATCTGTCAGAAGACGTTTTGTATTTGGAGCACTGGAAGAAAATATGATCCAGGTCACATTTAACTCCACAAATGTCACAATTCTCTGAAGGCAGAACGTTTATTTTAAACAGATGTGCTGGAAAACAAGCGTGTCCAAATTTGAGACGTATTATGGTTGTCACGTATTTTCTAGGGCAAACATAATTTTCATGCCAAAACTTTGATGGAAGATCAGGGTGAATAAGCGTATATCTAGTGCGGTTGAAGTTGCAGTACTCTCGCCATATCTTCATCCACCTATCTCGCAACTTGGATTTTAAAATGTTAAAAGAGTCAGACAGACATATATTTGTTTCTGAGGGAATACCTGAGTCGATACTTTCCTTGGCTAAAAGGTCAACAATCTCGTTATTTTTTATGCCAATGTGTGCTTTCACCCATACAAAATGAACTTCTTTTCCCATTTCTATTATAGTACGTAATAATTTCTTTATTTTCAGTATATACGGATTGGTTTTAATATTGAACGAGACACTATTTCCTAATGAGGTTAGAACAGATAAAGAGTCAGATAATACTATGGAGGTATCTGCATTGTAATTGTAAATAAATTCAAGCGATTCGTATATAGCTATTGCTTCTGCTGTAAAAATGGAAACGTGCGGAGGCAATTTGACTTTTATTACATTATTGGTGGAAGGAATGTAGCATGCACAGCCGGTACCTAAGGGAGATTTGGATGCATCTGAGAATACCAACAAAGGGTTATCCCACTTTTCCAGAATTGAGTTTAGGATGTTCGAATTAAAATTAGGGTGGTCGCTGTATTGAGGTGTTATTATTGACACGTTCGAAAAAAGATCGAAATATTCAAAATTCGAAATGTAACTGTAAGGGTTGTCCAATAGTGGCAAGATGTTACTGGAATCTCGAAAAGCAATACATAGAGGCGGAGAATTTTTATTACTCCAAAATTTATTTGTTAAGTCGGATGTATTTAGGGTTGATATGTCATGTAAAAGAGGTTGATTATTAATATGTATTTTGTGAATAAATTTTTCGCTAAGGTACTGACGTCTGAGCGAAAGGGGTGGTATCAAAGCTTCGGCATATAGAGCATCGACAGGAGTTGATCTCATGGCTCCCAAACATATACGCATAGCTGAGCTTTGAATGAGATCTAGACGTTTCAAAAGAGTATTACATGCAGAACCATAGAGAGTACATCCATAATCCAAAATTGATCTTATGTAGGCTTTATAAAAAAGAAGAGCGGTTTGAACATCCGCGCCCCACCAGATTTTAGTAGACATTTTTAAGAAGTTTATGCTTTTATTACAGCGATTAATTATGTGTTCAATATAAATGTTCCATTTAAGTTTTTTATCGAGAATGACCCCTAAATATTTGACATGAGATTGGACAGGAAACAAATAATCCCCAAGGTTAATACTGTCAATATTAGGACAGTTGTGCCGAGAAAAAACAACCACTGAAGATTTATTTTCAGAGAGATCGAACCCATTATGGGAGAACCATTTACCCAATCTAGTTATAGATGAAGTAAGAAGTTCTATAGCTATGTTGTACTTTTTATGTTCGGTATATACACAAAAATCATCAGCATATTGCACTAAACTATATTGGAGGTTATTAATTTTATGTACGTCCGCAGTATATAAATTAAAAAGAATTGGGCTCAATACGGAGCCCTGTGGAAGACCTGTGCTGTTATAACGTGGTCCAATTAACTGATTGTTAATATCTCGTACAAAAATTGACCTATTGGTGAAAAGATTCAATATGAGTTTTGCTAAATTCATCGGAAATTTGAAATCATGCATTAGTTTGAATTCTAAAGTATAGAGGTCAACTGCATCATAAGCACCCTGTATATCTAGAAACAAAGCTGCCAAATAATTATTACGTGTAAAATTATTTTGGATATCAACCACTAAAGATGATAAAGCGTCAATAGTCCCGAACCCTTTTTTAAATCCATACTGATGATTTGGAAGTAGTTTTTGTTTCTGTAGCCACCACTCTAGTCTGCCCTTTATCATACGTTCCAAAGTCTTGAGAACACAAGAAGGAAGAGAAATCGGTCTATAGGAGTCTGCATGATCAGGATCCTTGCCTGGTTTTAAAATGGGAACCACAATTACGTTTTTAAACAAATCAATGCTTTTACCTGTACTTAACATTTCGTTAAATATATCAAGTAAAAATTGTTTGGCAATATCAGGCAAGTGCACGAGCATGGGGTACTTTATGTCATCGTGTCCAGGAGAAGTATTAAGATTATTTTTAAGCGCATATTCTAACTCGAAAAAATTAAATGGTTGGGTCAAAAAATGGTTGGAGTCACATTGCCAGTGGGGTGATTTGTGGTCATTTTCAACATAAGGTGGGGATATTTTACTAAAAAATTCTTGTACCCAATCATTATTTACTGCTTTGCGAGAGTTTTCTGGAATTCTTTGCATTTTTTTGGCTTGCTTCCATAAAGAATAAGAAGGAGTATTTTTATTTAAATTTGATACCCAATTTATCCAGCTCTGTTTTGCTTTGCATTTTAAAAATTTTTTTGTACGAGCGCTAATTAGTTTGCAGCTTAAAAATTTTTCCAAAGTAGAGGATTGTTTATAATTATTAAGTGCTGTTTTTCTTTCCTGAACCGCGTTATCATACTCGGAATCCCACCATGGAGCTGGGGGGCGATTTTTTATTTTAAAGGGTTTTAACTTGGGGATTGATATCTCGGCTGAACGATTAATAGCACTCAAAAGATAATCCCATTTTTCGTTTATATCATAAAAAGTAGGGGTGGTAATAAATGAACTATGTATGTGTGATGTGTACAGGGGCCAGTTAGCTTTTTTAACATTCCATTTGCTTTTCGTTTTTTCCCTAATAATTTATAAAAATTTGTGCTATTTAAGCGATTTCCAAACATTCAGTGATGTGCACGACCACAACACAAGGCATAAGGAAAATCCGATTTGTCCATACACAAGACTTAAAAAAGCAGAATTAAATGGCTTAAAGTTCTATAATGCCCTGCCAATAAATATGAAAGTGCTCAGCATAAGAAAGTTTAAACATGACCTAAGGAAATTTTTAATTAGTGCCTGTCTCTATAATATATATGATTTTTATTCGTTTTGTAACACTTATGCCTTAAATGTGTAATTTTAATTTACCACTTTTATTGTTTTTATTGCATGTATATTTTAATCCCTTTTGTTATTTTAAATTCCTATTTACTAATGTATTGTATTTTGTCCAAATGACTTGTCTATAAACAGTGCTGTTTTCTCAGATTAATAAAGTTATCTATCTATCTATAATAGAATTTCTAATGTTTCAAGCATACGTTCAACTAGTGTATATATGTTACACATTAAAATAATTCTCATACATTTATTCTGGATTACCCGCAGCTCATTTTTATTACCCTGATTAAGTGAAAACAACACAGTAGATGAGGAATAATTAGTATACTTTTATAAATAATTAATTCAGTATAAATATATAAGTGTAGGTCCTTCTTAAGAAATAACGTTTTTAGAAATTTTTGTTCTTATATAATCAGCATGAGATGTAAAGGACAGATGCTGATCAATAATAACACCTAGGTATTTATATTCAGGGACTAATTACAATTTTATGTCTGACAGATATATATTAAGTGTTAGTTTTTCGTTTTCACAATATTTCTGTATACTTTTATACCCTCATTCATTGAGTAGTAATTACAGCATGTTTTCCGTTAATACTAATCAAAGCACCATTGGAAAATAGATACAATTTACATGTTTTCAATACATTAATCATTTTATATAAATTAAAAATAAAAGAGGTCCCAGCACACTGCCCTGAGAAACACCAATATCATTAATTATTCCTTTTGATTCATGATTGTTAATTTTAATTTTTGTTTTCGATTAGATACATATGACCGAAACTAATTTGTTGCTGAATGACTGCCGAAATTTGTGAAAAAATTAATATTCATTAAAAGTAGTGCAAAATAAAATTTTTGCTGGCTCGGCAGGTGCCAGATCTTCTGTACGCTGCGTTAGGTTTATTCCGTGTCATTCTTGTTAGAACAAAGTTGGAATTTACGCAGTAACAGTGCCTTTACTATTTAGAATGTCAAATAGAGTTTGTTTATTACTGTCAAATATGGAGGAGGGTTCCCAGAAAGGAGATTCACATAATTTGCCGAACGTAGACATGATTATGGTAACTGATTTTCCTTCAAAGCACAGATAAATACTGAGAAATGTCGGCAAAAATATCCAACCCGTCCTAGCTCATGACAGTCCCAAAATTACTACATCATTATAGCAACACCTAAAATATCGTAGCGCATATCCCGTAGCAGGCATGTGATGTCACCCGCCTAGCCTCGCACAAAGGGAGCGTTTTCTAGCCTCTAAACGTTGAGGCAAATTCTATTACAAATAACACCGAAAGTAAATAACTACTTTTTAAAAAACTTTGTAGGGGCTTAAAAAACCTATAAATATATCATTTTCAATTGAAAACTAAATTTTATGGACAGACCTATTATACATGGGACTGGTAGACAGCATGGTGACAGTTTTGGTTTTGTTCTCCATTGGACAGTCTACATAACCTTCCGCCACAGTACTAGATTTTCTCCCTCCCAGCCTCTTCAGTTGGAATATAGCATTTTTTAACGATTTTCACGGTTTTACGCTCTCGAATACAAATGACTGTCGTTTGTTTATTTCAAACAAGCTTTGTTTTTCTCCCTAGCAACCGTCGCCTAACTTCAAGACAACTACTGCAGCGATAGCAGGCCAGTTGGCTAATCTATCATTTTCTAACACTTTGGCCCAAAGTAAGTTTTCACTCTGAAAAAGGTTAGCGTTAGTTGTGAAAATATGTACCCATTTTGTGTTACCTGTGAGAGATAGAAAACAGTTCCCTATCTCATGTGTTATCTTGAAATATACATTGAGATACCCGTCTGTGTCCATGTCACAGAATTAAATGCAGAGACTAGTTGAAGAAAGATGCGATCCCGCTAATGCAAATAATGAATGCTTGTGAAGGAGCCGTCGCCATGTATTAATTAGATCGAAATGTAATCTAGTAAATTTTTCAATATTTCCTTGAGTGCTTTTTATGAAAGCCCGTTTATTCTTTCGAACCATCTAATGTATGTTTACAGTAAAACTGCCTGCGCAAGAAACTTTGAGTCTCCCGTCAGCTTTAAATCGTTCTCATGCCTACACACAGTATAGTTTCAATATTGCATGTTTATGTATGTTTATTTCTCTCAATTTCCCTATATCAGCATGACATTTATATGTAAATATGCTGACCAGTGTTTCATATTTTATATAATAGAAAAATTGTTTTTTAACTGTTTTAAATTGTTTCTATTGTGTATTTAACAATTTTCTTTCTATATTTGACTTTTCAAGAGTAATTCAAAGCTGGACAGAAACTAGTTACTTTTAACAAAAATTAGTAACTTAGTTACTTCTTACTGCTAGTAACTAAAAGTTACCCTCTTTTGAATAACCAAAATTACTTTCTTTGCTACCTACGTTGGAAATTAATTATTTTTATTAATTTCATAGAATTATTCATTTTGTTGATTTATGGTCACTTTAAATGACTGATTTTTTTATCATATCTCTCTTAACTCTCGTTCCCATTGTTAACTATTCCTAACCTAGGCTATAATAAGTCAGTGTGGCCAATGACAAGGCAAGGAATACAAATTTAAAAGTAAGTAACTTATAAATATTATAACAATAAAGGCTGATTACTTTGACACAGTGATTAATAACTTAGTTATTTTTAGAAAAGCAACTGTAACTATAGTCTGTTTTTAAACCAGGAGGACTAAATGTAGAATCCCAATTTACACTATAAAAGTTACCAGAAAATTACACTAGAATATTTTGGGGGTTCTAAGCAACCAACCTTACACGAGTACAGTATAGGTGTATGCAGTCTAATATACTTACTAAAAAAGGGGTCTAGGGATTCCTCACATTCTTAATAATACATTTCCAAAAAAGAATATTGTTTGAGATATTTGAAACTTGATTTGGTATATGAAACTTATTAAACAATATTTTAAAAAAATATATAATTATTTTTAATTGATGTGTCAATGATATATATAATTTTAATGATATATATATTTAAGAGTTAATAAACATTACATTTATGAACTTACAGAATACATAGTTGAAGTAACAATAATAATTATTAATTATATATCAGTCATCTTGAACACCTCTAGAATAAGTCCTTAAATACTTTTGCACTTATCACTTAATCACTGAAGTCACTGAAATCTAATTCTGTGTCTGTATCCGAACTTTCAGATGAAGTGTCGCTTTCGGCACCAATAGAAATAATTAACGGCTCTGTCCATGATTCCATCCAATTTGTACATTTTTTCTTCGTCTTTGATGATATGCTCAACACAAATTTTCCAAATGTAAATGTAACTTACTTGAAATTAATTTCCTTCATGAATTTATTGAGGATAGAGAAAACTTCTGCAAATCTGGGCGACTATTTATTTCATGTAGAATTTTGTTTAGGGTAGGCATTTCATTTTTGTAGAAGAAACTATGTATTATTTGTCGAATAGAGTTTTTCACTGTTTCATCAAATCTGGTAATAATTCCTGGTCTTTCTCCAAGTTTTTTTGGCCTGCGTATATTTCCAGTCTTTCTATATTCCCTTATCGTACGAAATACAGTTGATCTTGCAATTCCTAACAGTAAAATCTCACAAATCTTATTGTTCAATATCTTACCCACTGCATTCATAATTGTAGATACGATTTCACACATTTTGACCTTTGTTTTTCCACTCAACATCTGTTTATACATATTTATTACATATTGCTTCTCAGATAATGCTAAAGTACCCAAATCTAATTATTTGCGTTTCTTTACTGGTGAAACTTCTACTAAACTTGAATTTGCCACAACATCCATATTGGAAAACTTCCAGAATATGTATATATAATAAATATAAATAACATATAATTAGTTCTGTAAATAACTGTTTGCTTTTGCTTTCAAATTTCTACAAAATAATTAATGGAGACACTTCCAAATTTGGTTGAAATATTCAACTGACATGTCAAAATTTACGATTTGGCCTAGTGTAAAACTGGCGAACGCGCAACCAATCACATGTGTATGATTTAGCGCGGCAAATTCAAAAGAGTCCTCCTGGTTTAAAAACAGACTATAGTAACTACTTACTTTATAAAGTAACTTTGCCCAGTTCTATATCTAGTAATAATGCTTAATATAAGGCGTCACAAATAGGAAGACAATATTTTCTTCCACGCTTCTTGGCACTTAAGTGGTTTACTTGTTATGAATTAAATTTTGAAGAACCTACCTTACATAAAAACATGTTTGTTTATATTTCGCATGTACTTAAGTATGTATTGATATATTATCAGATGTCGACGTTATAATAATATATTGAACACGTGTTTAAAGAGAAGATAATGGAAATTATTTTAAGTCATACTGGTCATAGAATGATCTCGAATAATTGTAGACTTTTAGTCTATGTCTATATTTTGAATCAGACTGAAATGTTCAAATTATTATATTAAAATGATTTTACAGAATTGCAGGAGGATTGAAGTATTTTCTAAATTGTTTAAAAAAGAAACGGTAGTAAAAATTCACGTTTATTTTACTACAATTTTTTTACAAAGTTACTCGTATTCTGTTTTAGGCATTCCTCATTACTTTGAACTTTTCAATCTTGGTTGTTTACATAACGTAAATATAAATATAAATTATGTTTTGATATAATTATAATATTAACAGATTTTATAACATTATTGCTCTATTGCAAATTAAACAAATCTGTTGCAGACTGAAAATCAGAAGCATTCTTAAAACATTGAAGTATATTGATAGCGCAAGAAACCTTGGTTTAACTCTAGATAAGTCTCTTAGGGCGCGTTGTACTAACAATTTGATCTCCGGATCAACGCTGATTCGAGGTTCAGTGGTCCAGATTCGTTGTACTATTGCAAATCGGCGTTTAACGATGGCTGATTCGAAGATCACCTAAATCCACTATGTTGGAGGTTTAAAACCTGGATCAGTTGAATCTAACCTCACATTTTTCAAATTATTTTGATTTGTGCTCAGCGAACTTCTTTTTGCCTCAGGTTTGATGTTTTTAAATTTATTTTTTAACGAGTCGATATCACGGAATATCTTCGCCTTTGGATTGGATTCGTTTCATATTTTCACCCAAGCTTGAGCTTTACCTTATTGTTATCGTGATCCGTCTTTTTGCATTCAATTTATTTTTTTTCATCAATGAGTTCAACAAGACTTCCTCTTCAGAGGTAAAATTGATTGATCTTTTTATTCTGGAGCTGGAGTTGGTGGCTTGCACGGTTGTATATATGTTTATAGATTATATTATTTATTACCTAAGTGAAAATAATAATTTTAAGAGATTATCTCAACAATTTTCTCAACTTGTCACTCTCGGTAATTTGACATGTCGAAGAAAGGTTATAATCCACAATTTACGCCACAGATCAGAGATTTATATTGATTTACGTACTTTTGACGCCAATATACACAGTCACCCACTTAGAACCAGATCAGCTAACTCTCCGAGAACTTTGCTTCGTACAACACAAAACGGTTTTAATCCTCAATTAAATTTCCTGGTTTCCGTGATCGTAGGATTAAAAAAGATTAGTACAACGCGCCCTTAGATTTCGAGAGCAAGTTACTAAAAATATTCAAGCAGCTCTTCGTTTATTGTATCCACATAGATTGTTTTTAAATTGTGAGACAAAAAAAATGTTAAGTGAAACATTGGTATTATCTCAATTTACTTATTGTGCTCCTGTCTATGGGCCCTGTTTAGACCAAGACTGTACAAATAGAATACAGCGTGTTCAAAACTCGTACATACGTTTTATATACGGCATTAGAAAATTCGACCATGTGTCTCATAAGTTAGTTGAATTGAAATGGCTCAACATGAAAAATCGATTTCACGTATACGCTTTATCCTTGTACCACAAAATTATTACAACAAAAGTACCATCATATTTATTTAACAAAATATGGTATCGCACTGATCGCATTTTTTGAGAGAAGCTTTAAATTCACGATTTATAAGTTGTATAACTCTATTCCTACTTACTTTAAGGCTTTTAGCGATTATAATTTAAAAAAATATATTAGGAAATTTTTCATGAATAAACAAAATCTGGGTTGAGTATGTAATATTTTAAAATCTGTTATGATATAATGGTTTACCAATTTTAATTTTTTACACAATTAACAATTCTATGTTATTTATCTTATCGTTTGTTTATTCATCCACAAGGGTTAAGTGGTAGAGCACTCATTGAGTGAACTTCCCTTGTTTCCCATTTAGTTTTATTAAGTATTATTTGTATTTCTTTTATTGTTGTTTTCTTGGGAAATAAAGACATACTTATATTATTATTATTTGATTAGCGTTCCGAATGTGAAAAGATGATTTAGTTTTTAAGCTTTAAAAGTTTAGTAATTTTTCACGCACACCTAAATATTAATTCGTTAATAAGATGTTGTTTTAATAAATTGAACTCTTGAACACCGCGGTACTACATTCGAATGCTCCACTCGACACATGTTTCGCCAACAATAATAAACTAGGATTTAATTCACCATATCTTATAACCTCCTCATAACCAATCATCACCGGACTGAAATCTAAGCACACGAAATGTTTATTAAAAACCAATGTAAAGTGTTAAGTTTTTCACCATTTATTGTTTTTTTTGCTTGTTATAGCATTAATCCATATTTCATTCCCACAGTGATTAAAACATCCTGGTCTTACTCGTATAATAACAGCAGTTTCCCCACATTTTAAAACCTACATTAAAAATCATATTCTTCCATTAGTATGTAACCACTAATAAAGGGTTGGAAAAGGAGATTACTCATATGGTACACAAATGGATCTAAGACGGCTGAAGGGCCGTGTGGGCGTAGCGGGC
This sequence comes from Leptura quadrifasciata, assembly GCA_963675555.1. Taxonomy (NCBI): domain Eukaryota; kingdom Metazoa; phylum Arthropoda; class Insecta; order Coleoptera; family Cerambycidae; genus Leptura; species Leptura quadrifasciata. The sequence goes on from OY776674.1 coordinate 34,982,404, forward strand.
AGGCTAATTGATCATGGGCTGTGATGCCAACGCGCACCATGTGACCTGGGGCAGTGAAGACAACAATGCAAAAGGTAAGTCGCTTTATGATTATATTACCGGTAACAACCGTAGCTGAAGTAATAGGGCTGTACACCGACATTTATTAACTCTATAAGTCAAACTATAATAGATATAACACTAACAACATGGCGTATATCCAGCCTAATCCAGGATTGGCATGTGTCTGACTGTGTAACACTATCAGACCACTAATGGATAAACTTTGAAATTAATCTTATCAAGGCACCAAAAAAACACCATTTCGAGGTCTCCGGAGAACTGACAGATATAAATATCGATGTCAACTCAACTCAGGGAGAATTTGGAAGGAGTCAATAAGAGGGTGCCCAGAAGGAGTGGCGAAATAGAGCAATATATCAAAATCTTGCAAACAGCCACGAGACAAGCTTTTGAAACATCCTGCCCCTTGAGGTCCTTGCAATAGCCCCATGGGGCCACCAAGTGGTGGTGTCAAGGACTGGCTGACCTCAAGAAGAAGGCTAGGACTTCGTTCAACAAAGCAAAACTGACAGGACAGGATTCCGATTGGGAATTAAACAAAACTAATCTGAAAGAGTTTAAGAAACTAGTCAGAGAAAGACAAAGATATGCGCGGAGAACCTACTATGAAAAAATCGAAGATTTCACACAGACTGCTAGGTTATGCCAAACCTTCACCAAGGAAAAAGACCATCCATGACCTCTGCCTATTAGAAAGGAGTGATGGTACAAGAACCACCGACTTTCGTGAAAGCCTAGAGTTACTCATGGAGATTCACTTACCGGGATCTGTGATAACAAAACGGAAGGAGTGGTCAAATGAAGTCGACATTCAACCCTTGGATTTGGATTGGCAAATGGCCAACCAAATAGTGAGTGAGGACAGTATAAGATGGGAAATACAGAGCTTCTCCCGTTTTATATCGCCAGGTATTGACGGCATCTATCCCGCCCTACTGCAATGGGGACTGGATGAATTACTGTTGCACCTGATAGGAGTATTTAGGGCGTGCTTATCACACCTTTATATTTTAGAGATATGGAGAGAAGTGAAAGTTGTGTTCATCCCAAACGCAGGGAGGATGGACTATACCACCCCCAAAGCTTAACCTCGTTCCTGCTCAAGACGATAGAGAAGCTATGTGAACGATATATAAGGGATGTATGTAGTGAAAGACAACTCTTTACATCCTAACCAGCACATATACACCCTGGGAAGATCCACCGACACCGCCCTCCATGCAGTCGTGAGTCAGATTGAGAGATCCTTGGACAATAAAGAGTCCACTCTAGATGTCGTCGTAGACATAGAAGGTGCTTTTGATAGGACCACCTTTCCAAAAATTACAGCGGCCCTAGTGGTTAAGAATGTTCCTACGATCGTGGGAAGCTGGATATCCAACATGATCTCGAAGAGACCTGTACAAATTAGAGAGGGAAATGCATCTGTACGAGGAATGCTCGCGAGAGGCTGTCCGCAGGAAGGTGTAATATCACCACTGATATGGAATCTCGTTCTTGACAATCTCTTGTGTCGCCTCAATTCAGAAGGATTCCACACAATTGTCTACGCAGATGACCTAACAATAATGCTTAGCGGAAAAGTCGAAGGAAACTTCTGTGAAAGAATGCAGGGGGCCCTAAGAATAATCGAAAAACGGTTCAGAGAACACTCCCTGTCTGTCAATCCCAGGAAGACGGAAATGGTTCTCTTGTCCGTAGACAAACTACGGGCAAAACAATCAGGATCTACATAGGTGGTAGATAATCATTACTAGCCCTGAGAAGCTACAAAATTGCCACAGGAGAAGTATCAAAATGTTAACAAGCACTTGTGGATGCCTCCAGCATGAATAACATACTGGTATGCTGGGTGAAAGGACATGCACAGTGCAGTGGTAATAAAACATGCCAACAGACTGGCCAAGAAGGCAGCAGGCATCTTTGGACTAGGCCCGGCCAGTCTGTCACCGATCACGGCGATAACATAAGTAATTAAAGAGAACACCCATAATGAATTCAAGAAGCTGTGGGATGAAACAAATAGCTGTCAACTTGCTAGGGAACTACTAAGATATCCCAACAAGAGTACAGCAATGGACTACCTGGCAATGTCCAGAAGAAACCCACGTTTTATAACGGGAATCCAGACTGGACACTGTCCGTTAAGGAAACATCTACATAATATGAGATTAAGCGAAACATCCTTTTGTAGAGATTGTGAACAAGAAGATAATATGGTTTAACATGTACCCTGCGATAGTTCTGCCGTCTCATCAATTAGAGAATTCATTTTGGGAGAACGTTGGCCTACCTGGCCAATGTAAGGGAGATGCCCCTAAGCAGCATCACCACCTATTTGGCAAGATTAGATTGGTGGAGGCCTAGGCGAGGGACTGCCTACAACAGAGAGGAAGTACAAGGGGCCCAATGAGGCTTAAGTGCTGCAGTTCAATAATTTTCATTGACCACCCTCCCAACCAATTTCAAATTCCAATGCAGGCTGTCGAAATCCCTTTGCAACACACCAACCATCTTTCAGGAAGAAATTTACGCAATTAAATAAAAGCGTTCGAAAAGCAAAGATTTAGTCTAAAATTGTCTGGGAATGTTGATAATCTGTGAAACAAATGGCTAATAACAACAAAGTTACCTTGATGTGGGTACTAGGGCATGAAGGAAGAGAAGGAAATTAATTAGCTGACAGCCCTGCAGAAAAAGGAGCTTTTTTTCTTTTTATACATTTATTTAACGTCGGGTTATTTCCGCTACTGAGGCCTAACACAGACGCCTGTAGACGAGCTACCCCCAACCAGGAATTTTGCCGAACCTCTTCCCTTAAGAAGAGTAGGGATCTTTTACTTGCCTAACATTTAATAGACAAGGGACCGACGGCTTTACATCCCCTCCGAAGGATGGTATATCTCCTATACAACCCTCGCCTAAGGTTGTATAGTTTCCGCGCATGCACTGATATACAAGCCGCTGGAAGATGTGTGAGGCGAGGACGCGGTTTCCGTTGGAATGGTCACCCATCCAACTACTAACTGCGCCTGACGTTGCTTTACATCGCATACCGAAGTATGTACATAGTAAAGACGCACCTACGCTCGCCCCGGGAGCTGAAGCGACATTTTTCGGACACGAACCGTTTTGTGTCTTATCCGAGAGACGCATGACGGAAGAGATCAAAGAAAAGAAGCAGAAGAAGTCTCCTACTGGGGGCAGTTGGTGCAGCTTTGTTGAAGTGTTGAAAAATGAAAATGGAAAGAAATCGTTTTAATACATAACAACAGTTGAGACAAATCATCCAAAATAATATAATAAAACATGTTGAGCAAATGCGCCTAGGTGAATGAAAACCTTAAAAGTTGAGACTAATCGTCTAACTCGAAAGGATAAAAATAATACTCCCACGGCAGCGTCGAAACGCTGCTTGGAATTATGCACACAAATAAATAAATATGGCACTGGCAATTGGTTGTTATTTAAAAGCCATTTGACAATTTAAAAAAAATCACCCCCATCATCCCCATTTATATGTAGAATAAGGCTGCAATCAAGATTTCGAAAATTTTATTTCAAATAACGACGCAGATTGTGTCGTTACAACTTCTGAAATTATAAAATGAATGGAAGTAATGGCACTGAATTTAAGCAACTCTGAGAAAGCATATGGATAAGTTTTAAACCTAGGCTCTAGTGACGTAACAATAACGAATTGACCATGACACTAAATCAAATAATTCAATTAGAAGAGAAAATTCTGACGTTGAGCTATTAATAGCCTTATAATCTGTTTTAAATTGCTAATTATTTTAATACGTTTAATATTAGTACCAACTTCGTGCAACTTCCTTAAATTACAAAATATTCTAAAACCAACCAGTTTCCGAGTATAAATTTAATGAAATTGATTTAATTTGTATTTACAATATCATTATAATTACCTACCTGCATAGTTAAACAAAATATTAATATAATTTATTTGATCTAGAATCCAATTAAACATTAAAAATGATCTCACATTGACACAAATCTAATGTGCTGATTCATTTGTGACAGTTTCAGGTTAAGCGCAGTTCTAAGAAAATATATTTTAAATGGATGAAAATAAAAATAATATCGCCATAGCACTTAAGTTTATTGCTCTGACATACATTTCATTGTTTCCCTGGGTACTTTTTAGTTCACGAAAATATCATGTTCACGCCACCTTAGGTACCTTTAAAAATATCCGATGAAGTAAAAAGCAAAAACAAATTGTTCGAATTAACAAACAATTGAAGTACCAAGGCTTGCATGGCCTACTTTGTTTGGCGATGAGTGACCCTTTCAAGGTTTTTCAGTTACACTTCGAGTTGCAAGTTGTTTACTGTATTTTTATTTACTTCCCAGAAAATTATATTTAAAGTTTACAAGCATATTATACTAAGACAATAAAAATTCAAGTACATGCACGACTGAATTATTAATTGGCTTCGATATCAATTTATTTAATTGAATATATGTTCTACGAACATGCAACTCCTACATTATTCATTTATAATATTAAATATCACTTCTGCTGTTTGTAGATAATTATTGCGATGTGTCAAAAAGTAAGTGGGTCAATCAGTATAGGGAGATATTAATCACGATGCTATCAACAGGCCGTTGGCACAAACAGATAAATGTGCGGTAAATAAAGTTTCCTGATAACCTCTGATTATATAAAAAAACAAATCTGTTTACATTTTGCATAGGTAGTTATGCAAAAACCATCTTAAGTGTTATGGCTTGATTATAACCAGCATATCTACTTAAAATTTAAAAAAAATAAAATAATAATATTTGCAGATGATACTTTAGTAGTAAGTAGTATTATTCCCAAAAAGTACCAGAATTCATCAAATGGTATCAATTGAAACGTCGCTGCACTGTCTTATGTCTACCACTTTTAATTTCTAAGTCTTCCTCCCTAATTAACCTAAAAAAGAATGTTCTTAGTACTAACTCAGTAAGACGCAATGAAAAAGGATAGGATTCAGGTAAAGTTATAGGTATATTGGTCTCTTGGAAAATTTTTGTTAGTTACAATTTATGTATATGCGGAGGTCGGTCTATACCATACATGGTGAGGATTAGGACGAATCGGACGATGCAGTCTCCAACTACCATCCAAGGGTTTACGTTAAAGCAATCTACTGACACCAAAAAGATTCAACTAAAATTTTAATATTTACTACTTTGTGGGCTTTTAGTTTGCCTGTTTTTATACGTATTTGTAAAATGTCATAAGTAATTTCGGGCACTCTGTTATTGAGTTTTAAAATACTTGAATCGCAATAGATTAGAAGATTAGAATATTATTTCATATTCAAACCTTCAGGCAAGGCAGTCCCTTGCACTTTGTACATTGTAATAGAGCGACGTATATTCCGTATCACTGATGAACCGCATGCAGGCAAATACGATGGAACACATATAAGTGTACGGGTAAAAGCGACTGCTAAACTTGAAAAATGGTGCAAAACAAATTTGTCGCCCGCGACAAACTTCCCTTCAGGGACTTTATGCGGAACTATACCCTAGTATACTTTAACTTGGCGTGTGTATATATGAGGTAATATTTCCGTACGATTTCATTTTCTCTTATACACAAAGATCCAGAAATATTATCCACGTAGACAATATTTCTGGACTATTGCTTTAACTTTGTGTACAATATGGCAGAAAATTAAATCGTACGAGTTTTGTTTTAGTCCGTTTTCGAGACAGTTGCTAAAATTGTCGCTTTGCGCATTACGTCTCGGCATAGTAAATTTTGTTGGTTATACAATATGCGACGTCTTTCATTATAGTTAGAAAAATTACATCCCGTGGGACGTTGCTTGTTGTAGTTACAATAATCGCGCACCGTGGGACGTCGTTCATTGCAGTTGCAAGAATTACGCCTCGTGGGCCATTTTTTTTGTTGTAGTTCCGAAAAATCAATTTTTGTTGCAATTTCCAAAAATTTAATTTTACGCTCATGTCTCAAGAACTTTCATAGTATTTCTAAGAATATCTTCCGACGGCAGTTCTACGTGTCGCACGTGGTTCATGCAAAATATTTCTGGATTTCGGTAAGTTCCGCAAAATTCCTTCCATCGAAGGAGATTTTTGCTCACTTCAAACAATATGATCTTTGATACGTTTAGGTACTTTGACATTCACTACGCTTTAAGTTGTCAGTCGTTGCCGCTTACGTAGATTTTCTACTTTCAACACATATATATCTTTGTTCGAGGTGCTGTCAGAATTGATCGATTTTGCTACTTTCTCTTTCCTCACCGATTTGCTCAAAAACCAAGCCGTAAATCAAATCAAAACTCTTCTGTCGCCATATTGTGTCATCCTTCCTGATTGCTTTGTTTTGTTCATATTTTTAACTTGGACACTATACAGGGTGTCTCACCGGGAACTGAATCGATCGATATAGAGAAAAGTACGCATCAGAAATTTAGATAGTTACTAATGTCGGTGTGGCCAATCCAACTAAAAAAATAATAACAAGCAGCTGGCACTTCCGCTTATACCGGAAGTAGATACCAACTTGCTTATTTCAAGTGGAACACCCTATATATTTTAGGGTTTTCGAAAAGAGCATAAAATTGTTAGTCGAAAATATGTAACATATCATATACCTAAACCTAGCCGTTTCAGAGATATTTGGCATTTTATAGAAAATTTGACAGGTGCAACGGTTTGCAAGAACCGTTATAACTTTCTTCGTGTAAAAGATCCTCATTTGCGTCTTGTTACGTAAAAAGAACACGAAAAGAACTACGCTCTACAATTGAAATAAATTTAATAACATCATACCATGTGTTCCGGTTTTCGCGTTACATTTTGTCAACTTCAAATCGCGAAAACTTGTTTAGGTCAAACGGAACACCCTGTATTTTTTTAAGTCAAGTTGTGTAAAATTGAATTCCCTTTTTTCTAATATTGGCATTGTGGAGGTTAAAGTTACAACTTTTTGAAATATTTGCGATTTTATTAGAAATTCATGAATCATTTCATCAAAATAGTCATGATTAGAAACAATCAGTCATTATCTTATGTCAAAAAATGCCAGCACGTTTAAATTATACCAACGAAAACTTTTTAAATTTGTTTATTATTTATGGAGAATGTGATAAAGTAATATCAAGAACTTGCAGCACATTTGCTACTCGATATTCAGAAAAACGGAAACCGGAATAAATATCGTAATAAACACTTTTTATTGGCACTCTACATCTCTCAATTCGTCATCCCTGTTAGAAATCGATTACGATGCACAACTATGTGGTTATAAATGTTTTAGTATAATGAAAATATCGTGAATGATAATAAATAACGGAATTGGAAAAAATAAGGGGGGGGGGGTCGCTATAAGCGTGACGTAATTTTTTTGGGAGGGTCTAGTTCAGCATGACAAAACGTGACAACGGGGAACAGGGGGTCTAAAATCTCAAAAATTGGCGTGACATTATTTATGGATGGTCCCTTAAATATTTTTTGACATGTACTGTCAAAATCATCACTGTTAGACAAAAGAACGACGCGGCGTTGTTATAGAACTAGACACTTTCAAAGTTAACTTGATGGACTATAAACTTAATGGACTAAAATATTTTTGTAGAATTTATAAGAAAATGATTTTTAAAGTTCAATATTTCGAAAACGGTTAAGTTTAGGTATATAATGTGCTATATGAATTTTGTTTAGAATTTGGAGAAGAATGGAAATATGCAATAATATACAGGGTGGCCCATTAAAGAAAAAGCAACTTTGTTTCGTCATGACTTTTGACTGCTCCTGTATATTTAATTTTTATATATGTTTTTTATTGTACTAAAACATTTTTCGCTAGTTATATATATATATTTACCGTTTCCATACGTATCAGCGACCCTGTATAATGTAAAATGTTTAGTCTATTTTACAATACAGGGATTTTATGCCTAGGTGATCGGAGCAGGTTATTGTCACATATTTATACAAATGGTATGAAATTATTATAGGGCTGATGCATGCAATTTTCCATAAATAAATTGATGTAATTTGATTTGAATTATTTCTTTAATTACCTGTAAGTTTATAATAATTTATATTCTATTACTTAAAACTTATTCGAGGCACAAATTGGTTATTTATTATTTATTTACATACATGATTTTCAAGACGGATGCCTAAAATATATTTTTTGTCCACTTTATATATTTCAAATATCTGAATTCGTAGTTGTTACATATGATCCTACATTATAATCATAGATTTTATTAAATTATATAAATACATTACTCTAAATCGCATTAAAACTTTCATTAGTATAATATTACTTTTAATTATACTTAATGAAGATCCTAGAAAGTGTAGTGAACTTATCAAGAAAAGGATGTTATTCGCGAAAAAAATGTTCATGGTTGTGATCGTTTAAAATGCCAGTTATATTTTTATGAGCAATTACATAATGGAATAGCAATTACACAATTTATCTCATTCACTTAAAATAGTAATAGCAAATCCGGGTTGATTCATAATTTATACAAATTAAATTACCCTTATAAACATGTTAATTCAAATATTCCATATCAAATCAAAAGATTCCTTGTCATGTTTGCACGAATAAACTCAAACATAAGAACTGATACAATGCCTCCTTCCAAAAGCTAAACAAAAATTTTGTATATCACGAATCAATCATAAAATAGTGAAATACGTTATATAACTATTGATTTAGGAATATTTACTTCAAGAAAGAAGCAAATTTACAAAATAGTTACAGGTATGTACAGGGTGTCCATAAAGTTTCAATCCATTTTAGGGAAAAAAACAAAATTTTTGAAAAAAAAAATATTAACAAGAATGAAGTTATAATGTAATTTAATACAATTCGACGTGATTCTCCTTAATTTTCAAAGCGCTTTTCCCAACGTTCGAAAAACTTTTTGGAATGCATCTGCTATAATGCTGTCGACTGCAGTTCGAATTCGATCTTTAAGGTCTTGTAACCTCCTAACTTGCTTCTGATAAACTTTAGATTTCATAAATCCCCTAGCGAAGAAATCTAAGGACGTTAAATCCAGAGAGCACGGTGCCCATTGTGTTTGCAAGCCCCTGCCTATCGACCTGCCCAGAAAAGCTTAATTAAGGTAGTCTAGGATGTTTTCAAAATGAAGATAAAGGATCCATGTTAAAGAATATTCGACAATTATTATGTCTGTTAACTTTACCAAAAATATGAGATGTAGCCTCATCGCTGAATCAAATGTTAGCCATTAAATGTTCGTGCCTATAGATCATAACACATAGCTTGCCGTGTTGCATAATTTTCTTCAAGTTTATATTGCACTTGGATATATTTTTTCAAGGTAAAACGTAAAACTATCCAAATGGTACTACGCGGTATACCAAACACCTAAGACCTCACGCGTTAGCTAGTTGATGCAGTCGGGCTACCTTAAATTGCTTGCTGAAGACTTTGCACAGTATCTTCAGATGTTGATGGCTTTCATCTTAAACTCAGTAAACTGCTATGTGCCCCGCCAGGCTTGTAACTTGTAATTCAGCGCTCGGCGGGGCACATAGCCCGGAGAGTAGCTGTTGGCTGCAGTCTGTTTACGTTCCTTATAGTAAAATAAGGATTTTACAGAGGCGTTTGCGACTGAAAACATTATGTTTTAATATTCCGCCCTCTATTTGAACTATGCTAAGCCCAGTCAAACTATTTATTTTTCGATTGCAACAGATACTGGACCGCTAGATGTCTCCTGCTGACTGTTTTACATGTCGCTATCCCAAAGATACCGAAATGTACTAAATAGTCAAGTGATCCTCGTGCCGATCGTCACATGCCTACCTTGCACTGACGAGAGCCAACAGCTCGAAACTGCAGTCTGCAAGTGGTGTGTGACGACTGGCAAGAGAGCTCCTTTAAGTAGTATCAGTCTTTTGGTTGGTGTTTGTTGCAATCGAAGCATTAGCATTTTGATGGTAATATGAAATTATTACACTTAACGCGCCAGGCTTGTAACTTGTAATTCAGCGCTCGGCGGGGCACATAGCCCCGAGAGTAGCTGTTGGTTGCAGTCTGGTAACGTTCCTTATAGTAAAATAAGGGTTTTACGGAGGAGTTTGCGACTAAAAATATTATGTTTTAAGCATATTATGTTTGAGATTGATTGCATTTACTATTTGTATGGAGTAAGAGACTTTTGTACAATTTTGAGGTCCGCAGATGGAACATAAACGTACTACGAGAATGTAATTATGTAAGTTTAAAGGCTATGCCTGACTAATTATATTATGATTAAAAGAATATTTACTTGTTAGTTTCCATGATACCATTAATATTAAAATACTTCTTATGCTTGGCGATAGGTTCAAACGATTTCTTGCAAACAATGTAAGATTTGAGAGCAATTTTGATCAACTATATTATGCTTGAAGTCAAGTTTTATGGAAAGTGTAAATAATATATTTATTATTTACACTTTTCCGTCGCAAAAACCATATACGAAAATAATATCTTTACGCTTTTCATTACTAAATTTAAACGACATAATAAAATTTTCAGTTTCGTAATTTCAAAAAGTTGGTTAATTATCTTACCGAATACAGCATTTTGTCATAGAGACTGCTGAAAGCGTGTTGCTTGGTATCTTTAAGCAACACGCTTGAAACATTCTCTACGGCAAAGTTTTGAGTGTTTATCAACGTTCGAGGTGTGTTCGGTAAGATAATTTTTTACTAATTTTTGCTATTTTTGACCAAATAACTAGGCATTTAATTCAATATTTTATTTATTAAAACTGCAGTTACTGAACATACAATTATTAAAGTTATAATATCCAATCCAATAGCTTGTGCTGATGATTTAGTCCACCCGTTAATCGTATTCTTGCCTATAGGCGTATTGTTAAACCAGGAATCATTTTCAGATTTCCAGAAGCGATTTGGTCTTAAAAAAGACGATTGTTAGTAATATTTTATCTCGTTTAGATAACAATTTATGCAGCAAACTAACAGGACATACACTTTGGTTTTTAATACTTAGCACAAGCCATTTACTAGTTGTGCAATTCTTTGATCATCTGTAGCGTTCCTCACACTACATACGGTCTACTGACTGTAACCAACCATCTGTAAAATATGGCCAATTTGGTATCTAAGACACGATGATAAGATAAACAAAAATATGATCATGATATATATTACATCAGCATTATATAACTGTTAATCCCGAAATAAAGAATCATTTTAAATATTTTAGATTTATATACACCGATAATTCCGGTATAATTGATGACCCCGACCAGCCATTATTATTTGGTATCCCCTATTGAGATTCCCTGAAGTTGCCGCCTTTCATAGGATCATCATGAGCACATGGTCAATAGGCATTTAGTTCAATTCACAAAGCCACGAGACATAGAAGCACATTTCCTGGTTTGCACAGCTATTTGCTAGTCTGGTTACAAGTGCGGGTCCGATTGAACATCACAATAGATAACCAGCAACAAAATTGAAGATAGTCCTTGGATAGTGTGGGTTCGAGCAAATCATTCGCATCTAGATTACAATGATAACGTTATACTTGCTTTATCTGTAGATTGTTCGAACGTAGCTATGGGCGCAGTTTTAGAACGACAGTCTGGTAATGTTACCACTTCATTAGTATTTTTTTCTCGGTAGTTGAATGACGCACAAAAACGTCATTCTACCTTCGATAAAGAGCTTTTATCTCTTTACTCAGCCATTAAGCATTTTAGATTTTTATTAGAGGAATGCCATTTTATTTGTTATATAGGTCATAAGCCATTAGTTAGGGCACTACTCACGAGAACCGAGAAAACTTCTCGTCAGATTAGGGACCTTAGTACAATAAAATTAATCTTTCTATTGGAATTAACCTCTTAGGAGATAATTTTATGATCAATCGGGGGAAAATGTCAGGAACTACATATTGTTTAAGACTTGGGTGTTGTAGCAATTTTGTAAATAAATAAAAACTATCAACAAATTGGTCTTGCTCGACTTTAACGCTGTACGACGGCCATAAAATACTTCTAATAATTAAAAAATATATATATCACGTTATAGAGAAAGAAATTCTTTACAATTTGGATACGGGAAATACCCCTCTACGATTCTTAATTTTTTTTAATCCGTTTTTTAAGATTTTTTTGCGAAGTAATTTCCGTTTTTCCTTCGTTCTTGGCGTCTTTGAATTTCGATTTCGCCCGTCGAATTTACGACGCGCTTCCATTGACATTCTCGCCCTTTCCATATCGATACGGTACGGCGTTCCGCGAGATATGAACGTTTAAAGATTGCATGTTTCGCGTTTTTTTGCAATTCCGCCATATCACAAAGGGGCGTCGTGACAATGGTCAGCTGACCAAATGAAAACAACTTGGCACAAAACCTTAAAAAATTGATTTAAAAAAAATTAAGCATCGTAGAGGGGAATTTCCCGTATCAAAATTGTAGATAATTTCTTTCTCTATAACGTGATATTTTCTTTTTAATTCTTAGAAGCATATATGGCCGTCGTATCGTGTTAAAGTCGAGTGAGGCCAATTTGTCGATAGTTTTTATTTATTTACAAAATTGCTACAACACCCAAGTCTTAAACATTTTAATATGTTATTACTAATATTTTTCCCCATCGATTGATCATGAAATTATAACTTGAGAGGTAAAATCCAAAAGATGTGAAAAATTGGTCTAGATTTATTGTACTACTTGGAATTTAGCACAATTTACTAATGACATACGTCATTTATCAGGGAAAGACAATGTCATCTCGGATACCTTATCACGTATAGATGATGTATCGTCGATTAAATCACATTATTTTCCACCTACCTTCGTCTCTACTATGTCAGATCATTTCAATTTAAAGTAGCTTATTATTACCCAATTAAAACATTGTGAGCTTACTTCTTTAATTAATAATCGATTTAATTTAAGTAAACAATCTAAATACAATTTACAACAGATTTTAATTTCCAACTTTGAGGACAAGATTTGGTGTGATATTTTTAAATCTAAATGTCGACCATACGTTCAATATATCTTTACGACGTCCAATTTGTGACGCCTTTCATAATTTGACTCATCCAGGAATCCGTGCCACTAAAAAACTTGTTACATCCAATAACTTCTGGCCTAAAATGAATTCAAACTATATTTTATTGGCTAAGACTTGTCTTAATTGTCAAACTTTAAAACTAAAGACGATTTACTTTGTTCATCTGCCGAACTTGTTTATGGTCAAACTTTACGTCTCCGTGGTATTTTTTTTATTAAATCATATGTCGATATCCAAGTTTCTACATTCATTTCAATAATTTTTTGCCAGTCCTGATTTGTCGACTTGTAACTACGGTTTTGTTCGTCAAGACTGGCTTAAGCCAGCTTTTATCCCTTTGTACGAGGGATCTTTCCGTGTTGTCTCTCGTATAGGCAAGATCATTATAGTTCTTCAATGCGGGAAGAACGTTACCGTCAGTTTGGACAGAGTTAAACCTGCGTACTTGTTGAACGACGTTATAAATCATCCTGTCAATACTAGTTCTAAGAAAGTTAAGTTTTATATTGATTCTTTGGCACGTTGATTTTATTTTTGCAGGGGGATTACGTGTTAGCGTTCCTCACACTACATACGGTCTACTGGCTGTAACCAGCCATCTTTAAAATATGGCCAATTTGGTATCTAGGACACGATAATAAACAAGATAAACAAAAATTTTATGATTGCGATATATATTACATCAGCATTATGCAACTGTTAATCCCGGAATAAAAAATCAGTTTACAATATTTTAGATTTATTTGTACTGATAATTCCGGTATACCCCCTTTGGTACGTTTTGCTGAAAATTGGATTGTATTCAATTCGATTGGTGGGCCTTTCATGATTATTTTTCTCAATACTAAAATAATCTATTAAGCAAGCAGCAGCTTGCTAACTCAACAGCTACAATATGGTATTTTTTTTGAAAATCTTTAGTTCCTTCCTTGAATAGCTACAATAAAAAGATACCGTACTTGTTTCTTAACTAGCATTTTAAAGGGTCCAAAATAAATTAAAACTGAAAAACCACCCTTAAAAGTAACCAATTTACCCATTTTCCGCAAAAAAAGGGTCCCCCCACGTACTCGAAGCAGAAAACTCAGGGTATTCTTAAGTTCACCGAAACAAACTTATTTTTCTATGTCGCGTTGGTCCATGTAAAATTTTCTCTACAAATCTACATTTACTCCAGTATTATCGCTGTATTTACTGATTGGATGAATTTTGACACATTAATTACCGAAAACAGTTAACACTTGTTTGTATTATGAAAGTGACAGCTTTGACAAACGCTTAGTTGGGATTTTCAATGCAACAGTGCAATATTAATTAATAAATCATCTAACTGAAAACAGAAGATTCAAGTACCTAATGTAAAATTTGTTGTTTTATTAATATTTTATTATTAATTGTACAAAAAGGTGATAATTTAAAAAATTTCTTTTGGTTAATGTCAAATTCTGACAGTGCTGAATTAAAAAATATTTACAACAAAAAAGGAATATAAAATTAACATTAAACAAGCCAAAGCAAATTATTACAATATCAAAATCAAGGCTGCCTCCAACAAATCAAAAGAGACTTGGAACATTATCAACTACAAATTAGGTAGAATTTCTAATAAGAAAATTACATCTGTCGCTCATAAATTCATATAAGGTCAACAATGCCAGTGAAATTGCTGAAATATTTGCTCACCACTTCTCTTGCGCAAGTACAAAAAGCATTTTAAATCATTTTGGACAAAACTTGTCATTGCCGTGTACGAAAGTTAGTAGTGCTACTTTCCAATATCAGTTTGATTCATCCCCTGTAACTGCACACGAAGTTTTAGATGCATTAAATCAAATAAAAAATAAAAAACCTCCGGAATTGATGATCTGTCTGTTTTAACTATTTTAAATATAATTGATCTTATTATTAAACCAATCACCTATTTGATAAATCAATCATTATTCCAGGGACACTTTCCAGAAGTATTTAAAACTGCTTTAATTATACCACTCCATAAGAAAGGTGATATTGAGGACATCGACAATTACAGGCAAATTTCACTACTTAACGCATTATATAAACTTTTAGAAAAAAAAGTTTCCAGTCGCTTAACGACTTGAATCTAACAACTTACTGTGCACTTCACAACATGGATTTAGGGCAAATAGATCTATTGAAACAGCCACATATCAAATGTTAAACTATATTTATGAAAATTTAGACAATGGCAAAATAGTTGTCTCGTTACTTTTTGATCTCTCAAAAGCATTAGACACAGTTTGTACACATTTCTTAATTACTAAATTGTCAATTATGGGACTACCAGTAAATTTTCTGCACTGAATTAAATCATATATGGTGGGGCGAAGTATGATCATTAGTGTTAATAGGGTCAGATCTGAGGCACACGACGTAAAACTTGGTGTTCCCCAAGGTTCTGTCCTGGGCCCACTATTATTTTTAATATATGTTAACGATTTATCTAACTATTTAACTAAAGGGCTAGTCACAATGTTTGCGGATGATACTACCATTACAGTAGCAGCCGATACTCCGCAAGAATTAGAATCTGCAGCTGTTACCATTATGGATGAATTTAGCACCTGGTGTCAACGCAATAGGCTCATACTCAATGACACTAAAAGTACAGCCATCAACTGTTACGTCAGGAAAGGTATGCCAAATGACACATGCCTATTGCAATACATCAAGTTCAGTGAAAGGTAAAATTTCTAGGCACTCACATAGATAATAGACTTACCTAGGATGCTCAAATTGAAAGCGTTTGTGCAAAATTAAGTAAGGTGTATTATGCTATAAGACAAATGAAAGATTGTCTTCATACTACGGGATTACTTAACATTTATTATGCTCTCGCATATTCCCATATATCTTTAAACATAATCAGCTGGGGCTGTGCTCGAGAAACACAGAGAGTGTTCATTTCTCAAAAAAGACTAATTAGGCTAATATTTAACATAGATTACAGGGAAAGTTGTCGACAAGTGTTTATAAATCAAAAAATTCTGACCGTACCCTGTATTTTTATTTTTAAATGCTTAATATTTGTTAAAAAGAACGAACACCTTTTTATATCTAACTCATCCTCGCACAACCATAACACTAGACACGGTCTCCTATTAAGAATTCCCTCTCACAAAACATCAATTTATAAAAAATCACCTATCTACAATTGCACTATTTTGTACAACAACTTACCAGATGATATCAGAAATATTAAAAATACATCTATGTTTAAAAATAAAGTAAAAAATATGTTGATAAATGGGGCTTTTTACAGCACACTTGAGTTTTTGGCCAATAATTAACTCTTCTTATATAGAATAGAATTATAATATATAATTTGTTTGTTAATCTTGTATTTATGTTTGTCTATTGTATTTATACTTTTATTTACAGTTTATATCATGTATATAAATGTGTATATATATTTTTATTTATTTATTTTTTAAATTGTTCTATTTTTGTATTGACGTGCTATATGTACTTCGTGTATCTTTTGGTCAATAAATATTATTATTATTATTATACAAGTTAATGTTCTTCAAATTCAAAAAGGCTTTAAACACGGTCCATGTACAGAAAACAAAAAATGAGCTCTTTCGTAGGTTATTTAAATGAAATTAACAATATAATTACATTAGCTAGCTGACTACTTTGATGTATTTACCTGTACATCAAATTTACTCTGTATAAATGTGGGACAGCGCACGTGATATAGTATTATTTACGTTAGTCCGTATAATAAACCATATATAATTAATAAACCATTGGTCACGTTTAAAAATACATAAATAATAGCAATTAATAACTATCCATAATTATACGTAATTATAAGTATCACGTGTCATGAAGAGATTAACATTTAACATTTTTATAAAATCAATTATTACTTATACCGAGAACAAGGCTATTTAATCCTCACTATGGAATATCGATTTATTTTGTATTACAAAGTCAATAAATTAGGGGGAGTAAAAGATGGTGGCATGTACAGCGCAAATTAGACCTAAATAAGGCAAAAGAAATGGAAAAATGTAAATCGAATGAATAAACTAGATAATCTTGACCCTATTACAAATACAGACTCTAATTAGGATGATGAAGTGTTCTAATGCATGTAATTCAATACCCACATCATATATAGTAATGTCGAATTATATATTCAAATTACATATAAACAAAGAGTCATGGATGACGGTTTTATTCTTGAAGTTTGCTCTTAGTGTCTCTTGAAATATGGAGAAAGTTTTGTAACAAATTTTGCTACGTAACAAAAAGAAAAAATACGCAATTATTCACAGTATAATATCGAAGAAGACGTTTATAATTTTTCCAAAAAATTTAATCCACATAATATGACCTATTCTCGAAACTTTGATGCACATATCTTATGAAACTAGATAGAAATATGATATAATTGCACATTAAACTGGGAATCAACTGGTTAATCTATTCCTGCGGGTAAAAACTGATGCTCTGTTTAAAAAACATATTTTATCTGGATTGATATAAAGATCTTATAATTCTGTAAGAAAGAACAATTTCAATTGTATAAAACGGTAAAATAACATTATTAGAATTATTAGTACTCATAATAATAATGCAAAGGATGTCGAAAACTTCTGGAATTAATAACAACCCTCCAGCAATTGTACACTTCGAGGTTCTGTGTAACAGAAGAACAAGACGAAGTGTGTTCGGCGATCAGTACAGAAGAAGTCCAACAAGCACTTATTGGGTACCAAGAACTTCACTGGCGATGGAAGAAATTTCCATCCATCCACTGGTTTGTCGAAGAACGTACTGTGCAGTCCGAGAACATCCGGTACACCGCGGTTTATTACGTTCCCGGAGATATTGACTCCGTTGTCGAGACCTAGAGGTGCAGGATATACTGGAATTACTCGTTTCCGAGCGTCTGGCTAATTCAAACCAACAAGCCTGACATAGTGCTACTCTATCGCCAGAAGAAGACGATGTATATCATCGAGTTTTCATCGCCTGCTGAAGCAAACATCGTCTTGAAAGGCGAGAAAAAATGACCAAAATATCGCGATGTTTGGTACGAGATCCTAGTGCTGTATCCAGGCTACTCGACCAAGATGGTAGTCATTATAATCGGTATACTTGGAGATATGAAACTCGGCCGTATGGCTGGTAGGCCAGATGCAGAAAGTAGTTATCTTGGGTTCCCTTCGTTTACTTAGAGCACACAAATTGGATATTTACAGTCACTAACCCCCCAGGCTGTGGGGAGTGTCTGTAGTAAATCGTAATGCAATTTTCATGTCGTGTCAGAGGCCATGGCATCGGGCAACCGAAAGAATTAATATATAATAGCATTATTAACTGCCAGACTTATGTGAAATGTGAATTTCGACATAGCAATTATGAATTCCTAGACACATAACGAATTGGAATCTATTGTAGATGTGATATGTGATTTGTTAATATGACGTCATAAGTTGTTTCACGGATGTCTTCTGGGGCTCAATTTACTATGCTTATCACGCTAAACCTTATTAGGTTTGATCTCAATAAATATTATATTATTCGAAACTTTGTATTTATGAAGTCTAGTTTTCCCTTGACCCTCTGGAATTACCGTTTCTCCATTTGAGCTGTTTCCTGCGTCACCAGCTTGTAAGGTAAAGTTGTTACGACAGTTAAAACTAGAACTGGTGCCCAAGCAACCGGATTGCACTATAATCGTTACCGAAGCTCGTGTGTCAAACTTACAATATTCTAGCAAAATTACCAATTCAAATAAGTTCGTTACACACAGTAGAGTTCTTTTAGCAGATACTGAGCATCTTCTAAAATTTCAATGCAGTCGAACCTTTGTTTCGTCAGTTGTATTACAAAAGTGTGGTGGCAGGTGGAAGTACGGACGGACGAATGGACAGATGACAGAATTAGATGACTAACATGGTGCAAGATATTATTTTTTCTCTACAGGCGATATTTCGTATTTAAGAAAATTGCTTAATAAATGAATACAATTAGTTTTTTTAATTGTGAACGAATTAAACTGCTTAGTTATATTAGCAGTATAAATAAATTTGCGACCAGTGCATTTTTTAACTAATGAATGACATTTATGTCGCCCACTTGGAAAAATTAGTCGCCCAGTGATTGAAATTTTGATGTACTAGGCGACAATGATTTTGGTCAATTTATTGCATTATATTTTTCTCCGAAATAGAAATCGGTACCGATACCGCCTTCCGCGAAATCGAATACTAAACCAATAATATAAAATAAAATAGTGAAAATGTATCTACAAGTAAGGTCTGAATTTTAAAAAGGATCGTAAAATTTTACCCTAGTAGTAAAATTACTAACAATCGTCGTGATTTTGGCTTAAAAAATGCACTGTTTGCGACATCTGTCAGCTGTCTTTTAAATTCAAAGACCTAAATTATAAAAGAAATAAAACCAGGTTGATTATAAAAAAATAATACATTAGATTTCACTATATTGTTAGTTCTATTTATTTGTCTTAAGTAGAGAATCGTGTTGATTTTCATGATAATAAATTTATATCTAATTCTATTTTTACCTAGAACCAACGATTACGTTATGTATGTAGTATAATTTGTTTTTAAAATATTATTATGAACTAATTAAATGAGTATATTCATAGGAAGAGCCTCGCAAGATGGAATTCCCTGACTGTAATATCAATAGGTTTATTGGTTTTATTCTAGTTTTAATAATAATAATGATAATAAACGTCTTTATTACACTAATATACAGGTATAACATACACAGTAACTTAAGTAAAGGGTGAAGTATATTCAGTTATTCTTACTCTTAACCCGAAAGAAAAATTATAATAATAAAAATTTATAAAATAGTAAATAATAATGAGAAAATAGTAAGTAGTAGAAAAAAAAGTAACATGAATATAAATGAATGAATATGAATATTTCATAGCAAATTCCTTATTATGACAACTAGTGTCATGTATGCAAAAAAAATTAACAATATGTAAAACAATGATAGCAAAATAACAGTAGAGAAAAGAGAGACAAAACAATAAGATTTTATATTATTACGCAATTAAACAAGCAAATGCCTTAATTCAATTAATTTGAACTTTGTCTTTAACCAAAGTTAAATATGTAGATCTTTTTTAATTTTGTCTTAACAGTACTAGCTGATAGATTTCTTATTTCATCTGGCAATTCATTATACAGATTAGCAGCACAATAAAAAATACTTTTTTTGAATAATGCAAACTTATGTCTCGGAATGTGCAGTATATAATAAGATCTAATATTCCTTGAATGAATAGAGAATTTAGGCTCAAAAATATAGGCAGAAGTGTGAGATAAAAGTATTCAATGAACATATAGAAGAAAATGTAACTTCCTGCAGTTTTCCGTCTTCAACCAATTAAGACTACTGAATGTATATGATATATGATCATATTTTCTCAGGCCATAGATAAATCGACAACACGAATTCTTCCAGCTACATGTCAACGGCGAGCTGAATGAAATGGTAAAATTTGCCGTATTTTGTCTAACACAGTTAGCACTAAAATACAATGACTTGGATTTCTTGAATGCAACGAGGAAGATGCGAGACCTCCTTCATCTCGAGATGTCACTAACTGCAGACCGGTTTCGACCTATTTTTGGGTCTAGTCAGTGCAGTACAAGTGAGCGAGCATACCTTCGATAAGCCTGGGTCGCATCTCATAGACACTGTTAAGTTCTACAGCAGTAGAGTGTAACTAGCGTCATCTCTCGGTAGAATCGAAACAGTCCGAATTGAAAATAAAATTGATAATCATCACTGAATAAACAATTTTACAGCAGAAGGAAATTTTATAAAAATATAAAATATAGGAATTATAATATTCCAACCTATCTGCAAGTGCCTTATATATAATGAGGACTAAACAAATTAAACCGAAAGAGCTATTCTCCCAGCTACATGCCGACGACGAGCGCTGAATCAAATGGTGAAATATGGTTTGGTTGGAATATTATAATTCCTATTTTTATACTTCTATAAAATTTCCTTCTACTGTAAAATTGCTTATTCAGTGATGATTAACTATTTATACAGTTACCATACACAACGTCACAATAATTAAAGACAGACAATACTAAAGATTCGCTCAGCTTTTTCTTTCGATCCCGCTCCAAAATATGTCTACTGGCGTACAGTAGCTTTAACGCACCATAGGCCTTAGACATCATAGAGCTAACATGCTGAGAAAATTTTAATTTACTATCCTAGATTTCAGGCGTTAAAAGTTTGTCATCAATTTTTATGATTTAATAAAGGAACCGATAGCTCAGAAAAACTATAGTGCTGCTGTTTTGCATACAAGAGACAATGCCTGATAGTGATAGAATGCTTTCGAAAAGTCAAACACAACAACAGCAGTTATTTTTTTATTTTATATGTTTGAAAAAATGTCCAGTCACTCTTGTCAATACAGTAGCAGTGATGTGGTCCTTTCTAAATCCCGACTGGTATTGGTCAATTATGTTGAAATCACATACATATTTATACAGCTGCTGGTACACTACTTTTTCCAAGATTTTTGATACAATAGGAATAATGCTAATTGGTCGCGAGTCAGACACAGACTGTACAATATTGGTTTTAGGCAACGGTATAATACGAGCTTCTTTCCATGAATCAGGGAAGTAACCGTTCTCCAGGCAACAATTAATAATGTGAGTTATAAATACATCAATATATGGACTACAATATTTAACCATATTAGTGTCACGTTTGACAAATAAAATTTATAAACAAAACTTTATACTTTGAAACAATCAGAATAATTAATAAAAAAATATAATTATGATATTTCTAAACACGGCTTAAAAGTTTGCAATATTCTTTCGTGTTGACTGTTGATTATTATACGTCATATAAAGTGAGGTCCATAAGTAACGTATGAATTCATTATCTACGTAATTAACAATTTGCGAGTAAAATTATAAAACACGTCAATTTTACTTCCACGTCCAGTGGAAGTATAGTAACGCAAAAAAATTTTTTTGTGAAATAGGCTTAAAATGTCATAAAACGTCGAGATTTTAAATTTGAGCGAAAAAATTCCTGTCTGTCGGTCGGTCTGTAACTTTTTTTGTGCGGTCGTTTACTCTGGAACCGTTTACGACATTGACTTGAAATTTGGCACGCGTATGTATTAGAGCGAGATCTGGAACTAGATTATATGTTGATCTAATTCCGTGGGGGGGGGGTTCGGGGGTAAATGGAGTAAATAAGGGTAAATAGGCAAAGCAAGCAAGTAAGAGTCCATAAAATCGCAATTTAGGACATGTACGAAAAGTCAAGGTCTCAAAAAATTTTTTCGCATTAGCCGCCCCCTATAACCCTCAATACCACCCCCACACTATTGTGAAAGGGAGTAAAAAAAATAAAATGTTATTTCGTGTGTGTACAAGAATGAAACGTCTCAAAAAAATTTTTGACGTTAGCCACCTCCTCTACCACCCCCATTCTATTATTAAAGGGAGTAAAAAATTCAATTGAAATTTAGTGTATGTACGAGAACCAAGGGCCTCTAAAATTTATTTTGGCATTATTTACCTTCTCTACCACCCCCATTGCCACCACCGTCCTATTGTTTAAGGGAATAAAAAATTAAATCAGGATTAGTGCGTATACGAGAACTAAGGATCTCTAAAAAAATTTTTGACATTAGCCAACCCCTCTACCACCCCCATTGCCACCCCCACCCTATTATTAAAGGGAATAAAATATTACATTGGAATTTAGTGTGTATAAGACTTGGATACAAAATCTGGATATAAATAAATAACACCACAAGTAATTACGACCCCCTTGATCCCGGAAGGCTCTAGAAGAGCCTTGTGTGGGAGAGGGCTACACATTTAGAGACAAGGGACACACACCCAATATCCGTGTATAGTGGAAAAATCCCTCTCACAGTATTTTCCGCTGCCACGGCCGGAGATCGAACCCGGGACTTTTGGGTGAGAGGCAAGTGCGCTCACCTCTCGACCATCAGTCATATGGAAGTAGTGATTCCTTGGGCAGCGGTTTCTAATTCTAAAATTACATTTTTTGAGCATACATTTATACCTCCCTCTTCAAGCCCCTTGGAATGACAGTTACACTTTCAAAATTTTTAAATGGAACGAGGGTACATGTGATAGCTCATTTGAAAACGTGTTTAATTCTCTATCCAGCAATATAAGATTTTTTGAATTGCTCTTTTTTTTATTGAAAACTATTACATCTTTAATGTTACTAAGTGAACAAAAGAACACGAAACAGTTTAAATCAATTATTCAGATTGGGCGTCTGTAACTTCTTGAAAATAATGGAGACGTTGCTGAAATTCTTCTAAAACGTTTTGTATTGTTTCCGGAGTAATTTGATTAATTTCTTGCCTTATTCTATCTTTCAAATCATCGACATTATTTGGTCTGTTGGAGTAGACTTTTGATTTTAAGTAACTTCATAAAATATAGTCCAACGGGGCCAAATCGGGAGAAAGAGCAGGTCGCTCAATCTCAACGCGTCTACCGATCACCTGTTGGGAAAAACTTGATTAAGATAAGCTCCCACTTCCAATGCAAAATGTGGTGTAGCACCGTCCTGTTGATACCAACTATTTCTATCAATTTCATTCATTAGGGTTGTCATAATGTGGAAAAAGTATTCTTAACTCTGGAACTAAGTTTTGCAAGAAATAAGTTAATGTGCTATCAAAAAAATATGGTCTGACTATTTGAGAATTTATAGTTCCAGCCCAAACGTTCACCTTCTCAGGATATTGAGTATTAGCCTGCATCATCCAACGTGGATATTCTGTACTCCAGTATCTGTTTATTGACTGTTCCATTTAAAACGAATGTTGCTTCATCAGAAAAAAGAATGTTTTTTTATAAATAACGGATCATCTTGGCATCTATTTGCCATGATTCCGCAAAATTCCAATCAGCGGTCAGGGTCATCGTCGTTAAATTCTTGAACCAAATGAATTTTATATGGGTGGCATTTTTTATTTTTTTGAAGGCGCAATATGGACGTTTTACTAACATCATTATCGGCGGCGACTTGTCTTGTAGGTTTATGTGAATTATCTTGAATATCTAACACTATATCCAATTTCTTTTCATCGTTTAAAATGCGTTTCCTACCAGATTCAGGAATATCTGTGACATTTCGCATACCTGCTTCTGCGTTCTTGTTTTATCACCACATCCTAATAATATCAAAATTATAATTCTTTGGGTAACCGAAAGACTCATTGTTGAAATAATGATCAACTTGACAATCAGCGACAAATAACTATAATCATAAGTCTACACAGATGTAGCAAATAAAGAAATTATAAATTTTTTCTGAATATTTACACCATCGACTTATAATATATATACAGGGTGTCTCACCGGGAACTGAATCGAACGATATAGAGAAAAGTAGGCATCAGAAAATTTTGAAAATTTAGATAGTTACTAATGTCGGTGTGGCCAATTCTAAAATAATTACAAGCAGCTGGCACTTCCGCTTATACCGGAAGTCGATACCAACTTGCTTATTTCAAATGGAACACCCGATATATTTTAGGGTTTCCGAAAAGAGCATAAAATTCTGAGTCGAAAATATGTAACATATCCTATACCTAAATCTAGCCGTTTCGGAGATATTTGACATTTTATAGAAAATTTGACAGGTGCAACGGTTTGCAAGAACCGTTATAATTTTCTTCGTGTAAAAGATCCTCATTTACTTCATATCACATAAAAAGAACACAAGGAGAACTACGTTCTACAACTGAAATAAATTCAATAATATCATACCAAGTGTTCCGTTTTTCGCGTTACATTTTGTCAACTTCAAACCGCGAAAACTTGTTTAGGTCAAATGGAACACCCTGTATTTTTTTACGTCAAGTTGTGTAAAATTATATTCCCTTTTTTTTGATATTAGCATTGTGGGGGTTAAAGTTACAACTTTTTGAAATATTTGCGATTTTATTAGAAATTCATGAATTGTTGTAATCATTTCATCAAAATAACCATGATTAGAAGCAATCAGTCATTATCTTATGTCAAAAAATGCCAGCACGTTTAAATTACACCCACGAAGACTTTTTAAATCTGTTTATTATTTATAGAGAATGTAATGAAGTAATATCAAGAACTTGCAGCACATTTGCAACTCGATATCCAGAAAAACGGAAACCGTCACCAAACACTGTAAAACGCATACTGGAAAATTTTAAAAATTATGGCTCTGTCAAGGCAAAAATGCAAAGAAGAAAGCCTATTGTTGATGACGAAAATATTGAAATGGTCATTCTGATATATTTTCACGCATTTCCAAGGATGCCATTAAGACAAGCTGCTCTGGAATCGGTACTATGCAAAGATTCAATTCACAGAATCTTATTAAAACATAAATTTCACCCGTTTTCATTCCATATGGTTCAAGGATTAAAAGAAACAGATTTCCTAAGAAGACAGAATTTTTGTGAGTTTATTCTAATAAGGTCTGAGGGTCACAATTCTTATTTGGGAAATATTATATGGACAGATGAAGCAAAATTTACTAAAAATGGACTTTTTAATAGACACAATTCGCATTATTGGAGTAACTCAAATCCTCATATGTTCAGAGAGCGAAACTTTCAGGAAAGTTGGCAATTCAATGTTACTGTGGCATTACAATTTTATCAGGAAAATTTAAACGGTAAATTAAATTTTCTCTTCTGCTAATATGTATAGGTAATTTTTTGTTTTGTTTTTTTTAGGCGAGAGATATCTGAATATCTTACAAAATTTGAATAATAACTATTTAGAAAATTTACCTCTCGCCGAACATAGAAACATTTTTATCAGCACGATGGTGCTCCCCCACATAACGCATATTTAATTAATAATTATTTACAAGAAACTGTTTATGATCAGTAGATTGCTGATGATTGCTGATTGATGGACCATTCTTATGGCCTCGTCGCTCGCCCGAATTATCAGTTCTGGATTATTTCATTTGGGAAACTATTAAAAATAAAGTTTATGAGAGCCCATTAACAACCATTGAAGATTGTATGCAAAGAATAAGAAAGGCATTTCAAAACATATCACAGGATTCAATTAGAAGAGCTACCCATGAGGAACTAATCCGAACGTGCGAAAAATGTGTCGAGGTTCGAGGGCGGAATTTTGAGCAATTATTAAATTAAAATGAACTCATATTTTAAATTGATCTTATCTCTGCTATTTTAGTTCATGCCATATCTTCAATTCGATTAATACGCATGTTACAGTGTTAGTATTATTTTGCGTTTTCGTGAATATCGAGTAGCAAATGTGCTGCAAGTTCTTGATATTACTTTATCACATTCTCCATAAATAGTAAACAAATTTAAAAAGTTTAGGTTGGTATAATTTAAACGTGCTGCCATTTTTTGACATAAGATCATTACTGATTGTTTCTAATCATCGCTATTTTGATGAAATGATTACAACAATTCATGAATTTCTAATAAAATCGCAAATATTTCAAAATGTTGTAACTTTAACCCCCACAATGCTAATATCAGAAGAAAGGGAATTCAATTTTATACAACTTGACGTAAAAAATACAAGGTGTTCCATTTGACCTAAACAAGTTTTCGCGGTTTGAAGTTGACAAAATGTAACGCAAAATACGGAACACTTGGTATGATATTATTGAATTTATTTCAGTTGTAGAACGTAGTTCTCCTTGTGTTCTTTTTACGTGACAAGAAGCAAATGAGGATCTTTTACACGAAGAAAGTTATAATGGTTCTTGGAAACCGTTGCACCCGTCAAATTTGCTATAAAATGTCAAATATCTCTGAAACGGCTAGGTTTAGGTATAGGATATGCTACATATTTTCGACTCAGAATTTTATGCTCTTTTCGGAAACCCTAAAATATATCGGGTGTTCCATTTAAAATAAGCAAGTTGGTTTCGACTTCCGGTATAAGCGGAGGTGCCAGCTGCTTGTAATTATTTTAGGAAAAAGTTATTGAATAAAAAATGTTGTAAATAAAATTCTACATATTTTCGGTAATTGCTGCGACGCCAAGAAGTTAATATTTCCAGCGGTAGAGGGCGCAGAAGTTACCAAAAAACAGTTTTTTGAAAGCAGTATTGTAAAAGTTGTTTAGGTAAAAATATTAGTCATACACACATTTCCAAGTAAATTCGATTTAATTGATTTTAGATTTCCAATTAAATTTAAAACTGTTAAAACTGTTTTTTGGTAACTTCTGCGCCCTCTACCGCTCAAAATATTAACTTCTCGGCATCGTGGCAAAAAATGTCACTTTAGAATTAGAAATTGACGTGTTTTAGGTTTTACTCATAAATTGTTAATTACGTAGATAAATTCAATCCACTTATGGACCTCACTGTATAATCTAGATTATTATCACTATAGTCTATGCCAGTTAAATTTGAAACCTCTACCTTCAGAATTAGAAAAATCTACAAATATTGCAAATTAGTTAAGTGGTAATAATTATCAAACTGCATGACGGTTATATTATTGTACAAAGTAATTATTTATATATAATCCTATGTCTTACTTATCTTTATGCCGCTTAATAAAAACTTTTTACACTCCTTTTAAATCACTTATTAAATAATGCCAAGGTTTAATTTTCTGTACAAACGATTATTCATCATATCGTAGATACTTTTATGGCTGTATCAAAATAACGTAGTGTATGCCCAGTTTATGTATATTTATGTCTCAAGGCAATGATTTTAATCCAAAGGATGATTTTATTTAATTTTAAAATATCTCCAGAGTTGTAATTGTTTGTTATTTATTCTTTTTTTTTTGTATATAAGAATCACATTCGAAAATCTTCATTAAAATTCTATGAATCTTCTAGAATTCCAGATTAATTAATTTCAACAATAGTGGACATATCATGTGGTTATAAAAAATACTAAACTATTGTTAAAAACAATTTGCTATACTTGATCTTTGACCAAATTTCTCCATTGTAGTGCACGATGTTATAAATTATATTATTAATAATGTTGGAAAACCCGGCATTGCAAAAACCACAAATTGCTGAACTGAATTGCAATAATTTCTTCAACTTGGTTCGAGAGGTTTTAGAGAGTTTTTTATTTAACAAAATTTAATATAGCAAGGCAAGATGTAGATCGTCATTCTTACTAGATATTTCTTAGTAAAAATTGAGGGACAAATTGGATTCGTGGAACGTAAAAGTTTATTGTATTGTGGTATATTTTCTGCACATTCAAAAGTGTTAAAATTAGTAGGACGCTATGCTAATAATAAGTGGTCTCGTTAACTATACAAATTTGACATTTTGTATGCCACTTAACGTTAGGTAAAATGTAAATGTTTTGAATTTAATTTTATATTGAAATTTACACACTGGCGCGCACCAGCTCTCTTAGAAGCTCGCTTTTGTGGTTTTAATTTGCCTTGATAACCACAATTCATATCATTGAATCGCAAAAATCAGCTATGCCATGATTAGTGAAAAACAATGCTTACAATTTGACAGATTGTCACAGTTGTATATTGTATGTTGCGTTGTCGAGTTCTAAGACAAATTTTATATCAGTAATTATGGTGTAGACCAATAATAATAAATTCGATATGATTAGCATTTATTGTCAGTGCAATTTTGACGCTGAGATGGCAGTCACGGTTTACGGAAATAGATTTTGTTAGTACTTCTCTTCGATCAGTCCTATAAAAATATATAAAAATTTAAAATTTCAAAAATAAATCAAATTTAACACACACCATGTCAAAAGTAATAAAAAAGCCATTACATTGCTGAAATTAACTAAAAACTACCATTTTTAAAAAATAATTCTGGAAAAATTCAAGGACAACTGATAATCCTCAAACAACATGCATTCATCGTCAAATATCTCCAAACACTTCAATTCACCATTTTAGGACTCGAACCCATTCAAAAACACATCTTAACAATATCAAACTCAAATAATCTCAGATTATATCAAAAACACTATTCATATCTGTAGTCACAACATTTTATCTCAATTCGTTACTTTTCCATAAACAGATTTTGTATTTTAAATTTCACTACCGCCCCTCGTATACATAAACTTACTCTTCTTACTTCTAACAACAATGAATGTTCTAACTCGATTCATCAAATTCTATCACCCGCTTCTCATTTCAAATTTTACTACTTTTCGATCACCCCTCGTATACCACATATTGACATTCTCTTTGCAACTCATATCTTATCTTATTTTGATTCCACGTTTATCGGGAACATTCTCATATATCTGATTATTCACCACGCACCTATCGGGAACATTCTCATATCTTATTCATTTCTTGCAACAGTGAAACGTCGGACCTTCGTTTCGACTTTACGGGGTCATTCCGAAATCATTAAATTTCAATCAAACTTCAATAATTTCTAAATCCGATTAGATATCAAATTCATTTTTATATAAAAAAATTCTTCTTTTCAATGTCGATTTTTCCATATAAATTTTATTTCGAAATTTCATACTTTTGCAAAAGTATTGCGCAATGTTGTGCAATATTACGCAATCGTGCCGATCCAGACTACATGGTTACAAATCCAGCTCTAAATAGGAGGTAAAAACGTTCCGACCTGGCTCATGGGGCACGAAAAACGCGTTGGTGGTATAGTATAAGTAACCGAGCTCCACGAGCTCAATTCAAGTTAGTTTCTTCGGTGTTACTCGTGATCTAATACAGTGTCCGCGCTACTTCCAAAGCATGTTGCGGATAATGTAAGAAAAGTGAATAGAGTATTGAATTATGTTAACCAAAATGAAGAAACCTCTTTGAGACAAATTCAAAGAAACTGTCGCATAAAAAAGACAGTGCAAGGAAAATATTTTTAAAAAAACGGATTTCGATGCTATAAAATGAGGAAAGTTCAACACTTAAATGAGGGAGATAAGCCGAGGAGAGTAAGATTTTGTAGATGACTATTAAATAAAAAAAGGAATGAGTCGCTGATTTGATAATAAATGTCTTTATTTCCCAAAAACAACAATAAAAGAAATACATATAATACTGAATAATTCTAAGTGGGTAACAAGGAGAAGTTCACCCAAATGAGTGCTCTACCACTTAACCCTTGTGGAATAAACAAACGATAAATAACAGAGAATAACATAAAACAAGACAGAATTAACACAATAAGAAATTAAAATTATTATTAAAACCACTATACCATAACATAGATTTAAAAATAATAAATATTCGAGCCAGATTTTCTTTATCCATAAAAAGTTTCCTAATAAATTTTTTTAACTTATAATTGTTGAAAGTCTTAAAATCAGCAGGAATAGAGTTATAGCCTCTCCTACTCAATTGTTAACCTCACCTTTGCGATGAGTTCAATTTGAACTTGGTGCACCCTGTTTTCACTAACGAGGCTCTAACGACCGAGTAAGGGCGGAATAACCCTTACCTTTTGCCGTGAGCACATCCACCTTCTCACGAAGAGTGCGGTAAAAATAACCCACCGCACACAAAGGTTACTTTTGGAATCATTTGGTTACCCCATCGTCGCAGTCTCCTTCTGTGCCATGGGACCACATCACTCGCCTTCCGCAACCGAGCTGGTCAGTTGCATACCTGCTCCAGCTAAAACTTCAAATGCAGCTTCGTTTTCAGTTGATTAAGGCTTTAAAAAAATGATGGAGCGTTCAAGTGGGACAAAATCATCCGGAGGTAAAATACCCTCCCGATCGGATCTCCGGGGGAGGGTGCCCACAGGGACACCTCATCGAATGTCGAAAAAACACCGACAAGTTAAATCCAACAAAACTAATTCTTTCATCTACGGCGCTCGGAATGTTCGTACTTTGAACGACAGCACTCGCACCGATCAGCCTGAAAGAAGAACTGCTCTAATAGATAGAGAACTTCACCGACTCAATGTTGACGTTGCAGCTCTCAGCGAAAATCGATTTTTGGAGGAAGGCTCTCTCACAGAAAAGTACTACACCTTCTATTGGAAAGGTCTTCCCACCAATTCAAGAAGACAACATGGAGTAGGATTTGCCGTCCGGAATCAACTTGTATCCAACTTAACACAAGTACCACAAGGCCTATCTGAGCGTCTAATGCTGCTACGCTATGAGCTATCAGATGGCAACGCGGTAAATCTAATAAGCGCCTACGCTCCCACTCTGGATGCAAGCCACGAAACCAAGGAAAGCTGTAGAATACCTAAAACGGAACGACTCGTTATTCTTGGCGATTTTAACGCTAGAGTAGGGAGAGATGCAGACACCTGGCCAGGCATCATAGGCAAGAACGGTTTGGGCAACATGAACGCTAACGGTCAACTACTCCTAACTAAATGCGCCGAACATGATCTAGTTATAACAAACACCATTTTCCGACAAAAGGATAAATTTCATGGCACCTGGCGTCACCCCAGATCAGGTCACTGGCATCTACTGGACTATGTTATCGTACGTAGGAAGCATCTCAAGGACGTCCAAATTACAAAAGTGCGCATTGATAGCGAATGTTGGACCGATCATCGTCCTGTTGTCTCTAAAATTAAAATTGTTATGAGACCCAAACACCGAAGAACTCAAGTAAAACGTGGACTCCGTCTCTGTATTAGTAAATTGCGTGACCAACAAACCGTCGAACAGCTAAAGCAAAAAGTTCAAGAGAATTTGAGTGCACTAGAAGAAACCAATTCTGTAGATGTCGCTGCTATCTGGACACAAAGTAAAGACAGTTTAAAAAGTGCGAGTGAGGAAATTCTTGGCACTGCAGCAAGTAAAAAACAGGAGGACTGGTTCAATGATAATGAAGCTTTTATACAAGAACTTCTTGACCGCAAACATACTGCCTTCCAAAACGCTATCAACCACCCCAACGACTCATCAAAAGCAGAAGCTTTTACCCAATCTATGTATGAAACGCAACGCGAAATCAGAAGAATAAAGAACGAGTGGTGGGCAAGCAAGGCCAGAGAAATTCAAAGGTACGCCGATTCACACGACTACAGGAATTTCTTTCAAGGAGTAAAAGCAGTGTACGGCCGCAGTCGGAAAAATATGTGCGCTATTAAAGA
Source organism: Leptura quadrifasciata (assembly GCA_963675555.1). Classification (NCBI taxonomy): domain Eukaryota; kingdom Metazoa; phylum Arthropoda; class Insecta; order Coleoptera; family Cerambycidae; genus Leptura; species Leptura quadrifasciata. Next base: position 35,014,669 of record OY776674.1, read on the forward strand.
TTTAATGGAAATCTCCTCAAAGAAGACCAGGAAATAAGAGCCCAATGGAAAGAACACTACTCTAACATTCTTAACCAGCAAAGTCAAGCCGATCACGATATTATAAATCTTATCCCTCAATATGATACCTTCAACAACAACACACTCACGAAAATTCAGCCTATTAGTAGTCACTTTGCAAAAGGGGTATCAGATCCCAGACTATAATAAATTATTTATATACAAGGTTACTGGTAATTCGATACATTCCTTTGGAGATGTGATGGGGCATGATCTAAGAAGTAAATTTAGCCCTAACATATATTATGCAAAACTCAATAGTTTTTGAGATATTTAATTTTTTTTGTTTTTCTCAAAAAGTAGATCTTAATATCCTAAAAGTTAATCTTCGAAAAATCTATTTGACATTTTTAAATTTTTTTTTACTGGATTACTTGTCCAATATTATAGATATCCGTTTGGAATGAAAAATATCTGGAAACGTTTCGATCATGTGAACATATGAAATAAAAACTTTAAAATTTTTTTTTTAAATTAGCTATGAAATTTACCTATTAGGTTTTTTCAAAAAAATATTAACGTAACACGCGTATAAATTATAATAAAAACTGCCTTATTTCAATAGCTATCTAACAAGGTACAAATGTTCAATGTACCCTTAATAGTTCTAAGAAAATACTAGTAAAAATAACACAAGTAGTACGAATTTTATTTTTAGATAAACAGTAGAAAACATTTTAAAAGTAGAGTTTAATTCTTCATTAATTTCAAAGTTGTACTTTATTTTTTATATGTCTTGCTCAAAATGGGAGCCCCTATTCCGTATACAGACACGGCAGCGTCTCCTTATTTCCGTCCTTGTTACTCTGGTTGTCAGATTATGCCTTATGTGTTGGGCAGCATCGACTATCCTTTGTCTAAGGTTTTCTATAGTATTGACTGGTGTGTCATAGACCATCTCCTTCATATGACCCCATACGTAATAATCAAGGGGTGTTAAGTCAGGGCTTCGCGCTGGCCAAGGTATTGGGCCCGCTCTTCCAACCCAACGGTTAGGGAAACGTTGATCAAGTAACTGTCGTACTGTCAGCCGATAATGTGCTGGACAACCGTCGTTCTGAAACATCATTCGCTGTCTGACGGCGAGAGGAACATCTTCTAAAATCACCGCCAGATCATTTCTTAAAAAATTTTCATAGATTTTCCCGTTTAAATTTTGAGGAAGAAAGTGTGGCCCTATTAAATAGTGGCCAATGACTCCCATTCACACATTAACTTCATTTGGAAACTAGTTTCACGTGTTAACTTGGGATTTTCCTCTGCCCAATAATGTAGGTTGTGGAAATTTGTTATACCCTCGCGATTAAATTTCGACTCGTCCGTCCATAAAATACTTGTTAAAAAATTTGCACTTTCTACATCTGAATTTAACATAAAGCGGCAGAATTCCACTCTCCTTCCAGGATCACCTTCCTCCAAGCCTTGGACAGGGGTATAGTGGTAAGGATGACATCCAACTCTACGTATCGTAGACCAAACTTTCCATTGTGACGCTCCGGTTAGTCTTGCGACTTTATTAGTTGAAATAGTTGGGTCTTCCTCAAAATACCTCAATATTTCTTCCTCATCATCTGGTTCATAAACGGGAGGAGCACCAGCGTCACTTCTTCTACATTTCACGGAGCCAGTTTCAGCGATATTTCGATATGCCGTACTGAATACACGTGCATTTGGTAAGCGGCGGTTAGGGTACCAAAGACCATATTCTCGGCGAGCTTCAGCAGCGTTACCGCCACAGTATCCATAGACAAACAAGATATCAGCGTATTCTGCGTTGGCATACGCGGCCATGGCACAGAAAATACAATAACAACAACTACGAGCAAAATCAAAATCTTCGATAACTAATTTAACAAGACCAACAAACTTAAGGGACACGGAGATAAGAATGTCAGTTAATGACATATATGCACAAACGTCAAAGTCAAGGACTGACTGACTTAAATGAAAATGAACGGTTAGTCGTTTAATAAATTCCGCCACCAGTATTATCTTTACAAATTTTTTATTAGAACTATCAAGGGTACATTAAACATTTCTACCTAGTTAGATAGGTATTGAAATAAGGAAGTTTTTATAATAATTTGTACGCGTTCTACATTAATATTTTTTTGAAAAAACCTAAAATAAATTTCATAACTGATTTAAAAAAAAAAAAATTACAACTTTTTATTTTAAATGTTCACATGATCGAAATGTTTCCGGATATTTTTCATTCCAAACGGATATCTATAATATTGGACAAGTAATCCAGTAAAAAAAAATTTTAAATGTCAAGTAGATTTTTCGGAAATTAACTTTTAAGACATTAAGATCTACTTTTTTGAGAAAAACAAAAAAATTGAAATATCTCAAAAACTATTGAGTTTTGCATAATGTATGTTAGAGCTAGATTTACTCCTTAGCTCATGCCCCATCACATCTCCAAAGGAATGTATCGAATTACCAGTAACCCTGTATATTATAGAAGATTGTATTTAATTTAAAAAACACGTAACAATTGAAGTAAATTCTAATTACGAGTAGTTTTAAAATATATATTCTGGGAATGATCAATCATAGATATACTTCAGCCGAATTGTATTATCAGTTACCGGAACAAAATATATTTTTAATCAAGTCTTTTTGGTCCCTATTTACGATCCAAAAGTTTCGCTCGGTGGAAATTCCGGAAACACCCCTTTTGGGGCAAAAAACTCCCCTTTCATTAGTCATTGGTCTTCTTCTATTTTTCTGTAAATATAGAAGAAGTGTACAAATTATCATAAACTATAAATAAAGAAGTATTATTTTTGTAATATGCAAATTATTTTTGTATATTGAAAAATAAAATAAACAAGCTTCCATTAGAATTCTGAGTAAAAATAGTAACCAAATAATCGTATTCAATTTATTTAATTTATATACATATTTATCCATACATTATTTATTTCACAGGACAATGATTTAAAAAAGTAAGTTTTAGATATTTTGTTTTCTTTAATATAAGGGTCGTTTCGACTCTTCCTTGAGTGAAAATTTGTCCTCTATAATCATAATATAATACTATACATAACGTTCTAAAATTATTTTTCCAGTTTATTTTTATTCATGGGTAGCTTACACCCCTATTCGGGGTTGGAATGGTTTTTTTCATTGTAAATATCATGAGTTACAAAGTTGGAAAACAAAATCATAATTAAAATATTTTTTATCGTATTATCTTTATTTTTTTATTTTGGGGTAATTTCAACCCCCTCTAATTAACCTTTTTATTAAATTTTTTTAAATTATACCAACACCGACGTTAAATAAATGTATATATAAAAAAAGATAATTTAAAAATTACCCTCAGAATATTGCGAAGAAACCCCAAAACCCCAAACCCCAAACGGGGAATTTCCACCGAGCGAAAATTTTGGATCGTAATCAGGAACCAAAAAGACTTGGTTTAAAATATATTTTGTTCCGGTAACTGATAATACAATCGACCCCGCAATTCGACTGAAGTAATAATAGCATTTGTAACATAACCATCCCAACCAGGAATAAAATTCATGATTACATATCCGTATTGTCGCCTTTTTCAAGCTACCTACCAGAGTATTTAGTTACCGGAACTATTTATTTGTTGTTTATTCTATCTTAATTGGGTAATGACTTTTTAAAATGGAAATAGAATGCGAAGTGTGCCTACCAGCCACAAAACTCTTAAGTAAAAATATGTTTATGTGTTATTGTCATTGACAATTGAAGGTTCGTTAAGTAAGCCCGCCTTATCATTGTTGTTTACGATTAACTTAATGTGGAAATATATCTTTAAATAGTCCTTTCCTTCTGCGCTTTGTGCCAGGTAACCCAGATTTTCAATGTTAACTTCCTTCCGAGTCTCTTCCTGGTATTAATGAGGCAAGGCTATCACGCGGCAATATCAGCAGACAATCGTACTGTCTTTACTTTGTTATTCGCAGCATACCAATCGTCGAAATCCTTGTGGTTACTCGACTATGAGAAGCAATACAGGAAATAAACTTTTCAAGTAACAATGTCAAGTCGCACGATAATATTATATCGTAATAATAAATAATTAAGAAATTTTACATTAATGGTTTGTTGACATTTAGATTTGATGTTGTGTACATGCACCTATCTCGAATGGCAATCTAAATGCATATATAAGAACTATCATGACCTATATTGGCACGCAAATTACCCTCTTAATATTAACATTTTTTTTATTCAAAAGTTTATGAAGTTGACTCATAAAAGTGCTTTAAATATTAGTAAGATATAATGACATGCCTATAAATGTGCAGAACTAAGAGAGTAATCTTCCTATACGGCTGAAGGAGTAACATAATTTATTTTCAAACAGGAGTTCCGGTTCCGATTCCTAGCCGTGGAACTGGATTTTTTTACGAAAAAAGCAGCAGGCATAGGAGTGAAACGAGATACAATTAGAAACACGTATTATTATACCATTATAGGAACAGTCAGGAAATTTTAGAGGACTACTAAGGGATGGAATAACTATTATTTTAAAAAACGAGGCTCAGGGTTATTGGCATTGAAATGCCTCTACGCCCCCCCCCCCCCGCAATTACTTACTAACAAAAATCCTTAATCGTGAAAGCAATTAAGAATATATATTTATATCAATTTTATGTTAAGATAAATAAAATTTCATTGTGTTAGTAGTAACCCTTTATATTTACCCCAAGTTTTTTTATGCAAAGTTTGGTATTACTTGTTTCTATATACTACTAATTGAAAATTAATCACTTTTTAATTTAAGTACCTTGTAAGTTTGAACACACTGTTTATGAATTGAAGAATCTCGTTAATCGTTTATGGTATTTAGTTGTTGTTTTATTACTCATATTATCAAGATTGAACTGTTGATTTATGTGTAAGGTTTGTTTTGGTGTTTAGTAGATTGAAGTTAACCCATTATCATATATTTGGTTTATTACTTGTATTACCAGGAAGGTAAGTTGAAAGAAAAGACAGAAATCGTTTTTATACATTTATTCAGATGTTGGTGACAAATCGTCAAACTCGGAGGGAATAAAATAGTATTCTCAAGATACGATTCAAATGCTCTTAGAAGTGCTCATAAAAAAAACAATTTATGGCTTTATTGCGTTCCTGGTTACATGCCACGTAGCGGTATGAACCAGCGTAAAACCTTACGACTGATGCGAGGATAATTCCCCTAATTTGAGAAACATAATTGTGGGTGCCACATTTACGGTGGCAGCCACTACAATCCCTGTCGAAGAGATATCGTAGGGTGTATGAAATACATAACCAATTGTAACTGCCATCACGGCAAATCTGATGTCGTGCCGTAATCCGTATAATTGGAATAAAATGACACATAGTTGTAAAGTCTTAACGCATAAACAATCTCTGTACAAAAACCCACTGTAGCGTGCCTTAACAGTACTTACATTGCGTTGGCCGCAAATAAATAGAGTAAGCCACCCTCGCACAAGGCCCTTGTTGAACGTGATGGCCATAAACTTTTAGAATATTATTAGATGCTTAGGATGACTGGGGTCGTTGTCTCGTTGTCTCAATAACATAATTCAAGGAGCATGAATTACCAACCGGGGAGTAAAATTTCACCCCCGCTGAGAAAGCGGAGCAATATTATCTGTTGCTGCAGCAAAACAATGTGGGATCTGAACTAATCTGAGTCTAACTTGAAATGAAACTATTTGTCTGTTTATTGAATAAAGCAAAAATGAAATTAAGCTAACTTTTGAAACTGTTTGTAAACTAATTAAGATCAATTGAATTATGATGCAACTTAAATGAATCTTGAAACAAAAGAACGTTGCCCTCAAACCAGTAAATAAACGTAAAATTATATCCTAAATTTCCCCAGCTCTTATTGTTTGTCCTCTAAATAAAGAAACTTAATTAAAAACTTTAGATACCACCGCGATCGAACGGCCAGTGAATGTTCGGCTCAGTATGTATGAGTGTACAGATTCTCCCCCGGATTCCTTATATCGTTGCCAGATAAATTTACAAAGGCCAGTAATAATGATAACATTTAGTTAACTGATTAGAAAAATGGGTAAGGCCGCGGGACGGGCACGTGAGCCTCACCTAGGCAAATTACAATCTCTTTCTCGGTAGCCACGCCGTTGTCTTGAGGAACTTCATTAGAGTCCCGCACCTGGCTGGGAATTAGGTTACACTTCATGGCTACGAGTCTGCTACTAGTTCTTCAAAGTTCAAGGCCTCGACACGGAAAGTGTTGGTAATAATTAAATCGGATTTAATTCTCTTGTATCCCAAATACAAGGTCTGGATACGGAAAGTATTCTCTTGTACGTCCTGGTAGAACTTCTGGTGGCTGGGCTTGGTTTCTCCTATGTGGTAGCTTCTTGGGCAGATCAAGGAAAATGACCCTCTTTAGCGGTTTTCTCATCGCTTTTATATGTACGCCACCCTATGTAAACGTGTATAGCGCTAACGAGAGAGAGTGGCCCGTTTGGAGACACATACTCGGGGCTGCTTGAAAATGGCATTCGCTAAATTTTAGTTACTCTAATGACTAATAAGGTTCATTATGGCTAATTTCTGTAACATCTGTTTAGAAATGTAACGAGCTAGCATAGCCTGACGTTGCTTTTAAGACTTTTTAAATTTATTCATTTCTGTACAAAATACAATTTTTTTGCTTGAAAACTGAAATATTATGCAAGTAAATATTGATACTGGCCTTTTTAAATTTAATTTTTTGTGGCTACATCGTAAGCTAAAAATGATTATTGACAAATTAGATAAGAGTAATTGAATTTTGATAAGAAAAGAAAAAAATAATTTGAAAACGGCTGGCTCTATACGGGGCGTTTTAGCATATTGACTATTTCATTTAAGTAACCTAGGTACAGTAACCTTTACAATCATTTACATAAATTCTACTTATTACCATTTAATTCATTTATTTATCTAGATACAACCATCCACAAGGTAACCGGTTAAGAGTGTGGAAAATTACTAGAGTAATTATAAATATTCAAAAGAATAGTTACAATATGCACTTGGTTTATTGTTTCATGAGTTTTGTTCAGTTTTGTCTGATGTATGTTTTGGCCTTATGACCATTATCAAAAAGTCTTAAAAACTGACTTGAAAGTGGTAGTTCACAATATATATCTTTGACATATTCTACCTACTTATTGGGGGATAATAACTTGTTTTGCTATTTCTTTAAATTTAACAATACAGCCCGGAACTACGAACTTGATTTTAATTTTATTACGGTGTCTAGTACAGGGTTGTTCATAAATTCTGTTTGCGTATTTGTAACTTTTTATGGTTTCTTAAGGCCTTCTTAATTTTTATAATTTCAAGCATGTCTAGGATTTTTCCTTTGATTGCATTATGTACAAGTTTAACACTACTACCGTTAAAAAAGTGATTTTGCTCAATGCAATGTTCGGCGAAACCAGCTGATTCGGGACAAGTGGTCCGAAAACCCCCCGAGTAACGAGTTTCGGTCGATTTGATAAGTAATTTCAGTAAAACTCCAGGCGATGACGTTATTAGTCACTTCACGCGCACCAAGTCCTCCGGGGGAGGTTGCCAATGTCAGGTTCGGTACGAATGACCCGAAAAACCCCCGGGTAGCGAGTTTCGATCGATTTGATAAGTAATTTCAGAAAAACTCCAGTAGATTTTTTAATGCCTTGTTTATATTTATGTCCTGGTGGAATTTAGTTACAGCTACTCTTCCACTCAACCAGGACGGCGAAATGAGATGCCGTTCACCCATCGAAGTGACGGACTCGACCAACGCTGCTTAACTTCGCCGATCGAGGTCTCAGCGCTTAAATCGATGGCGGTACCTCACTTCACGTTATTAGCCAGGTCACGCGCACCAAATCCTCCGGGAGTGGTTGCCGATGTCAGAATCGGGACGAGCGATCCGAAAAACCCCGGGGTAACGAGTTTCGATCGATTTGATAAGTAATTTCAGTAAAACTCCAGGAGATGACGTTATTAGCCAGGTCACGCGCACCAGGTCCTCCGGGGAAGATTGCCATGTCGATTCGGGACGAGCGACCCGAAAAACCCCCAGGTTACGAGTTTCGATCGATTTTCCATGACTTTACAGATGATGACGTTCCTGGTGCCGTCCTGATCTCCAGATGCACAATGGGCTCATTTGGACATCATATCTCCGGGTACCGAAATTCGTATGATTCGGGTGTTTTTGTGGAAGGTATGAATTTTTTCTTCATTACTTGAAAAGATGCACTTATAAGAATGCACTTTTCGATGCAGCAATGCAATTTCAAAAAAGTACAAGATCAAAATATGGCACAAAGTTTCTAGACGAGTTAACGAAGCGAATGCAAAAAACCCCATCTCAATCCGACTTACTGCAAAAAAAAATTGAAGATTCACTGCTATATTTCCTCGCCTAAGTTGGTAAGTTCTGTACCCAAAATCTAGCGCCAAATCTAAAATCTAGCCGTATCGAAATCTGGCATTACCAAAATCGTCTATGATTAAATTTACAAAATCAGTCTAACAATTAACCTCTAATGTGAGCACGCGTCTATAATAAATCAAAGAAATTAAACTTACCCAGAATAGATACGATAAACCTGCTAATTAATCCAAATAAATCGAAATTTCAATTAAACAAACCAAAATATTAATTGAAAATTAAGTTAAATTTAGTTTTTGATCCGGTATCAAACCGACTAGCAACCCACGCACGCGTCTTTTAACTAAATTTATCCGTGGCAAAGTTTTCGGCTCAATTTCTTAATTTAAAGAGGAAGTTTGAAGGAACTTGGCTAATATTTATAACCATTTTAACTCACAGAAACAAGAAGGTATGACTTCAACTGACAGTTCGACAATTCGACTTCAGAGTACCAACATGAGAAATTTTAAAAACTAAATCGATTATTAAGGACTTTTCGATCATTACTACTATCTGCATACTATTAATAAATATACAATTTTTATGCACTAATTATAATAATAGTTTATATTTTAGATTTCCATGGCATACACAATTATTATATAACTTGTTTTCCTAGTAGAAGCCATCTGTTGGCCGAAAGCTTAAAAGTGGTAATTGGATAGAAAATTAGAGCTTGGTGACATCTATCGCTGAATGTGTAATTTATTACTACAGATGGGTGAATTGATATACTATTATTAATCTGCGGAAACCAGCGAAAGATGGCACGTCACAGGAGTTATCTAATTTAGAGTTTATAATACTCAAATTGACACGGTCGAACAGTTGAGAGAAGGATCGATCAACAGTTTACAATGTTACAGAATGATGAAGGGATTTTAAGGGTATTCAACGTTCTTTAAAAAAAACTTATATTGCGCATAAGGTAAAATGGAGAACATTTCGAACAACTTTTGTAATTGATACTTACCTATTTTCTACGTTTAATTATATTTCAAAACGTTGTTTTTTAAACATAAAGTTTATTGAAATAAAATAAGAATACCTTTTTTATTTCTAATGATCTGAAAATTAATTTTTATGATAATTTTTAGGAATACGAAAAAAATTAAAAAGTTATAAGGAAAATACTGAGAGTCACCCCCTAAACTACCCCTTAATCAAAAGAGAGGATTCGACTGGTACCATTTAAACAAGTATTCGGATGGTCTATGACTAAATTTAAAATATAAATTTTATATTTTAAGGCAGTCGCAAGATATTGCAGAAAAACTGAAATTTGTTATCCCCATTTTGAGGGGTATTACTTCATGAAAAAGTTGCAAAAAAGGCTTAAAACACAAAAGTTCTGTTACAGGGATGAAGCGTGGGTCGTCCCCTGTTTCCGAGGGCGCTGAACACGATAGTGATATTTTTAGGTTCCCACCCCTCAGCAACTAGCCTTAAACTCAAAATAAAACTCCAATTTTGCGTTTTTTTCCATCGTAGGTATGCAGATCAGCTTTTTGGGCAGGATTCGGGTAGACCGTATGAAATTTAACCATACAACATCTTATCCATTCCCCGGGTTGAAACTACCATCACTCCAAATATTAAAGTATCTCCAAAAAAATCAAAATGCATGAAGATTTGTTTATCCCCGTTTTCGAGGGTGCTCAACACGATGGTAATATTCATTTCTCCCCCACCCTCCACCAACCACCCCTAGAACTACCCCCTTTTAATATTTCTTGATACTGGGCATGTGGGGACTCGTTGGATCGGGGTTTTTAAGAGGATTTCGACATTGTAAAGTGAGTTGAGTGACGAGACATGGCATAAACCACAGAGTTGAAACTACGGCCACCCCTAACATTGAAATCCACCAAAAAATACAAAATAGTGGAAAATGTTTTCTCTCCGTTTTCGAGGGCGCTAAACACGATGTCAATACTATTTCATCCCCCGTTATTCATCGACCAACCCCAAATCCCCAAAATCATCTCCTTTTCACATTTAGAGGTACGAAGCACGTGAGCATTTGTCGGATCGGATTTTATTATGGAACTCTGCATATTCTATGAGCATAAGTTTTGGAAGTTGTACGTTGTTGTTGTTTGTAAGTGGAAGTACATAGAAGCTTTTATTTTTAAAATAGCTTATTCACATACATGATTCACATTTCTAAAGTATTGATACTTTCTTTATTGTAAATATTTATTACTAATCTTATATACCGTCTCAGTGGCTCAACGCTTACGTGTTAGGCTTGCAGCCAAAGAATCCCGGGTTCGAATCCTGGCTAGGGTAATGGATGTTTAGTGCTGTTTTTCATGTGTTACTGAGTTGGTAGCAGTGGACTAGATGAGGTTGTGAGAGAAATGAATTACCATCGTATTGAGCATCCTCGAAACGCCGGGGATAAACAAATTTTCATGCATTTTGATTTTTTTGGGGATATTTTAATTTAGGGGTGGTGGTAGTTTCAACCCCGGAGATGGATAAGATGTTGTATGCTTAGATTTCATACGGTCTACCCGAATTCTGCCCAAAAAACTGATCCGCATGCCTACGATGGAAAATAACGCAAAATTGGGGTATTTTTTCGAATTTAAGGGTAGTTACTGAGGGGTGGGAATATATAATATCTTCCTTATTATTCATTTTCGGAAATAAGTTTACATAAAAGACCCCCATTATTTTTAGTTGTACTATTAGCCGCAGAAATATCGGGAGACAATTTTGAACCACCTTGTATGTACTAACGATGCTTATACAACTACACGTCCATGTCTTATTGGCAACAATAACATTCAATATTTAATTACCCACCTTTAAAAAATGATAATTCGTAATTAATTTTAATAAATTTCCACATAAAAATACAACGATATTTCAGTAACTACACTACACAGACACTATGAACTGTAGAAAATAGGACATGGTGGGGTAATTACCGTAGAGCCACGTTGAACCGATTTCTTTCTGTATATCACTCATTATCTCGATGACTATTAGAGGTACTTATCGATTTTTTTTATTATAAAACTGATATATAAGCCCTTCTAATGACATCTTTAACGCGACGGTTTTTGAGATAAGGATATTTTTATGGGACCGCGCGATCCGTGTATTGAACTCTCATGATGCTAACGCCCCAATTGTCGGTACGTGGGGTCTTAGAACCTCTTTTATAGTGAATATAGTCCTTTTAGTACCAGCCTCCTAACAGTAAGTCGTAAAATATGAAAAATAATGGAGATATCAAAAAATGAAAAAGTCAGTTTTTCATATCATCCTTCCGATATCATAACGATGTTAGCTCACCTCATCCAATGCGGAAAACTGAAGTCTTAGTCGCGAAAATAGACCGAGGTTAAATAAATCAATAAAAAAACTTAATAAACTATCGAAGAGTTTAATGCTTTCATCTACTTTTACGATACAATGTCTTAAAATTGTTCCACTTTTCTAGGTGCCTTCTGGTTTGTAGTGAGCGCAGATCTCAATGATGAGTATCAATAAGCTAAGAAGAATGCCAATTCCCAAAACCATCAAAGTAGGGTAAAAATCGTCCAATCCAATATTAAAGGATGTCGTTGCTGCAGAATTAATACATTTAGGTTTCGATGGATGCCAAAATAGTAATTCCCTTGATAGTATCCCATTTTCAGACAAGCGCTGCAAACTACAAAAGAGGTTATTAAAATGAATAAAGAATTAATTTGACTTGTAACAATTCAAAAATGTGCTTTAGAATATTTATTGTAAACATTTATTATCCTTGTACTTATTGATCCATTGATTATACACAAAATTAAAAAGTAAAGATCAACAAGTAAAAGTAAAGGAGGCAATTGACCCACGTTTTTCAGTCCAAACATCAAACTAACTATTAACTATTTGCTGAATAGACATAGCTAAGCCACTTCCAAAAAAGTTGCGCCATATTTAAATAGAATTATTCTATTGGTTGATTTTTTAAATCCCATAAAAAAACAAACCATTTTATGTTTTTGATGTTATTTAGTTTCTGGCGTTTGTCAAAAATTACTAAGTTATTCGTTATTTTTATTTGCTGTACTCCCATTCATCTAATAATAGCATATTATTCAACGAGTGGTAATGTAGGTAATTCTCATTACCGTAAGTTGAATATCGTACTACGATTATAACATAATTATTAAACGCGCCCCTTTGAGGCAAAAAACGGTCGTAACTGAAGGGAATGTAACTAAAGAAAGGTCGAGGAAGATGAGGGAGATAAAATTCAACCACCCACCACTTACCTCCAGTCAAAGGGGTGAAAACTACTCCCTACATGAATTACGGTCACCTTCAAGTTTTCTATCAAAAGGATTTCGATTGGTAGGTGGTGATCCCGGCAGGGGGTAGTTTTCACCCCCTTGACTGAAAATAAGGGGTGGATGAATGAATTTACTTCCCTCATCTATTTTGATCACGTCCCTATCGAATTCCTTTTGTAAAACCGGCAGAAAAATTGAGGAGGGTTTCTGATCCCTGCAGCGGGTAGTTTTCACCCCCTTGACTAGAAATAAGAGGTGGGTGGTTGATTTTACCTCCCACATCCTCCTCGATCTTTTTTTAGTTACATTCCCTCCGAACGGCGTTAAAAGATCGGTTACGACCGTTTTTTGCAACAAAGGAGTGGCTTTCACCCCTTTGATCAACCCTCTCGGTGGCCCCGTATCAAAAATAATTTTTACAAGAAAAATTTCGCACAAAAACTGTGTCTCCACTTGCTGACCCTTTGGGATGGTTTTCGGCCAATAGGGGATGATGGCAGGCTTTTTTCACCCTCGGACCTAACCTATCACAATCGATTCTCCGCCGCAAAACGCAGGGGGGGGAAATGTCTTTTAGCTCTGGCCCAAAAGTGTCCAACTTTTCCGTTTATTTACCTGTACAGAAGGTAAAGGAGATTGGCTCTGTACCTAGTGAGTTATTATAACTCACGCTATTTGTTTCTGGATACAATTAGTTGTTCAAAAGCCGTTCGTTAATGAATATATAATCTAATATGAGTAGATAAAACAGTATGTTTAAATACTTTGGTGTACATTTGTGTATATCACGGTACATAATGAAAATTATTAATATTGGTTAAATGTCAGGACCACTTTTTCTTTTTGATGTTAGAAATTCTTTCACGAAATTTGTCGCGTGTAAAACTGAGCATTGCGTACATTGGTCAAAATTAATAGGGAGTGGCTTAACTATTTGTATTCAGTAAACAGAGAATAGTATAGAATGGCATAGAATAATTAGAAAAAGGAAAAATGAAGGGGAATATTATATACGTTTCCTATACTTTCAAATTATTTTGTTTCTAACTACTAATTTTATTAAGTTATATTATCAGAGTATGCGCGAAAGCTATGCAACCTTAGGCGAGGGTTGTATATGGGATATACCATCCTTCGGAGGGGATGTAAAGCCGACGGTCCCTTGTCTATTAAATGTTAGGTAAGTAAAAGATCCCTACTCTTCTTAAGGGAAGAGGGTCGGCAAAAATTCCTGGTTGGGGGTAGCTCGTCTACAGGCGTCGGTGTTAGGCCTCAGTAGCGGAAATAGGCCGACGTTAAATAAATGTATTAAAAAAAAAATAATTACGTTATACATTTACCACGTATCAAACATATCTTTATAAGGTGAGTTTTTCTGAAGGTTCGCATGCATCGGTTGTGTTCTATACATTTGAACTTCTCTTAACTGGCAAATTGCCTTATCGCTGTAAGTGTTTCTTATAATGGGATAAGCCGTAGCTGTTTCGACATGAAATGCATATTGACCTCTTCTAACCAATTCTAGTCCATTTTGTACTTCCAGAAAGTTAGATTTGTTTTGTTTTCCTAATATCTTCATGTAATAGAGTTCTTTTGATGGTCTGTCCGTAGTGTGCTGAAAAATATGTGAAGTGTATAGTCAACAAATATTACATTGCACAAAAGGCGAGAAACAGGTAAAAATTGCAGCGTTTATAACGCTCTAAAGAAACTTGATTTTGATACTTTCTTAGTGACAATTCTGTATGAAAATGAAAGCCATGCAATTAAACTAATGGTATTAATGCTAAGTGTGGAGATTTGTTAGATGCTAATGGAGCTAGTAACTGAACTTCCAGTGAATCAAAAAAAAGTCTTCAGGGTGAGAGAAAAATTTGCACAAAGAGCTTCTCTACAAATCACTGCAATTCTACAATAAAATTCGATATTTACTTGAACAAAGTTCTTAATTGATTTTTTTCATAAACATGATAGTCCATGAGAAAGATGCAGGAAAAGGCCTAAAATACAAAATTTCTGTGACAGGGGTGAAACATGGGTATAGGTAAGCAGATCGGTTTTTTGGACAGGATTCGGGTAGGCTGTATGAACCATGCAACATTTTATCTACCCCCGGGGTTGGAACTACCCCTTCCCCTAATACTAAAATATCCCCAAAAAAAATCAAAATGCATAAAAATTTGCTCACAACTTTTTCATGGACTATGTCTTAATTAGTTTCGTTCGGGACCGAGCAATTTCTAAGATGCACCCTCTATAACACTCGCGAATAACCACTTTAAAAAAATTGATTGTTATGTAAATTGACCTGGCGGATCCGATTTTGGAGTTCGCCAGACAATCCGAAATTGCGAAACTGGTCAAAATCGGCAATTTCCCAAAAATTTCAAATTTTATAGAAATTTTTTAATTTTTACTTATCACCCTTAGTTTAAGTCCGGGTGTAATGGGGTAGTAAAGCGCAAGTTATAGCCTCTCCTACTCAATTGTTAACCTCACCTTCGCGATGAGTTCAATTTGAACTTGGTGCACCCTGTTTTCACTAACGAGGCTCTAACGACCGAGTAAGGGCGGAATAACCCTTACCTTTTGCCGTGAGCCCATCCACCTTCTCACGAAGAGTGCGGTAAAAATAACCCACCGCACACAAAGGTTGCTTTTGGAATCGTTTGGTTACCCCATCGTCGCAGTCTCCTTCTGTGCCATGGGACCACACCACTCGCCTTCCGCAACCGAGCTGATCAGTTGCATACCTGCTCCAGCTAAAACTTCAAATGCAGCTTCGTTTTCAGTCGATTAAGGCTTTAAAAAAATGATGGAGCGTTCAAGTGGGACAAAATCATCCGGAGGTAAAATACCCTCCCGATCGGATCTCCGGGGGAGGGTGCCCACAGGGACACCTCATCGAATGTCGAAAAAACACCGACAAGTTAAATCCAACAAAACTAATTCTTTCATCTACGGCGCTTGGAATGTTCGTACTTTGAACGACAGCACTCGCACCGATCGGCCTGAAAGAAGAACTGCTCTAATAGATAGAGAACTTCACCGACTCAATGTTGACGTTGCAGCTCTCAGCGAAACTCGATTTTTGGAGGAAGGCTCTCTCACAGAAAAGTACTACACCTTCTATTGGAAAGGTCTTCCCACCAATGCAAGAAGACAACATGGAGTAGGATTTGCCGTTCGGAATCAACTTGTATCCAACTTAACACAAGTACCACAAGGCCTATCCGAGCGTCTAATGCTGCTACGCTATGAGCTATCAGATGGCAACGCGGTAAATCTAATAAGCGCCTACGCTCCCACTCTGGATGCAAGTCACGAAACCAAGGAAAGCTTCTATCAACAGCTGGAAGAAACCCTTTGTAGAATACCTAAAACGGAACGACTCGTTATTCTTGGCGATTTTAACGCTAGAGTAGGGAGAGATGCAGACACCTGGCCAGGCATCATAGGCAAGAACGGTTTGGGCAACATGAACGCTAACGGTCAACTACTCCTAACTAAATGCGCCGAACATGATCTAGTTATAACAAACACAATTTTCCGACAAAAGGATAAATTTAAAGGCACCTGGCGTCACCCCAGATCAGGTCACTGGCATCTACTGGACTATGTTATCGTACGTAGGAAGCATCTCAAGGACGTCCAAATTACAAAGGCGCGCATTGATAGCGAATGTTGGACCGATCATCGTCCTGTTGTCTCTAAAATGAAAATTGTTATGAGACCCAAACACCGAAGAACTCAAGTAAAACGTAGACTCCGTCTCTGTATTAGTAAATTGCGTGACCAACAAACCGTCGAACAGCTAAAGCAAAAAGTTCAAGAGAATTTGAGTCCACTAGAAGAAACCAATTCTGTAGATGTCGCTGCTACCTGGACACAAATTAAAGACAGTTTAAAAAGTGCGAGTGAGGAAATTCTTGGCACTGCAGCAAGTAAAAAACAGGAGGACTGGTTCAATGATAATGAAGCTTTTATACAAGAACTTCTTGACCGCAAACATACTGCCTTCCAAAACGCTATCAACCACCCCAACGACTCATCAAAAGCAGAAGCTTTTACCCAATCTAAGTATGAAACGCAACGCGAAATCAGAAGAATAAAGAACGAGTGGTGGGCAAGCAAGGCCAGAGAAATTCAAAGGTACGCCGATTCACACGACTACAGGAATTTCTTTCAAGGAGTAAAAGCAGTGTACGGCCCCAGTCGGAAAAATATGTGCCCTATTAAAGATTTAAATGGAAATCTCCTCAAAGAAGACCAGGAAATAAGAGCCCGATGGAAAGAACACTACTCTAGCATTCTTAACCAGCAAAGTCAAGCCGATCACGATATTATAAATCTTATCCCTCAATATGACACCTTCGAAGACTTAGATAAACCACTAACAACGGAAGAGATCTTAACCGCCATTGGGCAGCTAAAAAATAACAAATCTCCCGGCGCCGACTCACTCCCAGCTGAGATCTTTAAAGCTGTGTCGTCAGAGCTCATACCCTACCTCAAAAAACTGTTTGATGTCGTGTGGGAAAGTGGTCAAGCTCCGCAGGAGTTTCGTGATACACTTTTAATCAACCTCTTCAAAAACAAAGGGAGCGCTGCGGACTGTGGAAATTACAGGGGTATAGCTCTCCTGGCTGTTGGAGGGAAGATACTCACTAAAGCGATGGCAAATAGGCTAACACCTGTTATGGAAAAGTTACTTCCTGAAATACAGAGTGGCTTTAGACCAAACCGAGGCACATCGGATTTAATCTTCACACTTAAACAGCTTCAAGAAAAAGCACTCGAACATCAAGGAGAAATTCACATGGCCTTCATTGATTTAACCAAGGCGTTTGACTCGGTGGACAGGGAAGTGCTCTGGAAAATTATGTTCCGCTTAGGTATCCCTAGAAAATTTGTGGAAGTATGTCGCAGTCTACATACAAACAACAACGCCCAGGTTATGTATAATAATGAGGCAACCGAACCTTTCCAAACTCTCACTGGAGTTAGGCAGGGATGTGTCCTGGCACCCCTACTCTTTAATTTGTTTACCACTGCTCTAACAATTATTGTTGACAACAAACTGACAGTCAGAGGAATAGGTCTCAGATACCGTTTTGATGGCGGTCTCTTTAACATAGGGCGCTTTAGAGCTTTCACGAAGACACGCACACGATTCATTTGTGATCTCCAGTATGCGGATGACTGTGCACTTTTAGCCTCTACGCCGGAAGAGCTTCAAGAACTTTTACATGTGTATGCCCAAAGCTATGATTCTTTGGGACTTAAAATCAACATTGGAAAGACTAAGATTATGTCAACTCCTCATCAAGTGAACCAAATAGACATTACACTTAACGGAAATTCTCTTGAAGTGGTGGATCAGTTCAATTACTTAGGCAACGTTGTTAATGACAAAGCAAACATGGACAGCGAGATTCGCAATAGAATTAACGCTGCATCTAGAGCATTCTGGGGACTTAGAGAGAGAGTATTTGACAACCACGACCTTGCTTTGTCAACGAAAATGGCTGTCTACAGAGCAGTTGTCATTCCAACACTGCTATATGGATGTGAAATCTGGGTCACTTACCGTCGTCATGTGAAAGAATTAGAACGTTTTCAGCAAAGACACCTCAGAAGTATGATGAAAATCCGTTGGTTCCATCACATATCAAACGTGGAAGTACTCAGGAGAGCAAACAGCCTTCCAATTGAGGTGCTTATTTCAAGAGCACGCCTAAGATGGGCAGGTCACGTTCATCGTATGCATGATAACCGCCTTCCTAAATGTACACTTTATGGTGAATTGCTAAGCGGTAGAAGAAAGCGTGGCGGTCAACGAAAGAGGTTCAAAGACGCTCTCCATGAAAATCTAAAATCCTGTGGTATTGCAGACGAGCAATGGGAACAACTTGCAGCGGACAGAATCGAATGGCGAGGGGTTGTGGCCAGCTATCAAGGAAATGTTGCTGCAAGAAGGCCGAATCCAAGACCTAACCAGGTCTATGTTTGTCCTGATTGCGGTCGACATGTGCTCTCCCGAATTGGCCTCTATAGCCATAGTCGTGTGCACCGTAGATGAATGGGAATTACAATAGACTACACCTTTTACTTGTTTTTTATTGTACGCAATTTGTCGACTGTAACATTTCTATACTCGGACTCGAGTAACGGCTAATAATAAAAAAGTCCGATAAAATTGAAATTTTTAGGAGAGCCAATATAGACCTTCGTTATCATGGCTGGCATGACAGAAATGCAAGAAAAATTACGTTTTACCAGTAATATTTTTTTTTAAAGTTGGTGACACCAAATTTGTTAAAAATACAGCAACAAATACTTGATTTGGGGCGAGCGTAGATGCGTCTTCACTATGTACATACTTCGACATGCGATGTAAAGCAACGTTAGGCGCAGTTAGTACTTGGATGGGCGACCGTTTCAAAGAAGACCGTGTCCTCGCCTCACATATCTTTCAGCGGCTTGTATATCAGTGTATGCGCGGAAGCTATGCAACCTTACGCGAGGGTTGTGTAAGTGATATACCATCCTTAGGAGGGGATGTAAAGCCGTCGGTCCCTTGTCTATTAAATGTTAGGCAAGTAAAAGAACCCTACTCTTCTTAAGGGAAGAGGTTCGGCAAAATTCCTGGTTGGGGGTAGCTCGTCTACAGGCGTCGGTGATAGGCCTCAGTAGCGGAAATAGACCGACGTTAAATAAATGTTAAAAAAAAATACTCAATCGAGAAAACTATTTTGTTTTTAAATAGAGATAGTGATAAAGTTGTAGCCAAAGAACCAAACAAACTTTTTTATTTTGGTGTTTTTTTTTTAAATAATTTACTTAATTTTCATGAAAACGGTGCTGTAATATAACACTTTGACAGCCGCGTCGCGCCGCAAGATAAAAGATCGGGTTGGCTTGTACCGCGGCTTTGTTTCTCGCCTTTCAGAACGCCCTGCCCGATGTGAATAAAATAATGCGTAGTTGTGAATATTGGTTTATGAAATGAAAATGTTTCGTTCTTGTGTACACGCTAAATGGGGCGAGCGTAAGTGCGTCTTTACTATGTACATACTTCGGTATGCGATGTAAAGCAACGACAGGCGCAGTTAGTACTTGGATGGGTGACCATTCCAACGGAAACCGCGTCCTCGCCTCACACATCTTCCAGCGGCTTGTATATCAGTGTATGCGCGGAAGCTATACAACCTTAGGCGAGGGTTGTATAGGAGATATACCATCCTACGGAGGGGATGTAAAGCCGTCGGTCCCTTGTCTATTAAATGTTAGGCAAGTAAAAGATCCTTACTCTTCTTAAGGGAAGAGGTTCGGCAAAATTCCTGGTTGGGGGTAGCTCGTCTACAGGCGTCGGTGATAGGCCTCAGTAGCGGAAATAGACCGACGTTAAATAAATGTTAAAAAAAAATACTCGATCGAGAAAACTATTTTGTTTTTAAATAGAGATAGTGATAAAGTTGTAGCCAAAGAACCAAACAAACTTTTTTATTTTGGTGTTTTTTTTTAAATAATTTACTTAATTTTCATGAAAACGGTGCTGTAATATAACACTTTGACAGCCGCGTCGCGCCGCAAGATAAAAGATTGGGTTGGCTTGTACCGCGGCTTTGTTTCTCGCCTTTCAGAACGCCCTGCCCGATGTGAATAAAATAATGCGGTAGTTGTGAATATTGGTTGATGAAATGAAAACGTTTCGTTCTTGTGTACACGCTAAATGGGGCGAGCGTAGGTGCGTCTTTACTATGTACATACTTCGGTATGCGATGCAAAGCAACGACAGGCGCAGTTAGTACTTGGATGGGTGACCATTCCAACGGAAACCGCGTCCTCGCCTCACACATCTTCCAGCGGCTTGTATATCAGTGTATGCGCGGAAGCTATACAACCTTAGGCGAGGGTTGTATAGGAGATATACCATCCTTCGGAGGGGATGTAAAACCGTCGGTCCCTTGTCTATTAAATGTTAGGCAAGTAAAAGATCCTTACTCTTCTTAAGGGAAGAGGTTCGGCAAAATTCCTGGTTGGGGGTAGCTCGTCTACAGGCGTCAGTAGCGGAAATAGGCCGACGTTAAATAAATGTATAAAAAAAATTAAAAAAAAATACACGCTAAATCACATCACCTTAAATTGTAATTTTCTGGACTCTTACCTGCTTGCTTTGCTTATTTACCCTTATTTACCCCATTTATCCCATAACCCTTCAACGGAATTAGATCAAAATATAATCTAGTTCTAAATATCGTTATAATACATAAGTGTACCAAATTTCAAGTCAATATCATAAACGGTTCCACAGTAAACATGCGCACAAAACAAGTTACAGACAGTCCGACAGACAGACATTTTTTTCGCTCAAATTAAAAATATCGACATTTCATGACATTTTAAGCCTATTTAAAAAAAAAACCCACTGGTCGTGGAAGTAATTGATGAGCTGCAGCTATAATAATTATTATTATTGCGTTAGGAAAGTGCTATAGAGAGTAAAGTGCATATTAAAGTAACGGAGTTTCTTTTTTCTACACCTATTATGTAATATAAGCATTATGATGTCGATTTTAAATAAGGAATGACCTATATTCCAGTTGTTGATATGTAATATTTATTACATGCCTCTAGAATGTAACAAGCATAGGTGGCGCCATCCAATAGTAGTGCAATTTGTAATACTGTTTGCGTTTCTGTTGACATTTATATTGACAGTTAACCTTTCACGTTTCACCGTTGCAGTGGTAAAACAAATAGACATATTATATACAAATAACCCTAATTTATAAGCGTAGAAAAAGTATAGTCTGTAATTCGTTACAGAATATACTATTCCAGACATTTTAAACTAGTTTTAATATTTAATTTGAATAAAGAAAAACTTTTAAGCAATTTTTTTTAACGTCAGTAGTTTTGTGCGCGTTTTTAACTTTTTTTTAACAATGAGTTCCCAGTTAAACCAAGAGTTAAACTTTATGAAATACATATTTTGTCAACAAAATAGTGAAGAAACTGTACAGGGTGTTGCAGAAGAAGCAGTTTCTATAAAGTCGGGTGATATCTCTCTTAAGTTGAAAATTACGCCGAAAAAAGAGATTTATTTTTGTCAAAATGTCCTGTCTATCATGCAAGATGCAGAAAAAATTACACTCGAAAAGCAAAAAGCACTGACGGATGTGGCTAATACTGGTGGCAAAAATACGAAGACCATTGAAATACGAAGACCATTGTATAATTTGCAATGAAAATCGGGATACTAAATGGTCTAGAAAATCAAAGCAAGTGACAACATTTAATATGCAAAATGAAATTTGGACGAAAGCCAAGAAAAAAAATGATGAAGACCTTTTGTATAGAATACAAGGTTTTGGAGATACTTGTATCGACACGATTGCTAATGAAAATTGTTTTCACAATGTGCGTATATTAAATTATTTAAAAATAAAGGCTACACCCAATAAATTAGTAACTTTAACATTAAATGAAATTTTTCTAAAAGTGTTGCCAAGTTTGGAAAATGCATTGCTTATTCGAAATACAGTTCTTACCATTGCTAATATTAGGACCATGTTACACAAAGAAGTAAGGTTATCAAACGTCGAGTGGTACCCAACCTATCCTCATTCAGACGAGATAATTAACAAATCGAAGCAACAATTTAATGACAAAGTTATGGTATTGCCCAGCAGGCGCAGTGGAAAATTATCTAGCTACGTGTGTTCTACAAAAACAGTTGTCAATGGAATAGATTATCTAAAAAATGGTCAATCGTCTTCCGATTCTGGAACATTATTAGGTAAAATTTGCCTTATAAACTGCAAACAAATGTATATAAGTTTACAAAATACCTGAGAGCTGAACTCATGGTCAAAATGAAGATCCTGTAAATATTACTAAAACTTGTGCTTCCACTTTGATTCCTAAGTCAATATATAATCTGCTTGCTTGGATACTAACAGATGAAGATGTTCATTGCAATTACCTTACAGGCAAAATTATTTTAGAACAATATATATTTCCGTATTGTAAAACAGATATTAGGTGGGTAACATTAATTTGTATGGTTGTCTTTCTTACTTTGTTCCTTAAAAGTAGCTAAATATATTAAATTTGAATCCTCTTGATCACTGAAGTGTATTATTAACTATAATCGGTGGTATTTCACTTTAGGGACTTGCCTCCAACAGAAGATGCATTTTCCTTGCGTTTGAAAAGGGCGTTTTTGCAATGCGCGATCAATAAAAGCGCTAGTAAAATTAACATCAAGTTCCAAAACCTAGAGATTTTGGCTATTACATCGAAAACAATGTCCTTGTACCAAGGATGACACTAAAAGAAGCAAAGCCAAGTTTTTTAGAAATTACAGCGAGCTGCAAGTGCAAATTATTTACTTGTACAAAAAAATGTAAATGTCTTAAAGCGAATGTACCTTGCAACATTAGTTGTTTATGCCAAGGGAAATGTGGAGTTCAGTAATAGTAGATAAGTACCTAATAAATGAAAGTATCATCATCCCTTTTTACATATGTGTTAACTATCTCTTAAATATTGTTGCTTAATTATACGAGTAGAAGTTAAATGTGGGAATAAAATGAGTATGTCTAAATTACCTTTATCAACATTTGAAACTATGTTTTTTAAAAATAAAGGAGAAAAATATATTTTTCTCCTTTTTCAAAATTAAAATTTACTGAATAAACTTGGAAATAAACTCACGATTATTAAATAGGTTATTATTAGTACAATAAAAATCCTGGCGCTCTCAAGCTACGCATGGCGTTACCGCTTGTGTAGTACGTGATCGGCCACGGCCGGCAGAGTTTTTTTCTAAATTGCAGCACAGTTAACCTAGCCAGTTGTCAAAAAAAGTCACCAAAATAAAAAGCGTTATAGAGATTCCCTAAAATGCATCGTAGAGGTCCCTCATTCTCCGACTATAAGTACTCATTTTTCAAGAAAATGACGAGTTTCATCCAATAGCTACTATGATTACTAATATCATTTGTTTAGCAACATCTATAGACCAGGAGCTGCAGAATTTTACAATCAGCGTCTGAGAATCTTCTTCAACTGTTATTGTGATTCTGCGTAGTCTTGTTTAAGAAGAAAACATATTCTTATGACTACTATTTTTCACAAATCAATATCTTTGGTGTCTGAAAACCGCTTTTACAAGACGCCAAAACATTTGAACTGTAAACTGGAACACACTACTCGACGCACTTTTCACTAACAATGGCAATATTATCGGGAAACAAAAAAGACCGGTTATCGGTTTTAATCATCTGCTGATGATGTTAACATGGTTAGCGAAACGCACGTCGAGTAGTGTATTCGAGTGTATTGTTCAAATGTTTTGGTGTTGTGAAAAATAGCCCAGTAGATAGGCAAATCCAGTTCTAGACCATTGAGTAGAGGAATACTGGAGGTTTTTAATGACGTCATAAACTGGATAGCATATGTCCATCAGAAGTCTTTGTGATTTAAGACCTGTTTACAGTTGTCTGAGACCTGTTTAAAACCTGTTTATAGCTGTTTAAAATATATTTTATATCCTGATGGACACATGCCATCCAGTTCATGATATCGTGGAGAACCTCCAGTGTTCCTTTACTCAGAGTGGTCTAGAATCGGCTTTGCCTATCTACTTAGCCCTCATACAGAAACGTCCTTCGGCCAGGATCCGGACCCTACGTAGGATGTCAACTTAAACAGGACTTCATACCATAAAAATTGAAGGGGATTCTTAAATGTTCATTGAAATTCAGTAGCTATTGGTCTATTAAACCAAAAATGCGCCATGTTCCTAAATATTTCGGTGCATTACTGTTAATGCATTTTGGCTGATATTTCAAAAAATTCTGAATGGATTTATAAAAACTTTATATTAGATCCGTATAAAAATGGGGAAACTGCCACCATCTTATTTGAAAAAATCATGGTCTTGGTTAAAAATTACATTCAGAAATCAGGCGTCTGTTGCAATCACACTGACATTTTTATTTTTGCAGAGGTGTTAAGATTCAAATTGAATTTTTTTTAAATACCACGGCACCATAGATTGGAATATTTATTCAGAACATGTGAAAAAATACAGAGTATAAAACAACACTTACCAAAAAATAATCTCTGTTATACAAAATATCCTCACATCCGACTCTCATGTTTGATTTTAATATGTCATCAACAGTTTTAATTCTGGTAGGTGAATTCATTAATAAATAGGACACTAAGCTCGCAGAGTAAAACTGATAAATGAGTAGTGAAAGTAAAAGCGTAAATAACACTACTATTCTTCCAGATAGAAAGAAAGGTGTTGTAGACATGCCTAAAATTAAAAAGAAATAAAGACTATACAACGTTTCAAAATTCACACTTCTGAACAAGAATAGGTTCCATGATCAAATAAAATGATTCATAAATTTCTGAAATGCTGCTTTTCATTGAGAGACGCCTTACTTTATATTTCTAGTACGGGTCTAGACATATTGTTATGTGTCGCCCTCTTGCAGACAGAGGTTTAATCCTTGGCAGCACAGTGAAAGGAGGCCTGCCGAATTAACTACCAGTAAAACGGTAGTTTGCCAGTTGGCCAGAGATAGCGCCATTATCACGGATAAACTAGAATCATCTCAAATGACAGTCTGGTATGGCCTGAATTGAAATGGAATGAATTGAGAATAAGAGCCACGGTTATATAAATAACAGAGCCAACGCGCTGGAGGCAGTTCGATACAGTTCTGAATGAGTTAAATGTTCAGATAAGATAAAGAATAATAATAAATTGTCGATTATAGTGGTGAGTCTATAGTAGGTGAAAATTATAATCAGTGTATTATTATAAGGAATGATTACTAATTAAGTATTAAACAAGTCAGTGGATAGTGAAAATTCATGTTGCAATTATTGAACCTCCGCTTGGAAGTGTTTACTATAAGGTATAAACACGTAACAATATTTACAAATTTGGGGGAAGGGTATTACCTCCTGACAAATCTTAAATCAAATAATTTTAAATGGGATGAGAATTACATTTTTTTCTTACTTGTTCTAAACATTATTAGATCTCTATTAATATTCATGATTGGTGGTCGTCTTTATGACAGCCTTGGAATTTCAAGATATTATTGTGGTCTTAATTTATCGATATTTGAGTATAGTGTAGATTAGGGTGGTCCTTATTTTACTACACCCTGTAATTTTGTACCATTAAATAAGAGGCTATTGTCAGAACTTTAAACTAGCGCGATGATATTAAGTAGCCTCCTGTATTTATAGAGTAACCCTATTAAGGAGGAAGCAACAGTCAGTTGCATCAATTCTGATAATTAAAGAACAATGCCACTATATTAATTTCAATGTACTTTTTTGTATTTAACGAATAATATTGTATATAACGCCATCTGTGGGGCGACTGGTGGACTATCCTCCTATGACTAGCTTCTTTCTATTAAGAGATTAGACATCTCTGGAATCTGGAATTGGTTGGGAGGGTGGTCACTTAGGCTCCAATGGGACCCTTGTACTTCGTCCCAGTAGGCAGACCCTCGCCTAAGCCTCCAACCAACCTAATCTTGCTAAAGAGGTAGTGATGCTGCCTAGGGGCATCTCCCTTACATCGGCCAAAGTAGGCCAACGTTCTCCCAAAATGTATTCTCTGATTGATGAGATAGCAGAACAGTCACAGAGTACATGTTGAACCGTCTCATCTTCTTATTCACAACGTCTACAGAGAGGTGTTTCGCTTCATCTCATATTATGTAGATGTTTCCTTAGCAGACAGTGTCCAGTTTGGATTCCCGTTATAAAACGTACGGTCATTCTGGACATTGCCAGGTAGCCCATTGCTGTGCTATTGTTGGGATATTTTAGTAGTTCCCTAGCAAGCTGACAGCTGTTTGTTTCATGCCATAGCTTCTTGATTTCATTGTGGATGTTCGCTTTAATTATTTGTGTTATCGCCGTGATCGGTAACAGACTGGCCGGGCCTGGTCCAAAGATACTTAGGCCTGCTGCCTTCTTGGCCAGTCTGTCGGCTATTTTGTTGCCGCTACACCGTGCATGTCCTTTCACCCAGCATACCAGTATGTGATTCATGCTGGAGGCAGCCACAAGTGCTTGATGACATCCCATACTGCTCCTGTGGTAATTTTGTAACTTCTCTGTTTGTCTACAATCTGTGTAGATCCTGATTGTTTTGCCCGTAGTTTGTCTACGGACAATCTCTTTTGCAGCTATGGTTATGCCCGCCAGTTCCGTTTGTACTACGCTGGCTCGCCCATCCATACCCCATTTATATTGGATTTGTGGATTTCTGGAGTATATTCCACATCGTGTCCCATCCTTTCTTATCCGGCTGTGAAGATGTCGATGATACCTTCGCCAGCAGCCTCGTTCTCACTATTCATCTGTATTATGTAGGGTCTGTCAAAGACAAACTGGGGAGAAAAACCATTAGCGCACGCCTGTAGAAGAGGCGTCTTTCTGACAGCCTCATTCCACAGGCGACTTCTGGCCTCTCCACAGCCTACATTTGGTTGTATGCCAATTGATTTGAGGCGTACCGTTGTAGTCAGAGTATAACTCCGATTATGCTTAGGTAGGTAACTCTCTGTACTTGGCTGAGCTTAACCTTAACTGTAGTCTGTTTGCTCTTAGGCCACCAAACCACAGCTTCATAGGCTATTATTGGTCTTATGACGGCAGTGCATATCCACATGACCACTTTGGGTTTCATTTCCCAGGTTTTCGCCACAGTCCTGCGACACTGCTCATGAGAAATGTAAGCCTTCTTAAGTCTTCTATGTGAAGATTCCATGTTAGTTTGGCATCGAAGATTACCCCAAGGTATTTCGCTTCTGATGCACAACTTAGTATTGTATTCAGGAGGGCAGACGCCTTCAGTGCTCCTAGTTTCCTTTCCCTTGTGAAGAGAACTATATCCGTCTTCCTGGGATTGACAGACAGGGAGTGTTTTTTGCACCATTTTTCGGTTATTCTTAGGACCCCTGCATTCTTTCACAAAGGACTCCTTCGAATTTTCCGCTAAGCATGATTGTTAAATCATCTGCGTAGTCAATTGTGTGGAATTCTTCTGAATTGAGGCTGGACAAGTAGCTATCAAGAACGAGGTCCCATAGCAGTAGTGATATTACACCTCCCTGCGTGCAGTCTCTCGCGACCATTCTTCGTACAGAAACATCTCCCATACTGATTTGTACAGCAGCTCTCTTCGAGATCATATTGGATATCCAGCTTCCCATGATCGTAGGGACATTGTTCTCCACTAAGGCCGCTTTAATTTTCGGAAAGGTGGTCCTGTCGAACGCACCGTCCATCCGCCATACCTTTGGGATGAACTCTAACCAGGTGCGGCAGTGATTCATCCGGTACCCATTGCAGTAGGGCGGGATAGATACCGTCAATGCCTGGCGACTTAAAAGGGGAGAAGCTCTGCATTGCCCATCTTATTTTGTTCTCACTCACTATCTGGTTGACCATTTGGTAGCTCAATTTGTTCTGAACTGAACTGCTTGATGTGTCGGTCCCGCGACTTATATAGTCCATGATGCTTATTCGAGTTTGATCCATTTTATTCTGGTCTGTAACTAGATTGTTCTCCTTTTCTCCAGTACTCTAATGATCGGAAGCCAATATAGCGCCATCTCTGGGCAACTGATGAACTACCATCTATCTAGCTTCTTTCTATCAAGAGATTAAACCTCTCTTCATAAGAGGGCGTGGGCGTGCACATAACAGCATGGACTCAGCTGTGACGTTAAAACTTATACAACCAAACATACTACTGTCATAGAAGTTTTGATCCCGTTGAATAAATAACATTGGAATTTGAGCCTTATTACCTTATTCATAAAGACTATAAAATGTAATGCTAAAACATTGCTATACATATAATCATCATCACCATCATCATCATCTTCTTCATCATCGTCATCATCATCGTAATCATCATCGTTATCTTCATCGTCTTCTTCGTCGTCTTCGTCATCATTGTCATCATCGTCATCATCGTCATCATCATCATCATCTCATCATCATTATTATTACTTACCTCCTCCCCCCAAACCTATTGACAAATATCCAGCAAAGAAGCTAGTGCAAGACATCTGTGCAGCGGTATCACGGACTAATAATGGAACCAAATGAAAATCTTCCAGGTTCATCAAGAGTAAAAAGAGCTAGGCATGAAATTCTTGCTCTACACGTTCAGCATCGTTTCATAAGTATAAAGTAAGTGGCAAAATGTCATATAATTATTGACAACTTGCGTGAAGTCTACTTCGCTATATTTTCAAAATTTTGTAGTAAATCAAAATTTGTTAAGCAGATACCATTTTCTTAAAATAGCTTTAGATCTAAAATTAAAATTTGTTAACGGGCAGAAAAAAGTTGTCAATTTCCTCTTTACGACAACATAATCAAAATTACTTGGAAAAAATTGTCTCTAAAATAAATTTATGAACTTGACCATAAATTCGGCAGATTTGTTTCCCACAATATCTTAGTTTTTGTCAAGAATACCAAAGTTACATAGTCAATGAAACAACTTTTCAGAAAGTGAAAACATATAATCTATAGAAAAATAGAAAGTTATCATCTTTTAAAGTTGACACAACTTATGTAGAGTTTCGACTATAGTGCAGTTTGCTATATACAGTGCTTATTATATTACCTTGTTGGCACAACGCCCCCACAGTACATATTATAAAGTAACTCCATGAAGATTCAACTTTTAGCTGCGCATTTTTTCTTTCATACAAATAGCTCAGTTTCAACGAAAATATAACTAATCCCGCCGAACACACAGTTAAGATCCAAATAGACAGAGACAATGGTTTCACAAATGTTTCTATAGAGCTTCTAGATTTTGGGTTCCGAAAGATAAAAGCCGCTCTGAAAGAGAAAAAAAATTCAAAATCACTAATCACTGTTGGCGCCCTGTTACTTAGGTGAGTTAATTTTTAGTGTAGCATTTATTTTTCTTTGTGTTAAAAAGTGTGGCATAATTGTCTAAATTTGCATAAAATTACTGTAATTTTTTAATAACAAATTGCAAATTGCATTGTTTCAGATTGGCGTATTTTTTCACTAGATTTTTATATTAAGAGAATGTCGCATGTTAGACCTATTGAGGTGTGTATCGACTCCACGAGACGTTTTTGGTTCGGGATATCTAGACGGGCAGATTAGGATAATGTTACGAGGTAGGGCAATTCAGCGAGCAGTTAATTTTATAGCGACGAAATATGTCACATCACCTATGATTTCTATAATGGTCGATTAAAGTGTGTACGAACTTAATTGAAACCGTATAAAAACTAAAAGCCGGCAAAAACATCTCTTTATTGTACATGGGCGGAGGTAAATAGAAATGCTTGTCATAAGAAAATGATAAGATTTTCGGGTGTTATTATATTATCCTCTGTTTCAAATGGTCTCCAGAAAGCCATAATAAATTAGTAAATAACTAAAATATTTTACCTTTTGTATGGTAGTAAATATTTATAAATATGAACAATAACTAACTAAACTCCTACGCTCGATATTATAACAGGTATTTATGACAGCACATCTCATAAGTCCACCGTTGACTACTGAGAAACGATTTACGAGTTTTTTTTATGCTAGTAGGCCTGTCCGTTTTATTATCTTTAAACCAGTGCAGTCGTAGATGGTTCATTCAAGCTGATTACATTGCCAGTCTCGGACTCGCCTGCGCAGTTTCAACTACCATTCGAATCTGGACACCATTGCTAAATATATAATACGAAATATCAAGTTCAGTGCGCAATTATAAATAAATTACAAAATTATTAAACTACAAATTATACTTTATGACAGTGACAGTCTACATTATAGCGAGCCAAAAACCGAAACTACGCGAATCGCATCGACGCAGTCTCGACTTGAGTTAGCTCGCAACGCTCGTGAGTACCGTGAGGCAGCCTCTTACAGTCCATACAAACCTTTAGAGCCAAATGGTAGGAAACTATATTTTTTAAGTTTAGCATTACTAATCCTTAATCGAACCAAACATTATTTTTTACTATTTCTATTAATTCATCCCATGTACTGGCTATAAGATGAATAAGCAAAACGATAAAATAATATGAAGAAACAAAAACACTAATACAAAAATAATAAATGTGTAGTAAATTAAAAATACCGTCTACAAAAGCCCAGTATTCCACTGTTTCCTATGAAAGGAAGTCGATTCATTAGCACCAATCAAGGTGCACAATGTACGTTTTCAAACAATTGAAAATAACGTCCTTTAATTTGCGACGTACTACGTCTTCAATCGGAAAACCCAAAATAAAATCTAATTGCAATAAGCCCCGAGCAGGCAGATTGATCCTAAAGAAAGGACTATAGTGTAGGGTTGTTGTGCATCGTCAGCCGTAGACTAGTTTCGAGCTTGTTAGCACCTACCAGTTAGCTCGAAACTAGTCTACGGCTAGCGTAGTAGGTATTTTTACTTTAGTACACATTTATTATTTTTGTAATAATTTGTCCACTTAATAGGCAAAATTCTATATAAATCCTTAAATACTTCTGTTTAATACAAATATTTAAGAGTGGGTCCATTTATTCTGTTAATCATCAAATAAGATAAATCATATAACCTAAGGAATAAATAGTGTGAATATTAGTGGTATAAAAAATTGTTCTGGTTCAGGGACTACCTTAAAGTCCAAGTTCTTCTTCCATAGTCAATAACCTGAGCTCTGTCTGCTCTAAAAAACAAAGGCGAACTTCCATAATCAATTTCCTTCCTCTCAAGTTCTCCTACGAGGCCATCAAATGTATCATCTTTATTCTTATATCCCCATGAATTAGATAAGGTAATGTTTGTTCTAAAATTACATTTAATAGTGTAAATCGTTAACAACTGAAGTAACTTATTGATGATGAGGTATAAGTGACACATTGCATGTCTAAATTAACTAACGCGTTCATGGATGTATATCATAAAGTAAGTATAACAATTTTTTTCTAAAGCAAAATTCTGTGACTAATGAAAACTATTAGATTAGAATATAAATAATAAATTAGTAATTGTAATTATTAACAAACAACTAAGGGTGCATTTTGAAGAATATAAAAATACTGACTTTCTGCAAGTGTTTATTTTTTTTTGTTATAATCAGCCAACTCGTTAAATATGAAATAATTATGTTTTTAATTTTGTCTATGTTTACAGTGCTGTGTAGCTTAATATATTATTTTAAGAGTAATGAACCGCGCTCTAGAGAGGGGGAATTTTCCGAGCAGATGGCGGAAGACTAGGGTCGTTCTGATCCAGAAAGGAGGTAAGCCGCCGGAGGAATCGTCATCCTACCGACCGCTATGTGTATTAAATTCAATGGGCAAACTTCTTGAGTACTTGATACTTGAGAGGCTGGAAAAGGAGATAGCTGAGAAGGGGGGCTTATCTGAAAGCCAATTCGGTTTCCGGAAAGGACGATCGACGGTCGACGCCAATAGACTACTAAAGGAGACAGCCGAGGAAGCCCTAGCCGCAAAGAGCATATGCGCCGTCGTGACACTGGATGTCAAAAATGCCTTTAATTCGGCGGGTTAGGCGATAATTGTCAGGAAGATGCAGAGTATGGGGATAGCCAAGTACCTCGTAAGGGTAATTATGAGCTACTTCCAGGATAGGATGATCGGGTATGAGGCGGAGGGAGAGATTGTTTGGAAGAATATCACGTGTGGGGTTCCGCAGGGTTCGGTGCTTGGGCCGACCTTGTGGAACATTATGTTTGATGATGTCTTCCGATTGCGATGGAAAGATGGTGTGAAAGTCATCGGTTATGCGGACGATCTGGCCATAACGGTGACTGGAAGGTGGACAGTCCACATAATGGAGGCGGCCAATGAGGCCATCAGAAAGATTGAGGGATGGCTAGCAAGAATGCAGCTCGAGCTAGCTGCTGAGAAAACGGAGTTCCTAGTTATCACCAGGAAGAAAAACCTACCGCCCATGAAAGTTAGGGTAGGACCAGTGGAGATACGCCCAGGTGACCATCTGAAGTGCCTAGGGGTTTGGCTGGACTCTAAGTTGAACTTTGGCGTTCACCCCACAAAAACTGCCGAAAAAGCAGGAAAGGCAGCCACAGCCATCGGAAGACTTATGGCCAACACTCACGGACCGAGAGCTAGCAAGAGGAGATTGATGTGCAGCGTCGTGCACTCTACCCTCTTGTATGCGGCCCCGGTCTGGGAAAGTATGATGAAAGTGGACAGGACGAGGAGCAGGATGACCAGAATCCAGCGTTGCGCTGCGATAAGGGTGTGCAGCGCATATAGAACTATCTCGTACGAGGCGATGGGGATTCCCCCTCTGGATTTGATGGCCAAAGAGCGGCTGGAAGTCTATGAGGAGGTTGCGAAGGCAGAAGCCAGGGACAGGCTGTTTGAAAGGTGGCAGGGGCGATGGGAGGTCGCACACAAGGGAAGGTGGACCAGACGCCTTATTACAAATGTAAGGACGTGGATGGAAAGGAGAGATGGGTAAGTGGGGTATTATCTTACCCAAGCCCTGAGTGGACATGGGTGCTTCATGGAATACTTAAATGATATTGGTAAGATTGATAGCCGAGAATGTATATATTATGGGGAGGCCGACAACGCGGAACACACCGTGTTCGTATGCAACAGGTGGAGGGAAGAGAGGCGACGCGGTGGGGCGCCGTTACTGTCCCCGGACGACATGATAAAGAGAATGCTGGAGACAGAGGAGAACTGGAGAAAGGCGGAGGAGGCGTTAACTCGTATTATCAAAAAGAAGGAAGAGGATGAAAGGGAGATGGGGCTGGCCCCATGGAGGAATTCATAACAACGAACTCAAACGACCAGCTGGTTTGAAGATAAGCGAAAGCAGTTCCAAACTAGTCGGAAACACTAAAGAGCCGGAGGGGTTTTAGCCGGTTGAAGTCCGGCACTACCTGTAGCGCTAGACACTAAGTTCAGGTGCTAATGATGAGTTTCTCCTTCAAAAAAAAAAAACTTAATATATTAATTAAAAATTGTTAGTCTGATTTTAATAATAAAAACTGATATTCCCTTACGTAAAATTGTAGTAGTGCTTACAGGAACACATTACATTATAATGAAATCGGTTGAATGTATTTACTTCTCGATCCCTCTCATTATTTAAATAGTCCAATAATTTTCCCTCAAATGGAACTGGTAACTGAAAAATATGATAGTAAAATTTTGAAAGTATATATGCATGGGTGCATTAGTTTTATAAATTTTTTTGCATTATAAAAATTCTTCTGCTTTCGAGTGCATTACCCCAAACTACCAAGTGTTATTCAGGACGTCTAAATAAACACAAAAAAAAAATTTGTAGAGCACGAATTTGGCAGCAAAAGTCTAAAACACCTGGATTAAAACCTCAAATGCCGCAAAAACCTTTGGCGCCTATGAATCTGAAGTTACAGTTTGATGTGACGTCTGCTGCTAACTACTCCATTGATGTGTTTTTATATTTTTGCGAGCACAAATCAAAAGAGAAATTATGAAAGCGATGAATTTCTTTTGGGACGTATTGTATAATACGTATTTTAGCTAATATTTAAAACAATCAATTATTCATGTAAATTTTTCTATTCCCTTATTGGACTTTTAATTGCTGTAGTCCCCAACAACATCCTAAAATAATTCCTTAGCAACATATTAAAAACAAAACTTACAACGATCGTCGTTTTAAATGTAACTCCAGTCATATTTTTGCGAATCCAGTATTTGTATTTGTCTTTAAGTACATAGCCATTATTTTCAGTATAATAACCTATCTTATAATGTTTCAGCGTACCCCCACGATCATATGTTGGATTGTAAATTTCTTCTATTGTATAATTTTGTACTATGCTATTGTCCTTCTCGTTTCTGTGGTAAAGAACTTGTATATCAGAATTTATATACATTGATACGTTTTCAAAAACTTTCGAGATATATTTTGTCGAACTTGATATTAACCAGTGATGTTTAACATCGAAATATTTATACTTGCCACACTAAAAATAAATATATTTATTTATTTTCAACAAACATTATAATGTATCTACGTACTTGTATTAAGAAATCTTGAATGTTTGCACAATCTCCATCCAAAATGACTCCAATATGACTATAACTGCATTTCAATGATCCTTCTACATTAATTCGGTTAATATTTAAAACTGATATTGGTTTCTTAAACATGAAGTGTTTCACAATTTTTATTTGTTCTGAAATGAAGATATACTGTAAAACATACACTCAATTGCACTCAAGTGTATTTGATCTATTCCCATACAGGAAATTTTGTTCAAGATCAATTATTAATTAAATTTTGGCGTAGAATATTTTCCAATTCGAAAAAGAATGTATGCCCAAGCCTGTTTCAATTTATACAATGCGGTTTCTTTATGGTCCAACCAACGAAGGTTACAACAACATACATACATTAATTAGACATACGAACAGACAAGAGGATACGGTAACCTCACGAAGTAAAAACAATGTATGTGAAAAGCGAAAACAAAAAAATATATATGTGCACCCACAACGTGGCCAAAAAGCCAACTTCTGACCGGTTAAAATGTTGTTTTTGACTACTTTAATCAACTTTTTTTGCTTTTATATTGTTCGTATTCATTTGGCAGCCCATTCGAAAGATAAGATGCAAAATAGGTAAATGATTTACTTATAAAACATCGCAGTCCTATATGAGGCACCAAAAAATCCTGTACATATCTTGTATTATGTTTCTGTGTCAATTTTTGTGTTGTATATTCCACCTGTAATAAGCTCAAACGAGTTCGAATTGTTTATAGAATCATTTGAAACGCTCAGTTGTTTTTCTACGGACTCAAAAATCTTGATTTTAGGGGATTTTAATGTACCACTTTACAACGTCGATTCCAATAATACTAAGACCAAATCTATTTTAAATTTTTCTAATTTCATTAATGTTGAACAAACTAACTCAATCGTCAACCACAATGGCAGGCTTCTTGATTTAATACTGACTAATATACCTTGCAATATAAGTAGAGACGATTCTCCTGTAATAAAAGAGGACCCTCATCATCCTACCCTTACCATTGACATTAAACTTAATAAGTTCCCAGCAAAAGATTTTATATATAGCGATACCTGTAAAAAACGTAACTTTAGGCGTGCAAATTTTCCATTAATGTATGAAATGTTTCAGACGACAGATTGGTCACATATTGAAACTTACACTTACATAAATGATGCCTGCGAACATTTCTATAATACCGTTAACAATGTCTTTAATACATGTGTTTCAGTTTACAAACAAAACAGCCGAACCTACCCACCCTGGTTCAACCTGGAAATAATTAATAACATCCGTAAAAAAGATAGAGCGCACAGAAACTACAAAAAGTTTAACACTGACATATACTTGGAGCAGTTCAAAACCTTAAGATCCCTAATTAAGCAACAAATAAAAGCTGCCTATGAGGTATATATACATGACATCGAAATAAATATTAACGCTGACCCTTCCAAGTTTTGGTCATTTGTACAAACAAAAAAGAATAAATCTAGAATTCCGGGCTCTGTACATTATAACAACATTACCTACGAAACGCCTCAATCTGTGGTCGATGGCTTCGCCAGTTTCTTCTCGGACGTGCACATTAAACCAATCACGGACCAGGGCATAATTAACGCAGCAAAAAAATTGAAAAACAAATTAACCTCCGGTGTCGACAACGTACCGAGTTTCATTGTTAAAGACTGTATTAATACTTTTGTAGCACCTCTGCGTTTTTTATTTAATCTTATTTTAGCAACAGGTACCTATCCAGATATATGGAAAACAACAAAACTATGTCCTATCCTCAAAGCAGGAGATCCCTCCCTAGTAACAAACTACAGACCTATAGCAATCTTTTGCAATTTTGGCAAAATCCTAGAGATTATCATATACGAAAATATATATTGTGAAATCAAAAATCATATATCTCCGTATCAGCATGGTTTTATGGAAAAAAATCGACCACCTCGAATCTGACCTGTATTACACAGTATATCTCGGACATATTGGACACACAAGGCCAAGTCGATGTTATTTATACTGACATTCAAAAGGCTTTCGACAAAATCGATCATTTCCTACTCCTTTCTAAACTCAAAGCAATTGGAGTGTCAGATATCTTGCTATCCCTAATTGAATCCTATTTATTTAATAGAACACAGTTCGTGGAATACGGTGGATATAATTCTCGCAACTTTTTTGCAACGTCCGGAGTCCCTCAAGGATCCAATCTAGGGCCACTTTTATTCTTAGTATTTATCAATGATTTATCCCTCACTATGAGTTCTACACATTTATTTTTCGCGGACGATCTGAAAATCTATTCTGAAGTAAGCAAGCCAAACGACTGTTCTGCCTTGCAAATAGCGTTAGAATCAGTTAACGAATGGTGCGAAAATAACTACTTAAAACTAAATACATCTAAATGTAAGATAATGTCCTTCTACAATAACAAAAGGCCAGTTTTATTCGCATATACGATTAATGATACCGTTCTGGAACGATGTACAAATTTTAAGGATCTCGGAGTAACATTCGATTCCAAGCTCAGTTTTTCTACTCATATAAGCACAATTGTTACTTCGGCTTCTAAAGTACTCGGGTATTGTATAAGGAACTGGGGCAGCTTTACGGATATTAACACGCTGAAATTAATATATATATCATTTATACGAAGCAAACTTGAATATGCTTCTGTCATCTGGTCACCTGTTTATCAAAACTCTAAAATGCAAGTTGAGTCCGTACAAAGACGATTTCTTAAATATATATATTTCAAAACCAATGGGTCCTATCCCGTTAGGGGCTTTGACCACAATACGCTACTAAATTCTTTCAATTTTGACTCGCTTGAACTTAGAAGAAATTGCACAGCACTACAATTGTTATATAAAATACTGCACAACCAATTAGATTGTATTCACTTAGTAAATAGAATTAACTTTCACGTGCCAAGGCTGAACGCGCGTCTGCACAACGCATTTTACGTCAATACCAGCAGAACTATCATTCAGGTCAAGTCTCCAATATTTAACATGTGCAAGATATTTAACGAAGTCGCGCATATGTGCGACCTCAACTATGATACTCTCCACATTATTAATATGTATAAAGATTCAATTAACTGATTAAGCCTAATTATACTAGATATAGATATTTTTATAATTAATAAATAATAAATTAATGTAATTATGTAATGTAATGTATGTATGTATGTACGTATGTATGTATGCATGAATGTATTATGTAGTGTAAATTAATGTAACTTTGTAATTTTTTTTTCTTCTCATTATTGTTATTTTTATATATTTTGTTTATTATTTTCTGTAATTGGGTGTCAACCTGTTGAAAATAAACGTATTATTATTATTATTATTATGCAAATGATCTTGTGAAGTTAATTTATATCTTAAATACTGAGGATCTTCGTTATCTATTATTCGCCATATAAGTGCAAGCAAGTGTATACGTCTGCGATTTTCCATGTTTAATATGCCGAGTTTATTCAAATAAGGTGATATACAGATTGGTGTCGGCAACTAGCCCTATAGGAAAATTTTATACACCTATGTCCTATGTATATGTGCAATATCAAGTTATAAGTTTATTAAACCAAAAAGAATACAAAATTCTTACATAGGTTCATCCTATACTAAAGTGCAATAATTTATGTATAAGTAATGTAACAGAAGAACAATTAATGTCAAATTAGTTATATACTTTTTTATATACAAATATACAGATGAACAGCACCAAGCTTATATGAAAACACCTAAGCATAGAATGCTTGTATTGTGAATTTCATGTTAACTTGATTACTGAGTTCATGCATTATTTAATTGTTGTGTTTACTAATTAAAAGAATGAAAAAGTAATTAAATATAAGAATACAAACAATAATTATATATCATAATAAATGGAACAACGAGAGAAACAGTGAGGTTTTAAAACAATAACATATATAGTCTAGTATACTTTAACTTGGCGTGTGTATGTATGAGTTAATATTTCCGTACGATTTCATTTTCTCCCATATTGTACACAAAGTTAAAGCAATAGTCCAGAAACATTGTCTACGTGGACAATATTTCTGGATCTTTGTGTACAAGAGAAAATGAAATCGTACGGAAATATTAACTCATACATACACACGCCAAGTTAAAGTATACTAGGGTATAGCAGTACATAAACACAAAATGTTAACTGCTTGTATAGGTGATAAATTAGGAGATGATGTAAATAAACTATCCATGTTGGAAAGTCTGACTTTTGCAGCTTTATTGTTATATGTTTTTTTATATATATTTCAAAATTAATTAAACAGGTAAGGATCGAGTTACATTATTAATTGAGATTATTCTTTATACAATCTTGATTTTGAGTAATAAATTTTCTTAATTCAATTTTAAATTTATTAAATTTTTCTATTTTTTTTATGTAACGTGGTAAAATGTTATACAGTTTTATGCCACAATAAAAGACAGATCTTTGTGTATGGCTTTTACTAACCAATGATAAAGCAACAGACATATTTTCAGTAAATCTAGTTATATAACTAGGACGGGTTGGTGGAGTCTATTCGTCAAACATATGTATTAAACATTGGTAGACAAAAATATTTTGTATATTAAATACCTCTGCCTCTATGTATAATAGTGTGGAGGAATGCAGTTTTTTTTCTTTGAAATTATTTTTAAAATAGAATTTTGAGTTGTTTGAAGAATTTTTAGTGCATTGTTGTAAAGCCCTCCCCAGATAATAATACAGTACCTAATTATAGACTCAATTAGGGATTTATAAATAGTCATTAAATGTTTTCTGTTTAATATGTCCCTTAAAATATAGAATTTATGTGTAAGTTGTCTAATTTTCTTGGTGATATAAGATACATGCTCATTCCATCTTAGGTGATGGTCAAGAATAACTCCTAAGTACTATATTTTATTAGCTTTTTCGATAATAGGGCACCCACAATTTGTTTGTTGCGAACATACATTATTATGTATATATAGTGTTTTTTAGAAGGTTGATCATTAGCGAATAATGTAAACGTTAAAAAATTGCTTTTTTGTATGTTTAAGCTTAATGAACTAAAGTTTAACCACTTGAAAATTAATGCCAAACTTTTTTCTGCATTTCTATGTACTAAGTCCCATAAATCGTCTACGAACACAATAGCAGTGTCATCAGCGTAAGATACTAAATGGGCTTTAAATTTTTTTTTTATTTGTAATACTATTAATATATCTACTATCTTAAATCAGAAAGATGGGAAAATGTTCTTAATGAAATTAACGTTGAAAATAAATTTAAACTTTTTTATGAAATACTTTTATATTATTATTATTATGTCAGCTTTAAAATGGTAACAAAAAATATTCATTATTCATCTGACAACAAAAATTGGTTAACAACTGGAATAAAAATCTCATCTCAACGTTTAAAGGAATTATTTAGATTGCAAAAATTAGGTATAATTGAGAAAGCATTTTACACAAAATACAAAACTACTTACAATCGTGTCATAAGACAAGCAAAGACAACATATTTTGACAATATTATTTTGAATTCTGAAAATAAATCGAAAAGCGTTTGGAATATTATTAACACATCTATTAGGGGATCAAATAAGCTAACAAAAAATAATACTTCTACCATGATGATTAATAACATGGAAACGGATGATCAAATTCAAATTGCAAACGAATTTAACTCATATTTTATTAATCTACCGAAGTCCATTATAAAATCCAATCAACAAATAAAAATAAACTATGATATGAATATTGTGAATGAGTCAATTGTTCTACATAATGTTACCGAATCTGAAATTATTACCGTCATAAATAATCTAAAAAACTCAAATTCAACTGGACATGACAATTTTTCTATAAAAATTATTAAACAATGTGCCCATTTACTTGCTAAACCCTTATGCAATATAATAAATCACTGTTTTACAGAAGGTCATTTTCCAAATTTACTGAAAATATCGAAGGTAATATGTCTTTTCAAAAAGGGTGACTCTAAACAAATTTGCAATTATCGTCCCATCTCGCTGTTATCAGTTTTCTCTAAAATAATTGAAAAATTACTTGCAAATAGAATTGTATTTTTTCTTGAGTCGAATAACATACTATCACTTAATCAACATGGTTTTAGGGAAAGACGATCTACAATTTCTGTTCTACTAAGTTTTCTAAACTATATTTATGTAAATCTTGACAAGGGTAATAAAGTTATGGCCTTATTTGTTGATTTATCTATTTATCTTTTTTTTAGACCATGATATTTTGCTCAAGAAGGTGGAGTCTTATGGTTTGCGCGGTCAGTGCAATATGATTTTGCGATCATACCTTTTCAACAGAAAGCAGTTTGTTGATTATTATGGAAAAAGATCCCATGAAATGGAAGTTGATATTGGATTTCCCCAGGGTAGTGTTCTGGGCCCACTTCTATTCTTGTTATATATAAACGATGTTGAAAATTTCATATCCACTTTTTACTGCGCCTTTGCTGATGATATGTCCTTTGTCTCATGTAATCAAAATTTAAATTTAGTATCTGAACTTCTGCAGGATAATTTGTTTTCTCTTTTTAAATATTTTAATTCAAATAACCTGGCAATAAATCAAGAAAAAACGTTTTCGATGCAATTTCATCCTATTACTGCTAACTATATATCTAGTCCACTTATTAAACTTCAGCATAAAACAATCCAACAAGTTACAGATTTTAAGCTACTAGGTATATATGTTGATATGTCATTAAACTGGAAAGTTCACATTGACTATGTAAGCAAGAAGTGTGCAAGTATTTGTTTTGCTCTAAAGAGATTGTGCCAAATTTCAAGTAAAAATGTTGTTAAAATTTTTTATCATTCAAACTTTGAATCAATAATTAGGTATGGAGTGATTTGTTGGGGTAATGCTAGTACAGCTAGCTATGTATTTGTGCTGCAGAAAAGAGCGTTACGTTCTATGTACGGTTTGCAGTTTCGTGAATCCTGCAAACAAACCTTTATTGCACAAAAGATTTTAACATTGCCCTGTTTATATATACTTGAAATATTAACTTTTGTAAAAAAAATATCAATCTATTCACTTTTCAAAATATCTATGAATACTACACGCGTCACGGAGAAAATTTGTAGCATACATTACACAGGCTAGAACTTTATAAATCCAATCCTTACTATGTCGGTACGGTTCTGCATAATAAACTAGATCTAAGTATTAAAAGCTGCAGTATTAAAAAATTTATATCTACTGTTAAAAATATATTACTCACCAATGCCTTCTATAGTGTAGATGAATATTTAGCTTTTTAATTTCAATTTCTTTGTTGCTGTTTATACTATTTTTTCTTTCTTTCTTTTGACTTATCCTATATCAATATCTGTTGATCTTTTGGATTAATAAAGGATTATTATTATACACACGGAACAAAATTGGACCCAATACTCTCCCTTGTGGTACGCCCATAGTGACAGTGAGAAGGTTATTATATTCTCATCAATTCTTACGCATTGTTTTCTGTTAGCAAGATAATTTTCTATGAAACATAATGCAGGACCACGTATACCAACGTTTTGAAGTCGATTTAGTAAAATTTGGTGTGATACAGTATCGAAAGCCTTTGCTAAATCAAGAAATACAGCCATGCACTTTTTCGATTTATCTAAACTTAGTACAGTTTCTTTAATTAAGTCCAAAACTGCATGCTCGGTACTTGTATTTTTTTTAAGCCAAACTGCCGATCCGTGATCACATTATATTTATCGGAAAATTCCAACAGCCTGTTTTTAAGACATTTTTCAAATATTTTTGCAAAATTACTGATAACTGATAGGTCTGTAGTTGTTAAAATTTTTATAATCGCCAGATTTATATACTGGGGTTACACTTGATTCCTTCCATTGATACGGCATTATATTTGTTTTAAGTGTTAAGTTATTATATGCAGTAATGGTTTAATGATACATAAATGTATGGATTTTACTAGTTTGACTGATATTCCGTCAGGGCTAGCAGATGACTTGTTTTTTAAGCTGCCTATTATTTCGATAATTTCATTTTTTGTTATAGGTTTAAGAAGTATTGACGATTGTATTGAATGATTTTCTAGGACGTTATTAGATAACTTTTCAATTTTATTTATTTTTTTGGTACACTTTTGTGCCAATATTTATAAAGTAATCATTAAAAACTTAGCTTTTTCTATGTTGTCCGTCACTTCTAGTCCTTTGTTATTTATTATATTAATATTTTAATTTATTTATTATTTGTTGAATTTGAAGCATTATTTACTGCCTCCCAGACTTTTTTAACGTTACCCTATGCTTCTGCGAGTTTATTTTTGTAGTATTGATCTTTGACATCTCTTATTAGTTTATTAAGCACGTTTCTATATTATGTGTATTGTTTTTTAAGTTCAGGTGAGTAGTTTTTCAATAATTTTTTTTTCAAGTAGTCTCGATGCTTTATGGAGTTTATTAATCCATCGGTGATCCATGGTTTTAATTTATAAAATTTGTTTTTAATACTGATTACATTATTAAAAAATCAATTATACATACAGAAATAGTGAATTCTGTAAGTCGGACAGGAATATGAATATTTTTTAACCTAACGAGACTATGTCTTCCCCCCGTTTTTGAGGATGATAAACACGATGGCGGTGGTTAAATCTATCTTCGAGGTCATCCCACCCCCAAACGGCCAAAAACCACCTCCGAAAGGGTTCAACCGCGTAGGCAATATGGGTGAGAATCTCATCTAGTGGAAGGTAATTAGGGTGGGGCGATCCAATGGGCTGTACGCTAACGCTGCTGTGATTGTCAATCTTATGGATTTATTTATTATTTACTAGAATCTGTTGGGCTTAGGTCTCAAACCTTACGAAATTTAAGTATTATTGCACTCAAAATAATATTAGTCTGTTAA
Organism: Leptura quadrifasciata; assembly: GCA_963675555.1. Classification (NCBI taxonomy): domain Eukaryota; kingdom Metazoa; phylum Arthropoda; class Insecta; order Coleoptera; family Cerambycidae; genus Leptura; species Leptura quadrifasciata. The sequence continues at coordinate 35,058,493 of OY776674.1, forward strand.
AATGGATATTTGTTTACCAAACGAGAAGGTACAGATAACTAAATTGTACTATAGTGGAGATCCACTTCGTGATACAATATATTTATTTAATGTAGAATACGAAAATCGATCCTTTCTCACTTATCTTAGGAAAGATACTTTTGTTTTTTTTTTTCTTGTTTTTTTTTTTTTTTGCTTTGGGTCATGAACCATGCAGCCAGTTACTGATAGTTTAATAATTCCTAAAAATAAACCTAGCACAAATCAACCAGATTGAATATGAAAAAACGAGGGGAATTGACGGGGACACACACTTCTCATCCAGGGGTCAATCAGGACATTTTTATAGTTCAGACAGCACAAGGGAGTCCTCGGAAAGTAGGGGCAACTAACATGAGGAAAGACACCAGGTATCCGAGATTAACCTATAGCTTAATTTCAGTTTCATTTATGAAGTTTATAATACTGTTGTATATTTTCCTTGAACCAATTGACAGTAGACTTAGTAAATTATAAGGAGCGAGAATATTGCAATCTTGGACAATTCTTTGTATTAGCGTAGTAGTGGCAGATTTGTATTTTGCGCAACCAAAGAACACGTGATCAAGGTCTCCTATCACGTTGCATTCTTCACAATTGCTTGAGGTAAAAACTCCAATTTTAAATAAATGAGCAGGGTAGCATGCATGGCCAAGCTTTAATCGTATCAGCGTTGTGATATACTTTCTTGAACAGGAATATTCATCGTGCCAATAATATCTGGGAATATCCGTGTGTATTAAGGTGTATCTAGTAGGATTTGTGAAACAGAATTGTTTCCACATAACGGACCATTTAAGCCTGTTATTTAATTTCAATACAGTTTGTCTGTCACTTGCACATAACTGCTCGTTCAAAAGATGTCCGGAATTAGCACTTTCCTTGGCCAGAATGTCAACTTGTTCATTATGCTGCAATCCAATATAAGCTTTCACCCAAACAAAAACAACGTCCCTTCCTGATGATTTAATTCGAGCAGTTAAATGTTTAATTTTAAATAGGTATGGGTTGGTCTTGTATGAAAAAATCAAAGTTCTTTTAATACTCATGAGAACAGAGAGCGAGTCTGACAAAATTAAGAAAATATTAGACGTGGATGTTTCAACATATTTTAAAGCTTGATAGATTGATATAGCTTCTGCTGTAAAAATAGAGCAATGGGAGTTTAATTTAAACTTGGATTCAATTTCTTGAGATGGTACAATAAACGCTCCACCGGTGCCTGATGTAGATTTGGAGGCATCTGTATAAACAAGTTCTGCATTCTCAAATTGACTTACCACGCTTTGTAAAATGTTGAAACTGATGAGAGGGTTTTCACAGTAATTTGGAGTAATAATGGAAATGTCATTAGTTAGACTGAAGTAGTTGATTTTGTTTATATAAGTACTATCAATCATCTGGATCCTTTCGCTATGTTCTCTAAATGCTGAACAAAGAGGAGAGGACGTTTTTTAAATCCAATACTTGTTGGTTAAATCAAAGGTATTTAACTGTGCTATTTTGGATAACAAAGCTGTGGAGTAGAATACTTGTTTTAAAATAAATCTTTCACTTAACATTTCTCTTCTTAACGAAAGAGGGGGTTCTAAAGCTTCTACATGTAACGCATCAACTGGAGAAGACTTCATTGCACCAAGACAAATTCTAATAGCTTTATTCTGTATAATATCTAAACTTTTCAATGTAGATTTACTCGCAGATCCATATATTGTACAGCCATAATCAACTATAGATCTTATGTAAGATCTATAGAAAACCAATGCCGTTTTAACATCCGCACCCCACCAAGTTTTGGTTACCATTTTTAGAAAATTGATACCTTTGTTGCACTTTGTAACTATTGACTCTATGAATGGTTTCCATGTCAATTTCTTATCAAAAATTATCCCCAAATATTTAACCTGTGTCTTAAAAGGAAATATCAACGTCCCTAGTTGAATATTCGATATATTTGGAAGATTGTGCCGTGTAAATACAGTGTAAATTGATTTTTCTTCAGGGAATTCAAAGCCATTAGTAGTAAGCCACTGGCTTACGTTAGCAACACCACCCTCTAACATTTCTACTGCCTTATCATACCTTTTGTTTTCTACATATAGACAGAAATCATCTGCATATTGAACAATATTTAGACTGATGTTGTAATTTTGATGGAGGTCCGCTGTATATAAATTAAACAACAGAGGGCTCAACACAGAACCTTGGGATAGTCCAAGATTGGTCATTCGGGGTACAATTTTTTCATTTCTGTTATTTCTTAAATATATTATTCGACCTGAATAAAGTTTTACGATAGATCTGGCAATGTGACAAGGAATAGAGAAGAATTCAGTCATTTTTCGTTGCAATATTAATAAATCAACAGAGTCATAAGCTCCTTTAATATCCAGGAATAATGCACATAAATAATTATTCTTAGAAAAACTATTTTGAATGTCTAATGTTAACGTAGATGCAGCATCGATAGTGCCAAAACCTCTTCTGAACCCAAACTGTTTTACTGGAAGAGAATTCTGCTGAAGAAGCCACCATTCTAATCTAATCTTGACCATTCTTTCAAAAGTTTTAAGTATACATGATAACAGGGAAATTGAACGATATGAATCAGAAATGTTAAGATTTTTCCCTGGTTTAGGTATTGGAACAACGATTACATTTTTCAGTTGCTGAATGTCATGGCCAAATAGGTAAATATCATTAAAAATTTCGAGCAAGAATTTTTTGGCATTATCAGGTAAATAAATAAGCATTGGATATTTAATATCGTCATATCCTGGTGCAGTATTCCTAGAAGTTTTGAGGGATGATTCCAACTCATTTATGTTAAGTGGGATGCATAGAAAATGATTTTGATTATGTGAATGATCGTTAATATTACCTATCATATTGGCCACTGATGGGGGTGCTACTTTATTAAAAAAGTCTTGTAACCAAAAATCATTTTCCGCCACTGACTGGTTGGTGGAACATCTCTGCATTTTCTTTGCTTGAGACCACAAAACTGATGAAGGGGTATTTTTATTGAGGTTAGAACACCATTTTATCCAACTATTTTTTGCCGTGTGTTTCAAAAATTTTTTTGTTCGTGCATCAGATTCCTTACATTTAAGGTAATTCTCTTCAGTTGGATTTTGCTTATAATTATTTAGTGACTGTTTTCTTTCAAGAACTGCTTTATCACAGTTGGTATCCCACCAAGGGGGAGGAGGGCGTGCCTTTGTAGAAAAAGCTTTGTACCTTGGAATATGTCGCTCAGCGGCTTCATTTATTGATTCTAAGAGAAAATTGTATTTTTCTTGAATATTGGTGAAGGGTGGTAATTTTTCAAAGTCTTGTTTAATTGAGGAAGTATATAATGTCCAATTCGCTTTATCAATATTCCACTTAGATTTAGGTAATATTTTTTCTTTACTAAAAAAATTATTGGCGAGTAGATTCATGACTATGGGGAAGTGATCTGACCCAAGAGTATCTGTGCCGATAGTCCATGCTATTTTACTAGCAATATCGCAAGAGCAAAGAGAAATATCCACAACAGATTTTTGTTGCCGTGGGCGTTCCAATCGTGTAGATGACCCATTGTTCAATATTACTAATTCAAGGTCGTCTGCAATATTCAATATTTGTCTACCAATATTATCATTTCTTGAAGAGCCCCATATTCTATTATGAGCATTAAAGTCGCCTCCTATAACACATGGTGTTGATATTTGATTAAAAATGTGCGCCCAATCATTGGAACTAGTAACTATATTAGGGGGTCTGTAAATCGACAAGAATGATACATATTTATTATCAATGAGAACCTTGGCTCCACATACACAAATATCTTCATTAAAATTGTTTATTAAATTCATTTCCTTAAAAGGCAATTTTTTCCTAATCAAAATGGCAACTCCAGCCTTACCGTCAATCCTGTCTTTCCTTATCACGTGAAAACCACTAAATTGAATATTTACATTAGGTTTATACCATGTTTCACTTATAAGTGCAATATCTATTTCGCTATGAAGCAAGAAATTTTCGAGACTATGTTTGTTACTTACAGCGGAACGAGCATTCCACTGCATAATGTTTATTTTTTTAATAATATTGGCGAATTTTATTTTTTGGAAAAGTACCCTCCAATACCAAATTTAATTCTCGTTTAATAGACTCTAAGACTTTTTTAATGTCATCTAAACTATTAATTTTTTGTATAAATTGGTAAAGGTAACATGAGATGGATTCAAATATTTTATTTCTTTCTGTTTCCAAATGGTACATAGGTGTATTTGTATTAGGGGGAATAGGCGAAGCACCACCAAATCTAAAGGGGAACATAGGGGGAGGGCTAACGCAACTAGGGGAAGCGGGAGCAATTTTCCTTTTTTTATTTTGAGTTTGTAAATAATTTCTACTACTAGTGCTAGGTTGTGATGATGCAAAATTTCTATTATTTGCATGCTTGTTACGTTCAACGGGTTGAGACAAAAAGGTTTTATTATTTGGCAATGCAGGAAAATTAGTGTCATAGTTATCATCAGATAGTACGTTAAACATGTTAGTAGTTACGCAGCTTGCAAAAGAGTTTTTACTATACTCTTTAGCCTCATTGAAAGTAACATTATTATCTGCCATAATTTTTTTAATTTTTTTTTGTTCCTCATAATATGTACAATTTTTTGAGTTAGATTTATGTCCACTCACTTTACAATGTATACAATAAGTATCACTCTCCAGACATGCATGACCCTCTGCTTTTACTTTACCACAATTAATGCATAAAGAATTTGAAGCACGGCACTGTCGGGAAACATGGCCGTATTTCAAACAGTTAAAACACTGCGTAACTCTACCATAAAAAGGTTCTACATTAAAAATTACGCTATTAATTTCGACTCTGTTTGGCAAAAAATTGCCCTCAAAGGTCAATATGACCGTCTGTTTTGGAACATATACCATTTTATTATCCCGTTCTACTTTCCTTTGCATTCTTTGAATTTCAAAAATTTTAGAGCTTGAAATTATATTCTCTTTCAGATATTCATTATTAAAGTAAGTGTCCACCCCTCTTATTAGACCTTTCTTTTCTAAAATATGATTTGGAATAAATGCTCTAAGGTCTTCAGATGCCAGCAACTTATTGTTTACTAAGTCATTTGCATCCTTCGTCGACTTAACTTGTACTTTAATTCTATTCCTACCAGAACTTTTAATAGAAATAATATTTTTCACAAATAATTTTTTGTGCAGAATATGGCCAACTAATAAGGGATGTAACCGACCAATTTGTTGATCGTTAGTTTTTTCTATGTATACATAAATATTATTAGAATTGTACTTATCTGACAATGGGTTAAAAAGTTTAATCGGTTCGTTTTTCTCCTTAGTAACTACCAGTGTCTCAGTCGAGCGGCAAGCTTCGCCTGTATCGTTAATATTTGCTACGTTAATATCCATCGAATTCGAATCCGCCTTTCTGTTAAAAGGTCTATTGTAAAAATCTTCCTCATCTGAGAGAACAACTTGGGCGATATCTACCGTCCCAATACTGTTACCTCCCCCTTCAGGGGAGGGAAACATCACTATAAGACACTATGACATACAAAATTATGTGCACTACGATTTGTAACACAACAAATTAACTGATATTTTAAATTTTAAACTAACTATTGCTTCGCTATCGATATCGCACGTGTGTATAGAAGGACAACTCACGCAAGACGGATACTTTTGTTTATTTTGGTAACTTGTCGACCACCACAATTGATTTCAACAAATGAATATTTTGGGATGATACGTGGTAATTCGTAAATTCCTTATTTGACGACCGGTCACCTACAACTTATTCTCCAAATACATTTGCTACTGCAGCGGATCGAACTCGACCAGCTGTCATGCCTATGCCCCACTATGTATTTCATATCATCTCGCGATTCTAATCCATATTGCACATGTACATAAGTGTATAGGATTTTCCTATACGGCAAGTTGCCGACACCAATTTGTATGTCGTCTATATGGAAGTTTTTGAATCTTCTTTTTTACTGTAACCCATAATAATTTTCCATATAAAACATCACCAGAGTCAACTAGAGATAGTATGAGGGAATCACAGAATTTTAATTTACATTTATTAGAAATATCATTTGCACAACTGTATAATTTTCTTAATTTGCTGTGAGTGAATCTCAATTTTAATAAAATACGTTTCTCAAAACTTAACGTAGAGTCTAACCAAAGCCAATTTATTGCCTCTTTTACAATAGGAATAATTTTATTGTTTATTATAATATCAAATGAGTTTGCTGGCAATTTGTTCAGTGTCATGAACGTTGGTATTAGCATAACTTGTGGTTTTTCTGGGTTTAATTTTAAATTATAGTTAGATGAATACTCAGCATTTTTTTAAGTCCTGGTTTATTAAAATTAAACCATCTTGCCTCTCTTGAACATCGAACGATTTATATATCTGCGAATCAACTGCATATTAATGTACTTGACAACTAGTGTCTACATATGATATGTAAGAAACGTATAACGTAAATAACAGTGGTCCCAAAATCGAACCGTGAGGTACACCTATATTTAAACTTCGATATAATTCGAAAGCCACCGTCCTCATTAACCACAACTTGTTTTACATAACTTCTCATGAGATCTATTGCAATTTTAGAAAAACCAACGTATATATGGATATGGTACTGACGTACGGTGAAGTGAGGCAAGATCCAGTGACGACTGCTAGCTTTTATGAGAATTGAGTGAGAATTAATGTAGTCTAAGATTTTTAATATCATAGAGAAGCAGTCTAGCATAAGCACCAGGACTATTGCAGCTATTTCGTATATCGCGACCCACACTTTGGTGAACGTTAAGGCATGCATTGCTTTACCTATTTCACGGGCAGTAGGTGCAAGTTCTACTGCACAGGGATCTTTCGGTTCGAGTGAACTTTTGTGAGTAGTTGGTTAGTACACAAGCGTCAATTAAATCTAAACTTTACCACGAACAATTTAGTTACGGATGAGGCTATTTTCACATGAAATGGTATTCATAATTTCCGGAATACGGAACACGCATTATTGGGCATTGGAAAATTTCCATGGCACTCGGCGAACAAATCTCCGATTTTCAGTAAATGCGTGGATTGAAATTGTAAACAGAGTACTTATTGGCCCTTTTATTCTTGATCATCCTTTAACTGGTGCTCTTTATTTACAATGTTTAACTGATACTTTACCGGATAGTCTCGAAGAAGTTGTTCTCGACGTTAGGCAGCTTGTGTGGTTTCTTCATGATGGTGCTCCAGTACATTTTCAGCATAATGCTATCTTTGCTACTATTTTCCTGATATTGGAAATACTCCAAAGTCTGCCCAGTGTACAAAAAGAACTAAAAACGAAATAGTAAACTTCAGCCCAATAACTGTAATCTGTAACTTTGGCAAAGCCTTTGAAATCTTACTAGTCGGCTTGGTGGCGTGATGGGCAGTGGCGCGTCCTAGCACGCGGACGACCCCGGTTCAAAACCGGGTCATAGCAAGTCGATGAGATATAATGGATGAGCGGATCTGCTCGCGTCACCATCTTTCGAAAGAGATGTAAAACTGTGGGTTCCGTGTTTCTACGATGTGAGCACGTTAAAGATCCCTACCCTATGACAAACTGTGGGGGTTCGGCAAAATTGCCAGGTTAGGGGTCCCAGTGCCTACACATACACTGATGAGCTTATCCCCTGGCGTCGGTGATTGGCCGTGGTGATTTACCGCCATATTAAATATCATTTCCAGTCAGCAACACGGATTTATGAAAGGCCGCTCTACTACTACCAATCTCATATGTAAAACATAATATTTTTAGTCGCAAACTCCTCTATAAAATCCTTATTTTACTATAAGGAACGTAACCAGACTGCAACCAACAGCTACTCTCCGGGCTATGTGTCCCGCCGAGCGCTGAATTACAAGTTACAAGCTTGGCGCGTTAAGTGTAATAATTGCATATTACCATCAAAACGCTAATGCTTCGATTGCAATAAACACCAGCCGAAAGACTGATCCTACTTAAAGGAGCTCTCGTGCCAGTCGTCACATACCACTTGCAGACTGCAGTTTCGAACTGTTGGCTCTCGTCAGTGCAAGGTAGGCATGTGACGACCGACACGAGGATCACTTGACTATTTAGTACATTTCGGTATCTTTGAGATAGCGACATGTAAAATAGTCAGCAGGCGCCATCTAGCGGTCCAGTGTCTGTTGTAATTGAAAAATAAAAGCCTGACTGGGCTTAGCACAGTTCAAATGTGCTTTTAGAGGGCGGAATCGAAGCATCAGCGTTTTGATGGTAATATGCAATTATTACACTTAACGGGCCAGGCTTGTAACTTGTAATTCAGCGCTCGGCGGGGCACATAGCCCGGAGAGTAGCTGTTGGTTGCAGTATGGTTACGTTCCTTATAGTAAAATGAGGATTTTATAGAGAAATTTGCGACTAAAAATATTATGTTTTAATATCCCGCCCTCTAAAAGCACATTTGAATCTCATATGTGCTACACAATTCATATCTGAGTCCATCGACATGCAGATGCAAACGGATGTAATATACTTTGGCTTCACAAAAGCTTTTGATAGGCTTAGTCATAATATTTTGATTGTAAGACTTTCCAACTTTGGTATTTTGGATCAGTTTATAATCTTCTTTAGATCTTATCTAACTGATAGACTTCAGTATGTCGCGTATAATGAGTTTAAGTATTATGATTATGCCCTGGCTCTATTCTTGGGCCACTGCTTTACAATATATTTATAAATGACATGGCAATACTTTGGATGTGCACTTCTTAATGTATATAGATGGCATAAAACTACTCCACAGAATCTCTGGTTTAAACGACTGCATTATAATTCAAGATAGTATTTCTAATCTGAATTATTGGTGTGTTAAAAACAATATATCGTTAAATGTGCAAGGGTGCAATGTAATTCGTTTTCAACTAAAGATTCTGTGTATTCTGTGTACATACTGAACGACGAACAACTAACGTGACAGTCCACGTTTAAAGGCCTTGGTGTAACTTTCGCCAAAAAACTAACTTTTGCCGATCATATCGACACGCCTGTATATGACGTAAACAAAACTTTTGGTTTTATCATATACTTTTCATTTCTTCTTCTTCTTCTATAACACTCATGTTACCAAATTAGAAAACGCGCAGCGACACTTTTTTAAATTACTCTATTTTAAATATCTAAATACTAATGTGCCTATTGGTTTTCCTCAATCAAACCTGCTTGACATGTTTTCTATGTGCAGCTTAAATGATAGACGTAATAACTTTTCGAAGAAAGTTATTCACCACTCGGTAGACCAATATTTTCACAAAATGTCATGCATGCAGCTTTATTACTTCGAGTTGGTGCAATTTTTTTATCAAAACGTTCTGGCTGATCAAAATATCAAATATATTAGTAAAGTGATTTTTACAAATTCTACCATGAAATTCCTAAAATTATATACTTACCACGTTTATTAAAACAACCAACAATAATGGCATGTTTTATATATTTTGCTTCAAAATATCCTTCAATTATTTTACAGTCTAAGAATCCATTAACTGAAATTACTAAAGTGGCAATCAGTAAAATAATCCAATGTAATAGTATCATCTGCATTTTGCACTGCACATGCATTTGACACAAATGACGATTTAAGTACATAAAAAAAATAATAACCTACATTGACAAGCAAATTACCCTCTAAATATTAACGATTTTTTTATTAAAAAGTTTATGAAATTGTCTTGTAAAAGCGCTATTAATATTGCAATAAAGTCTAGTATACTGTAACTTGGCATGTGTATGAATTGGCACTGCGCGTACTATCTCATTTTCTGTTGCACACGTAGTTAAAGCATTAGCCCCCCAAAAACATTGTTCGCGTATATATATTCACCTCTTTTGAGACAGAAATATGAAATATACACTGAAGAGAGAGATAAATATGCTTTCAATTAGTTCAGCGATTCTCAAACTCTGAAGATTTGCCAATTATTATTGTGAACCATTATTTTTTGAATTAATAGTTGTCTCATATTAAGATTAAATTCGTCTTTGTATGAAACATTTAAGTTATATTTAGTGGTAAATAGTGTATATTCATCCGACAAGCGGACATTGTTGAACCACTAAAAGTATTACAATTTTCTAGTTCCTACATACTTCAAGTTTTATAGAAGAATTGTTATCCTTGTGTAGCTCAGCGTGTAAGAAACTTTGGCGTCCTCTATCATTTTGGGAACTAAATACAGAGAGTTCGGCCTCAAACAAAAAATGTTGCAAATTTAGAGCTCTACAATTTGTGTCCTTGCGCTTTTTTCTCTGACGAATAAGAACCGAGATAAATTGATTCGAATGTTTTTAAAGATGGCGCAGATTCCGAAACAGGTGGGAATACGCCAGCTTGGGATTTTACCTTTTTGATCATCAGTCAAGAATTCAGCCTACAGGCAATTTGTTTGATTTCGAATGACAGATTTACTGTATTAGTGAGGACCCGTCAAGGGGTTACGAGACGCGCATTTTGATACAAGGGGCCCATTTAAGTGGAGTAACGGTTAGCCGTATCCCACCCAAATTTCACAGCAATCCACGACACGTAGTTATAAATAAATTAAATATGTTGGACAAGAATAATACAACGGTTAAGTACATCGGAAATCCTTAACGTAAACAAAAATATATACAATTTTATAAAGTTTAGTTCCTATTAAAAAATGTGTTACTTAAGTTTTATTTAGGCTGAGTTATTGGATTTTTTAAATTTTATTTTACAGATATGCCAGTATAGCAATTGAGAACATTGTTTAAAATTGTTTAATGGATGTTAATCTACAAAAAATATCAAAACCAGAATTCATCTAGACCTTGGGTGTCCAACACGCGGCTATTACTTAGAGCACTTACTAAAGTAAGAGGGTAATATATTTGGTAGATCTTCTGCTCAATTAAGTAAACTAAAGCAAACAGTAACAGCGTTCGAAATAATATTCAAATTGCCACAATATCAATTTATGGCTAACAATAATCCATTTCAAAACCTTATCTGCATATAGCCATGTAATATCCACAAATATTTTTTCTCAGTGAGCCCCTGGAAGATCTCAAGGATCTTGTGCTAGGTAAAGAGAGACGAGGCCCTACAGTTTAATGTGGACTCTGAACCACTATTGGGGCAATTTTTTTAATGAAAAATTGTATCGCTTTGCGGGAATCGAACCCACTTCGCTAGGCAACTCAGTTTGCTAGCCAGACGCTTTAACACACTGAACTACCGTCCCCCATTAAGGGCGAAAGAAAAAGAATCTGACCAGAATGGAAGAGCGTTTCAGATAAAAGAGCGTTGGACTGAAAGTTTTATGGGCGCTTTATAGGCGCTTTATCAAGCTCGAAGGTCGGCTATTGAACCCAGATGGTAAACAAAATAGGATGCGTATAGTGATTCCTGGGTGCCGGGTATCAAATATACTTCTGAATCTGCATGATCGAATGTCCGGAGAATATTTTGGTACAAATAAACCTTGACTGCAGTATGGGAAGGTTTTACTGGAGGGACAGCTGGATGTTCTAGTATGTAGTTGCATAACTTCAATGATCGAAAGAGGTGAAATAGACCTTAATTAAACAATGACTCTTATATAATGAAATCGTGATAATAATTAATCTTGTACTAATTATTGCAACTACAATTATTTTCACATGTTAAACAAACAGCAAGCAATTGACAATGATCTGTAGACAGATATTTCCTACATAGTATTTTTGTTGGCAATTTTCTTGACAAACTGGATTACAATATTTTACTACAGAAATTACAATTTTTATAGAATTTTTTTCATCATACCTCAGCAACAGAATTCAAAATGTGGTTTATAGTGGTTGTAGTTCCATCCATGTTTACTTACTTCATTGTTCCTCAGGGACCGGATTTAGGGGTTCCTCTATTCAATACAGGGTGCTGCATCATGAGAGGGACATAGCTTAATAGGAGGTAGAGAACATCAGTGGTAACCGGAACCTCCCATAGAAATGTCTCATTGGGCCTTCATTACGAAGTTACAGGGTGTTAAATAATTTTTGGCCAAACCTGTTTTTTGTCATAACTTTGACAGGGAATGAAATAACGGATTCATATTTGGTACGGCTAATGTACTAACGAGGTACATGTATAAAAAAAATATATCCAGGTCCGGACTCACTATAATTTATGTTTCTTCTTTGCATCAATAAAACATCACCCTGTATATATTTTTTTGAAATTTCGATACGATATTCGAAAAGAGCAAGAAAAAACAAACAAAATGGCCTATTTCATTTTTTTGTTACACCTTCGTGGTTATTTAAATACGTTGTTAAATGTGCAAGAAAATGGATTACAGAACCCTATTAAATGAGAGGCACGTGAAATAAATAGTTTTATAACTAAAATTTGCAAAAATTCTATTGAGCCTAGGTGGTCTGGGTGAATCCTAATTCCGGCACGTTTTAAAGGTCTATTTTGGTAAAAAACTGTGGTCCTAATAAGTAATCGGGTATGAAATAACAAAATTTTTAATCAATCACAGTAGGCTTGTTCAAAGAATAAAAGTGACAGATAATTTAAACCATTTAGGCCTAAGCAACCAGTTACTTTGATCAAGAAAATCATCAACATTTTATACTTAATAAAAATTGGAAAAGAGAACAAACTAAAATCTAAATAAATAAAATATTTTCCATTCAATTAACAATAACTAACAAAACAATAACTAAATGTGTTTAAAAATAAAACGTAATTGACACTAAAGTAAATTTTCAAAATGTCCTCCCCCACATTCTGTGCATTTTCTTGCGCGTTTAGAAAGGTCACCAATTGCTCGACGTATCATTTCTGGATTATTCCGTATTTCGTCGCAGGTTGTAACGATGCGCTGGATTAAATGTTGTCTACTTTCAATTTCAATGCTATAAACCTCGTTTTTTAAGTGGCCCCATAAAAAGTAATCACAAGGGTTACAATCAGGAGATCTTGGTGGCCATTCATGTGGACCCCCGCGTCCAATCCATCTATTAGGATACACATTGTTTAAGTGTTCTCTTATTTGAAGGTTAAAATGTGGTGGGGCCCCATCATGCTGAAACAACATGCCTCTTATACCGATATTTTCTAACATATTCGGTAAAATGTTTTGAAGAAAATCAAAGTAAATTTCACCATTCAATCTTTCTTCAAAAAAATGTGGCCCTATCAAATGTCTATTCACAAGTCCGACCCAAACATTTACAGAAAACCTGTGTTGCGAACGGCGTTGGCGTACCGCATGTGGGTTTTCCTGTGCCCATTTATGATTATTTCGTGAATTGTTTACTCCATCCCTTGTAAATTGTGCCTCATCCGTAAATAAGGTTCTGTAAATGACTGGGCGATGGTTAGACAACCAATGACAAAATGCCAGGCGGGGGATATCGTCGCCTTGTTGAAGACGCTGTACCTGCTGGATATGATATGGATGGTAACGTTCTCTTTTCATACTCGCCAATGAGGAATACCAGTTGCCAAACTGATTCGTCTAGTGCTCATATTTGGGTTTTCTTGAACTACGTTTATAATATTGTTTTGTTCCTGCACACCTTGTTGTAAAACACGCTCCACAACTGCAGAAGTAGGAAACTTTCCGTGTTGTCTTGCATACTGGAACACCGTACTAAAGGTTTTATGATTAGGGCATCGACGACCAGGAAAACGCAGCCGATATTCTCTTTCCGCCGACCTACCATTTCCATTACAGAAACCATAGATGAATATTATGTCAGCATATTCCACGTTTGTAAATTTTACTGGCATAGTTAAAATATTTTCACAAGTTTTCACTAACTAAATGCGGATTATTGACACATTAAATTACTAACAAACAATTATTCAACTGTTTAGGAGATTTCTTTTTATTATCTGTCACTTTGAACAAGCCTACTGTGATTGATTAAAAATTTTGTTATTTCATACCCGATTACTTATTAGGACCACAGTTTTTTACCAAAATGGACCTTTAAAACGTGCCGGAATTAGGATTCACCCAGACCACCTAGGCTCAATAGAATTTTTGCAAATTTTAGTTATAAAACTATTTATTTCACGTGCCTCTCATTTAATAGGGTTCTGTAATCCATTTTCTTGCACATTTAACAACGTATTTAAATAACCACGAAGGTGTGACAAAAAAATGAAATAGGCCATTTTGTTTGTTTTTTCTTGCTCTTTTCGAATATCGTATCGAAATTTCAAAAAAATATATACAGGGTGATGTTTTATTGATGCAAAAAAGAAACATAAATTATAGTGAGTCCGGACCTGGATATATTTTTTTTTATATCCGTTATTTCATTCCCTGTCAAAGTTATGACAAAAAACAGATTTCGCCAAAAATTATTTAACAGCCTGTAACTTCGTAATGAAGGCCCAATGAGACATTTCTATGGGAGGTTCCGGTTACCACTGATGTTCTCTACCTCCTATTAAGCTATGTCCCTCTCATGATGCAACACCCTGTATAGCCATACACGATATTGTAGCAGACCTTATTGTCAATTTTCTTTTCTACACAGATAGCTTAAAGTTATTTTCGAGTATCTCAAATCAAACGGATTTTTAAATTTCATTGCAGAATTTAAAATGTTATCAAATATAATATATGATCATTTATCAGTAGTATCTAAACAGCATTTGATAATTTATTATTAACAATGGAACTCTTTCCCCACTGGAAAGTTTCGTTATTTTGACGAACATTTTGCTAGGGGATTATCTTTTGTACCGCACATGAATTATATTATTGCAAAAGAACATGTATTTGCTGGCTTATTAGTATTTAATAATGGTGATATAATGAGATTGCTTTAATTTGCTTGTATTCGATCTAACTGTCCGTATTACATTTTGAATGTATCTAACTTGCTTCAGAGGAAGCACACAAAGGTCTTCAATTTTCCGATCAGCCTGGGTTTAGCCAAATAATGATGCTATATCTACTTTTCCATAAACTGGCGAATGCGCCGATGTTACCACTGAGGACTGCCGTCTACGATTCTATGGTCCTGTATACGAATTTGGTGTAAGATATTACAACAAAAGAGATGATATTATATCTATATTTATAATGGTTCCTGAATTGTGGGAAAATATACACAAAACAAACAAACAAGTACTAAAATAATCAAAAAACTAACACTTACTTATATAGACCAACAGAGAATCTATTTTTATTATTTAATTTTTTAAAGTAAATTTAAATAGTTGGACACCCATGGCCCTACCTGGCTCCCCGAGTTTTGAGTGTTGCATTCTTGTTCTTCACTTGTCATACGAAAACGTTTTCAATTCCTCCCACATGGTAGGAGTCTAACTTAAAATAAACTAAATAATGACAGAAATTGGGATTTAACAATTACTCGAAATTGCAATGATTATGTCTACTTTCATATTTATCTTGGTTAGCATCGATTTTCTCTTCTGAGGATACAATTTAGCGCGACATTAAAATTTAGAAACCTTTATAAACGTATATCTCTTTTACACTGATTAGCAACACAGGATATTAGGCTTTTCTGAGTGGAAATAAGATCAATAAGACAACTCATCAATAAACTACACATTTTTTATTTAAATTGAAATTCACACGCTATACACATGAATCTACCAAACAACGAGTTTTTATAACATTCTTGTAATATTCAGCGGCGGGTTTTGGTGTTCTTGTGCGGTTAGGACTGTTGAAATCTATGTGATGGAGGCCGAATTTTTCCCTAAAAAAAAAAAAACATTATATAACCGATAAATTGATGAACTTTTAAAACATTTAGTTGACATGGTTTCACTGGCCTAAGAATTAATGGAAATGTATCTAACTTAACCAAAAAAATTAGTCCAATATATATATATATTATATATATATATATATATATATATATATATATATATATATATATATATATATATATATACATATACATTTGAAAAGACATTAAGTATAGTGGAGTAAAAATAGCCCAAAACAAGGCGATAGAGAAAATTTTACATAGAGCAACACAAGTTTGTTTTGGTGAAACTAAGAATATTCTGAGTTTTTTACTTGGAGTAAGTGGGGGAACCCTTTTTTTCGAGGAAAAGAGGTAAATTGGTCATTTTTAAGGTTGGTTTCAGTTTTAATTTATTTTGGGCCCTTTAAAATGCCAGTTAAGAAGCTAGAACGGTACCCTTTTATTGTAGATGTTCAAGCAACGTTTAGTTCAAGTTTCGTGAAAATCGAATTACTGCTAACTTGGCCAGAATTAAACCGAATTTGATGAAATTTTAGCAGAAAGCAACCTTTATAATCAAAACATAGCTTGCCAAGTTTTAACAGAAAATATCCAATAGTTTGGCAGCAATTCCAATTTTAGTTCAAATTCCACAGAATTTTCAAAACGTTCCCCAATTTGTCCAAATGGTCGAACGAAATTATCTTTTTACCAAATGAAGGTATTGTTAAGTACTTTCACGTAGTGTAACTAAAAAACTTTTTTTTTATTTAGCTGTTTCTTGTCATTTTGGTATATATATGCGCGCGGTAATTTCCCGTAATTTTCAGTATTATACGTATGCGCGCACAAGTATACGTGTAATTATTTATTATAAAAATTTCAATATTAATAATAAAACGTGTTTGTGAGCAGGTTTTTAATATTTAGATAAAAAAACTCTGGAAGGTAAGATATAATTTTTTTACCAAAATTCTCTTTTATTAAACTTTTTACATATGCTGATTATTATTTTATTTTATTTATGTTTTCTTCTTCTAGTAGTTGTACTAGATGTGCTACTACAAGAAGTGTCTACTTCCGAATCGGTATCTGGAGTTTGGAATATTTCTTCACCCCCGTCATCGCTAAAATCGTATACATCTGAGATGTTCTCTGAAGTACAAACATCTCCTTCATAATTATCATCTTCTTCGAATTCTTCAATATCATAAATATCAGGACTAATTTCTAATTGCTTAGGCTCTTTATTAACCACAGCTTTGTTAACAACATTATCTGCATTTTGACACAAAGTATTCCTTCCATTGTGGCATAAATTGCTGCATGTGACGATAACGGTTTTTGCATGAGCAACGTTTAGTTTTGCAACAGACCTTACAATCACAAGCAATTATATTGAGTAATTCATTAGGAAAACGAGTTTTATTAGTCCTTATCGGCATCAGTTCATTATCTGTTATTTGCTGCCATCCAAAATCCTGTCAATTTGTACATCAGAGAATATCTCAGATGTATACGACTTTAGTGATGACCAGGGTGTAGAAATATTCCAAACTCCAGTTACCGATTCGGAAGTAAACACTTCTTACTGTAGCACATCTAGTTCAACTATTAGAAAAAGAAAACATGAACAAAATAAAATAATAATCAATATATGTAAAAAGTTGAATAAAAATCAAGTAAATTTTCGAAAAAAAAAAATATCTACCTTCGAGAGTTTTTTAAATCTAATTTAAAACCTGCTCGCAATCTCACGTATACTTGTGCGCGCATACGTATAATTCCGAAAATGATGGGAAGTCGCCGTGCGCATGTATATACTAAAAATGACAAAAAATCGACTAAATTAAAAAAGTTATTTTTTTACATCACGTGAAAGTGCATAAGAAAACCTTCACTTTGGTAGAAAAAAATTTCGTTCGACCATTTGGGCAAATAAGGAAAGTTTTGAAAATGTTGTATAATTTGGACTAAAAATGGAATTGCGGCCAAACTATTGGATAATTTTTGCTAAAATTCGGCAAGCCATTTTTTGGTAATATATTTTACGTTCATCTAGACTTTCATCAAATTCGGTTTAATTTTGGCCAAGTTAGCGGTAATTCAATTTTGTACGTTTTTTTCAGTATGTTTATATACATATCGTGGGAGGACTGAGTAACCACCCTTAAAAATGACCAATTTACACCCCTTTTCCGCGATAAAAAGAGTTCCCCACCTACTCGAGGTAGAATACTCAGGGTATTCTTAGTTTCACCAAAACAAACATATTTTTCTGTCGGGTTGCTCCATGTAAAATTTTCTCTACAAATTTATATTTATTCCCCTAATAGGAGATTTTTTCGTATTATATGGAGGAGAGTTCTCGTTAAAAATCAAAGTTTTCGACATCTTACCATAAAGGGATCTAAAATCACTTTTTTCATAATAACTCGTTTACTATCGATTGCAGAGGAAAAGTAGATGTTATAAATTTCGTGGAAGAGAAAACTTTCGACAACTTGTATATATATTTTTTGTGAAATTAATAATGTAAAAGTTTATAGCGTCGTGAGAGTTGGGCAATTTATTTTGTTCCGGAAAATGGTAAAAATTATTGATAATACTCTTATTTGATTAATGGTCGTTAACTATTAATAACAATATTCTGACAATGTACAGCGAAACAGCAGTATGTTCGTTTCAATGGTCCAGGTTCGGTCATATTTAATGCTTGTACGTCTGGGTCAGTGAATTGAATGCCTTCATTATGTATTCATGATAATAACTCCTCCATTTCATCTTTCAGTGACTCCCAACTTCGTCTAGTAATGACTCCTCGATTTTCGGCAGAGTATCATCCTCGCATTATTCGTCGCCTTCAATGAAAATAATAATACAGCATTTCAAACTCTCTTTTCTGAAGCCACAAGTCCCGCCCCTCCTATCTTTCATTTGGAACAAATAAATTTCAATAACGGGGAAGGAGCTGAATCTGTTATATTTTTGATTGGAATAAATCCATATTTAGTTCATTGCTAGCCCCACTTCTCTGGGGATCGATAGCTGTACTGCTTCTGTTGAGGGAGGGAAGAGCAGCAAAATTTAATTTGCTTTTGGTACAGATTTAACAAAATGGTGATAATGAAGTGAGTCCAGTATTCCTTTTACTGCATCACCTCCGAACAGTGTGGCCAAAAGGGTTTCTCCGACTGACGCAATCGTTCCTGGAAGCATGCTTTGTTGGTTGAATGATTCAGTTGGATAAATTAATGGTGGGTCTCTGTTAAGATTGATGATGAATTCATTTTCTACCATATCGAAGACTGTAGACGTCGTATAGCAGTTGCTGAATGCATGAAGAAACATAATGTTTTTTTAATACATTTATTTAACGTTGGCCTATTTCCGCTGCTGAGGACTACTACCGACACCTGTAGGCGAGCTACCCCAAACCTCTTCTATTTCGAAGAGTAGGGATCTTTTATTTGCTTAACATTTAAGCAACAGCTTTACATTCCCTCCGAGGGATGGTATATCCACTACGCAATTCTCGCCTAAGATCGCATAGCTTCTACGCATACACTGATTACAAGGCCACTAGAAGATGCGGGGTACGTATTTCCGTGAAACCATCACCCATCCAAGTACCAATCCAAACATTATGTTGTTTGCTGCTGCTTCTTCATGCCGAAAACTTTAGAAATATTTGGACAACGCATAACGAGAATATTTCAATAACTTGACGTACTTACTGTAAAATTGGATTCCTCAAATGTTAGTCCATGAAAAAGTTGCAAAAAAGGCTTAAAAGACAAAAGTTCTGTGTCAGGGATAAAACATAGGTACTCCCCCGTATTCGAGGGTGCTGAACACGGTGGTAATATTTTTAAGGTTCCTACCCCTCAGCAACTACCCCTAAACTCGATGAACGGCTCCTATTTCGCGTTTTTTTCTATCGTAGACATGCGGATCGTTTTTTAGGCAGGATTCGGATAGGCCGAATGAAATTTAACCTTACAACATCTTATCCACCCTCGAGGTTGAAACTGCCCCCTCTTCTAATACTAAAATATCCACAAAAAAATAAAAATGCATGAAAATGTGTTTATCCCCGTTTTCGAGGGTGGTCAACACGATGGTAATATTCATTTCTCCACCACCCTCCACCCTTAAAACCACCCCCTTTTCATATTTTTTGATATTGGGCATGTGGGGACTCGTTGTATTGCCGTTTTTAAGGGGATTTCGACATTGTAAACATTAAGTCCCCACATGCCCAGTATTGAGAAATATGAAAATGAGGTGGTCTTAGCGGTGGTTGGTGAAGGGTGGGAGAGAAATTAATATTACCATCGTGTTGAATACCCTCCAAAACGGCCTACCTGAATCCTGCCAAAAAACCTACCGCATGCCTACGATGAAAAAAACGCAAGATAGGGTTTTTCGAGTTTAGGGGTAGTTTGTGAGGGGTGGAAACTTTACAAATATCGAGTATAATAATAGCCTTGTTATTGTATGTAGGTTTTGTTAACGGGAATAGGCCGATAAATTATGGAAAACCAATTTCTGATGATTGTCGACGTTTCGTATTATTATTAAATCGTCCTCAAGACTAATCAGGAGGGTTTTCCGTGTTATAATTGAATAAATAAATAAATTTACAAACAAACATTTAGGTACAACAAAACAAATAAACGGATAACAGTAGAATATGTAATGGTCAAGTTCAGAATTCATTATGAACCTTCCTGATCAGTCCTGAGGATGATTTAATAATAAATCGAAACGTCGACAATCATCTGAAATTGGTTTTCCATAATTTATTGGCCTATTCCCGTCAACACAATCTATATACTTATAAATATCACCATCGTATTCAGCGCCCACGAAAACCGTACCCATGTTTCGTCCCTGTCACAGAACTTTTGAGGTTTTTTCAACTTTTTCATTGACTATGTATTTAGTACTACTAAACTAGAAAAGAAAGCAAAGAGTAATTTTAAGAATTGTTAAAAATTATTAAACTTCACAACGCTACAGCATTAAGTATTAATGGTATAAAAAAGCTTTACACAAAACATATCGATAATTTTGTTGTCTACAAAATTCATAATAACTAGAATAATTATAAATATTCAAAAGCATAGTTACAATACGCACTTGGTCACTTAAAATTTTTAAGACTCTTTGATAATGATCCCAAGGCCGAAACATATGTCAGAGAAATCTGTACAAAACTAATGAAACAATAAACCAAGTGCGTATTGTAACTATTCTTTTGAATATTTATAATTATTCTATTGAATATGTTTCATCAAGAACCTACCGCAGATTCCATCCAATTAATCATAATAACTACTTTTTCTGCAAAATCAACAGGAAATGAGTTATTCTGAAAAACAACGTGCGAACTACTAATCCCCCTCCCGCAGGTTGAAAATTTTGATTAATAATCCATTCCAACGGAAACCGCGTTCTCGCCTCACACATCTTCCAGCGGCTTGTATATCAGTGTATGCGCGGAAGCTATACAACCTTAGGCGAGGGTTATATAGGAGATATACCATCCTTCGGAGGGGATGTAAAGCCGTCGGTCCCTTGTCTATTAAATGTTAGGCAAGCAAAAGATCCCTACTCTTCTTAAGGGAAGAGGTTCGGCAAAATTCGTGGTTGGGGGTAGCTCGTCTACAGATGTCGGTGTTAGGCCTCAGTAGCGGAAATAGGCCGACGTTAAATAAATGTATAAAAAAAAAAGATTAATAATCATTGCTATAGTTGATATCCTGCATCAGTAATGCCTAAGAACATATTGGAGGTTTTCTGAGAAATTATCAAATATACCTTGCGTGATGTAATGCCATAAAAGGAATAGTATTTTCCTGTTTCTTAAAAAGTTTAACTTTTGATCATATATACTTAATTGAATTGCACCAAGAAAATATAGGAGACTGTTAAAATTGTTGAATGTTCGTAACCTGTTCCTTCGAGCACAATACTTAAAAAACAGTTTTGCTGGATTGCAGTTGCTCATTGTCTGTCCTGTATTGTAAAACTATGTCGCAGTTCTGAGCCAATTTCTGAACAAATTCAAAAACTTATACTTTGACCTACATTAAATTCTTCTATTCCAATCTCATGCCATTTACAATCAATTTGTATCATTCCAAGAGTTCTTTCTATCCATAATTATACACTATTTACGGATTTGGTTTATTCAAGGAATGCATGTTTAAAAAACGTGTTAAACTTTTAAGAAGTAATTTATAGTCGCATTTGTGTATTTGGTAATATGTATAGAAGCAATAAACCCTTAATTAGGTCTCAATGAATATTAAAATAACTGTTTGTAATGGCAAATTTTACATACGTGTATCCCATCATCCATTCCATATTGTCCAATAAACTCCATACGGTGTAACCAAATACCTTTACATCATCGTACACCATAGCATCCCTTATGTTGCTAAGATAAGTCTGAAAATAAATGCATGTGTTTTACATTAAATTTTCTATTTCTTAAATTTCATTTGCAGAATATTTTTCACCAATTTCGTTCAATTAAAATATAGTACCTTATAGTAATTAATCCTAATTGAGTCATCACCATAGGTACCATTATCTGAATAACCATTTTCTGTTATAATAATTGCTGGATCTCCGTATGTCTCTTTAATCCATTTTAGCAATTTCCTCATTCCCCAAGGTGTAACCTAAAAAGTTAAATCTCTGTTAGACTTATATTCAAATATCATAGCATATATGACTGATGGGCGAGAGATAAGCGCACTTGCCTCTCACCCAAAAGTCCCGGGTTCGATTCCCGGACGTGACAGTGGAAAATACTGTGAGAGGAATTTTTGAACTATACACGAGTATTGGGTGTGTTGCTCTTCGATAAAGGGGGTCGTAATTACCTGTGGTGTGTTATTTTATTTAACAACTAGCTCTAAATCTAATGGAGCATATGTGTCTCTTGAAATACAAAAATAGGGCCTGTAATTGTTTAGAATAGTAGATGTTTTATGTAATATTCTCACCCACTAGTTTCTTTATGGAAAAGACAATATCAGTGAAAAATATATCACAATAAGTTAATTGTTCATACGCGTATATCCTTGAGAAACTTTTTTGCACTCTTCTATAAATTAAGTGGTTGATTAAACGTCGAATATCTTAGTTCAACTAGTTAGGCAAATGTGAATAGGACGACATTATGATGCATAAGACAGAGATAGGGCACAGCCAGATTTCATGTATTGAATACGCAAGAGAACGCTCAGGACACATGGGAGAATTGGACCTGTGATTTGGGAACCGCGGTACTGGAAGGACAGAATAAAAGCCAGGCGACGCTTTGCAGCGAGGCAGAACTTACTGAGGACGCTTGCCGATGATTTTCACGAGCCCTCTGAGATAGTTAATTAGAGAACTAATTGCAGGACGCTTGTCGACAATCAAATATTCGAGCCCTCTTAGTTCTCTAAAGGCATCAACTATTCCTGCGAATAAATCCAGTTGGGACCTTAGAATTTTTGGATTCAAGAACCATAGAAGTAACTACGCTCGCGCGTCCACCACCGACCCCGCACCGACGCTACTCTCACCTACATAAATGTCTAAGTATCATAACCTATTTATTTAGCTGCGTTATTAATTAAAATTGAGTTTACATTCTGGTTTTGGGGGACTATAGCGCATTTGTGGTTCTAAAAGAATATTAGATGTTTTATGAAATATTAGCTTTGATTTTTAACAAGAAAACATGATAAAATTGTATTACAATTTACTCGGTTATTATTTTCAATAATGAGTTTAGGCAAAAGGTTCACATGCTGAATATTTTAGTATGGAGATTTACGTTTGCTAAATAACAAGTTTATATTCTAGAACTATATATTTTCAGAGTTTATGTAATGGCAAGCAACTTTAACTTCCATTATACTTCAGTTGTGTACTAGCAAGGGCTTACCGTGTGCCTATATTGACATATAATATGTCGCAAGAATGTTTGCCTTTCAAATTATTGTGGGAGGTTTCTCACTGGTAGCTATCTGGTTTTCAATTATTGTTTAATAACGATCCATCACCTTAATTACCTTACGAACTACAAACTGTTCAGGTCAACAGTCAGTGCTGGGTCAATTGGCCCGTGACTTTGCTTGTATTTAAGGGAGTTACTTTTTGTCGAGTACTGAACCGGGGCGTCTTGTCTGCTTGAATTACATCTACCACCCCATCTTTATGTTGTTGAACAGTCATACACAATTTGGTAGTTGCAATTTGTGTAATCAATTAAAGGAGATTTCCCTCAACATTCATATGTTATTTTACATTCGTATTTAATTCTTATTTATCACTTAAATTCTATAATGCTCGAACATGACATGATTATTGTCCTCTGTTTTGCATTAAGTTTTGTGTTCATCGGAGCGTTTGCTAGCACCATGATTTCAATCCCTATTTAATCGGCCTATTTGCCGCATCTTTAATTACAACCCCAAAATAACACGGAATACTATTGCATTACCTGGTTATTGTTAACCAGGAAAAAGAATCATTCCAAAAATTTAAAAATATACAGGTTATCCCATTTTAAAATATATATTATTTGTTTGTATCTCCTGAAATCTGCACGCTACTGTATTGTTGATAGCATTTTAACAAAATTCAGTCATAACCACACGACTTTTATTACAAACTTTTTTTTCTATAGGCAAAAATAATGATGACAAGGGGTGGATAATTTATAACGAATAACCCTATATAGACCGTGGATAGTGACAGATTTTTTGAAACGATTGGTTCCTATCTGGCCGTTTGGGAGGCTTTTGTGCCTAATTTGTACTAACCATTTTCGTGTTTATCAAATGGTTATCCAGGCCCCTTCAGCGGAAAACAAAAAAGAAAATTTCATGAAAATGAGCAATTTCAAACGTTTTGTTCCTATCTGGCGTCAAGTTAAACTTACGTTTTAAAGAAAAACATCCGACGGAAGCTTATCGCCAGACAAATTTCGTGGGCCCTAAGGCCCGAAATTTCAATCCGAAGTTGTAAGAAAAATGGTCCAGAATCAAACGATTTGGTTCTTATTTGAAAATTGTATATATAGCTAAATATATTATAATTATCGCGATATAACAAACGCCAGACAAATTCCGAGGGCCGAACAGTGAAAAAATAATTTTTCAAGTTGTCAACTATTCCGCGAAAATCAAACGATTGGTTCTCATGTGAAATGATTTTTTATGTAAAAATTAACCAAAACGAAAATGTATTGTATCATTCACAGACATTTTTAGTGGGCCAACCATATTTTAAATCTTAAAAGAAGTGAACGAAAAATAGCCATTTTTTCAAACGATTTATTCTTGTCTGGACTTCGGATTGAAATTTCGGGCCTTAGGACCCACGGAATTTTTCTGGCGATAAGCTTACGTCGGATGTTTTCATTTTTATGAAATTTTCTTTTTTGTTTTCCGCTGAAGGGCCCTGGATAACCGTTTGATAAACACGAAAATGGTTAGTACAAATCAGGCACAAAGGCCTCCCAAACGGCCAGATAGGAACCAAAGATTTCACAAAATCTGTCACTATCCCACGGTCTATAGGTCTATATACCTTAGATTGGATATTCAGTAATAGAAAAATCCCGAGAAAAATATGCGGGTGCTCCGTTTTGTTGAAATGCAAGGACATTTTCAGAAAGTGTCTCGCCCTTTTCTAATATTTCAATAATATCCTACCTTCACCCAGTCTGAAGCGGCTCCGATCCAGTCAGGGTCCTGGAACTCAGGTGCGCCTGTATCATCATCCCAACTAGGGTTACCGATTCGTGGCTCTGGAACAGCTCTGACTAAATATGATGAATAACTATTAAGCCCTAAGAAATCATAGGTGCCCCTAATGTAGTTTACTTCTGCCCGAGTGAATTCAGGAAGACGAGAAGTAGAGAATCCTTCCAATCTACTTCGAGCAGCGATACGAGTTTTCATTATTTCCGGATAATCGCCATTGAAAATAGGGTTAGCGTACCAACCAAACTAGAAACAAACGTTCAAAGTGAATAAATAAATTTATCTATTTTACTTTATTACATACCACAAATTGACGTTTCCTTTCAGCAGCTTCCTCATCTTCAAGAGAACTAGTCTCTGGTTCATACCAAGGTGTGTCGATAACGATGGAAACTTGACCTGAAAGTATATAATAAATTTTGCTATTGAAATCAGGTAGCGTTACTAAGTTTCACCTCAGAATAATCTTTAAATGTCTTATTTTTACCATACTACTCGCGCAAGTACAATTTATTTCAGATGAAGGTGTATCCCCATTACTACACACAATCGTCAATATTTTATTGTTAGAAACTGACTATGAAGTATGGGTAAAGAAACAGCAACTTCAACAAAATTCCGAACCTCCTGAAAATTTCAGGAACTGTTCTCAAGTCTTGTAACAACATATTAAAAGTCCTTAAAAAGCCATTTTGATCCGCCACATTAAAATAATGGCGACAATAAGTAGGGATAGAAAATATGTATGGACTTCAATTAATTTTGGAAATTCAAAAAACATGTAATACCATACCACGTGTTGATAATCTAAGTATGTTTATAAATGGCCTGCAAGTTTTTTTGATTTTCTATTAATTAGGAAAAATTGTTAAAAAAACTATTTTAAAACTATTTTTCTACAAAAAATTTTTCTGAAGATTAATATGATCCTTCATAGCTGTTATTTTGGTCTTAGAAAGCATTTACATAAATAAAACCCATACTGAATTTTTAACCAACTCAGTTAAAACGGTCCTTATATTTTGATATTTTTCTATTTTCAGTTTTACTTCCATGTCCAGTGGAAGTATAGTAACGCAAAAGAAAATTAATTTTTTTTTGTTGAAATAGGCTTAAAATGTCATGTAAAAAAATTAAAATTTGATTTAATGTGTATACAAAAACGAAGCGTCTAAAAAAATTTTTGGCGTTAGCTACCCCCTCTACTACCCTCATTGCCACCCTCACCCTATTATTAAAGGGGGAAAAAATTAAAATGTGATTTAGTGTATATACAATAGCGAAACCTCTAAAAAACCATAACCTACAAAAGTAAAGAAACTGGCCAAAAATCGTTGAGTGAACCGATCAGCTTCAGACATTCAGAAAATCTGCCTTTTGATGTAACAAAAACATCCTGAAAATTTAGTGCAAAAATAAAACCCAATGTGCGCAGTTGAATTTGTTATTTAAAATTTGAATTGACCGCCATTTTATGCCATAAGTCCAAAACGGATCATTTCTTTTTCAAAAGTTAGGTCTCGACATCAGCTTTTTGATGCCGCAAAAAATGGTTTACTATTTTGGCCATTTTTTTCCATTTGTTTAAAACAAAATTAACAAGAAATAAATTTTATCGGCCATTTAAAAAAGATTGACCAAAATAAATTCTTTTTTTTTATTACAATAAAAGTATTAAAATTTTCTTTATGATCTGATAAAAAAAATATTCAAATTTTTTTTGAAAATGCTCGAAAAAATTAATTTTTTGTTAATTGGGTTTAAACAAATGCAAAAAAATGGTCAAATAGGTTAAAAAATTGTTATTACGACATCAAAAAGTTAGTGGCATAAAATGGCGCCCAATTCAAATTTTAAATAGCAATTTCAATTGCGCACATTGGGTTTCATATTTTTGCACCAAATTTTCAGGGTGTTTTTATTAAAGTAAAGGGCAGATTTTCTGAAAGTTTGAGGCTGATTAGTTCACCTAGCGGCTCTGGACAGCAAAATGAAAAAAAAAACTATTTTTGGCCAGTTTTTTCGCTTTTGTAGGTTATGGTAGGGCTCCTAAGATCTACAGTAAAGACAGATTTGTAGAGAAATAAGTTACAAAGTTTTGGTTTCTTTTGTCCCAATCGAACCTATATGTCTCGAGTTATTCACATTTTTAGGATGAAAAACGCGGTTAAAAATTAAATTGGTAATAACAATTGGAGCACTAGGTCTTTAAAGTATAAAATTTTTTCTGCACTCCTGAGCATCTCACCAACAAGATCCGCCCATAAAATTGCTTATGGAAAAAGTTCCTTTATATTTATGTTTTGCGCTATTTTGACTGCACTATAAGGAGAATAAGACTGTAACAGAGGAGGGAATAGCTAAAAAGGATGGAGATTTAATAAAACCTGGAACTCCTTGAACTTTCAACTCGAACATAAGAAACTACACGAAGTCCAAAGTGGATGACTTGAGTAGAATTTTTAAACTCAAATATAACAATTATCCATCCATTGATAAATTAATAAATAAAACTTTTAGGTAACCCAAACGAAAATTTAATTAAACGAGAAGTCTAATACTATGAAATCAGTTATAAGGGTTATGTGGGACAAACTAAATGTCCAGTTTTAACTAGATTCAAGGAACATATGGTCCTTACCAAATATGAAATACATGTAAAGTCTAATGTTATCCAATATACCTTTGATAACTAGCATAGAAGAAATATCAAAAACTTAAGGTTAATTATAAATATAACAAATAATAGACATTTTCAAAAGCTTAGAAATTGCAAAATGTAGAAGTAATAGGGAGAGCGGTAAAAGCCCCAAACAGTTTTCTCTATAAAATAGCAGGTCGTGGTTCATGCATTTTTAATTTAATTTTAATTTTAAATATCTCCGGATGATTAGAACATGATTGGCGAAACACGCTTTTTATGTATTTTGATATTTTCCTAACTTACTTCATGGACAGTGCCACACCAAAGTTTCTAATCTCCTGGTTACTATGAAAAGTACTATTAGTACATATATTGGTGGATACAACTTTACTCATAATGAAGTGAAGTATAATACTTCGTTGAAGTGTTGAAATTGAATTTATGGCGTAAAAATAATTTTCATCTGGCACTATTAACGTGCAGTTTATAATTCAAATATTACTTGAAAAATACTATGCGCTTAAGTTTACACAAAATTCTGCGTAAAGGCATTTAAATAACATTTTGAGGCAATATACACGGTGTCCCGCAAAACGTGCAAAATTTCAAATGTAGTTTCCCTGTCGAAAATTAAGATAGGTTCTTCGTATAAAATTTTTCATAATAACCATTTCTGTCCAGAACCAAAAAAGGTTTTTAATATCTATCCCAAAATAACGTAATCGGAAAAACAAATTTGGTACATCTCGGTTACTCATCAAAAAGCATCTAATGAAATAATTTAATTAATAATGAAATTAACTACCCTTGTTGAAATTTTGTAAATATCTTTCTACCTGCTATTTTTTTTTCAATTAAATAAATAACTAAACTTTGCGATTCATTTAGAAACTTTTTGTCTCTTGAAAAAATTTCGTAAAATAAACCATATTTGATAAAAAAATTAAATTACATCTGCCTAAGTGATCAATCAACAGCGATGAGCACAATTACTATATTAGTGTAAAATACAAAAAATTGGCTGGTGTCAAATTATAATTTGACAATATTACGTTGTTTCGTTGTTTCTTGCCTTTGAAATAATAAGATAATCATTCCTTACTACTTAATACTAGTAGTTTTCTAAACACATTTTAAAATGCATAGTTTTAGAAATGAGGAATATCCAGACATTTAATTTATGGTGAATATAAAGGAAATGCTTCAGCGGCAAAAGAACGATATCGTCGTAAGTTCCTTACTCGTACTGTGCCAAATGTTCGTACTTTTCTAATATTTACTTGAGGTTAAGAGAAAGAGGATGTTTTAAAAAAGAAGTCATGATTGTGGTTGTCTGAGACAAATAGGATGTATTTTGTGTTTTTTTTTTTAGTTTATTAAGAAATTTGCATTTCAATACTTCCGTCTTTAATTTGTAATGTCTCATGCAATTTCTAAGCACCAAATGATCATATCAGTACGTAATATTGTCAAATTATAATTTGACGCCAGCCCACTTTTAGTATTTTAAACTAATATAATAATTGTGCTCATCGCTTTTGATTGATCACTTAGGCAGAGTAATTTAATTTTTTTCTCAAAAATAGTCGATTTTACGAAATTTTTTCAGGAGATAAAAAAGTTTCTAAATGAATCATAATATTTAGTCATTTTTTTATTGAAAAAAAATAGCAGGCAGAAAGATATTTACAAAAGTTCACGAAGTGTAGTTAATTTCACCCCTTTGTGTGCACGCTAGGTAGATGAAATGATTTCGTTAGATGCCTTTTGATGAATAACCGAGATGTGCCAAAGTTCGATTACGTTATTTTGAGTTAGAATTAAAAATCATTTCTTGGCACCCTCCTTTAGGGGGTGTAGCTGGACAGCAAAGGGTTATTTTGAAAAATTTTATACGAAGAACCCATCTTAATTTTCGACAAGGAATCTACAGTTATATTTTTTGCACATTATTACGGGACATCCTATATGTAAATTAATTTAAATAATAAATTATTATGCATGTCATACCGTTTTGGGTCCTTCTGAATTCTTCATCGTAAATGTGATATGCTCTCGCATGTGCCTTCAAGAGGTTATGCGTGCAGAGATACTCCGCTATTCCTGGGGACACAATAGCTGGTGCTTTATGTGCATCTCCATAACCTTCATGGCAAATCTGCTTTGGCTCATTAAAAGTCAACCAGTATTTAACGTCATTTCCAAACAACTGGAAGACAACTCTAGCATAATCAGCGAAGTAATCTACAACAAATTCGCTTGCCCATCCTCCGGCTTCATGAATTGGTTGTGGAGTGTCCCAATGGAATATAGTTACTATTGGTTCTATGCCATTTTCTCTCAGTGCCCTGATTAAGTTCCTGTAATATGTTACTCCAGCCGCATTAATTCGGTAAGCAAAACCTATAAAAAAGAGAGGTATTTTTACATTCATGCATTTCGTGACTAAATTATAAGCAAAAATTGCAACGTCAAGATACTTTTATTACGATACTCGAGTAATCTAAGAAACTGTTTAACGTGAAATACATAGATAAAGGTGTTGAAATATTGCAAAGCTGCATATTTTAGAGTAAATAGTTTTTACTTTCCCATATATAAAATATACTTAAAAGCTCTCTAAAAATCTATAGTGTTTGGTCAATTTTCAAGTTCTTGGAAATCAAGAAATTTGTCTTTAAAAAATGAATAAGTGTTAGTCGTCTGTGGTAGCGCCTCAAATCCGAACCATTATTGCATCGATTTTGCGTATATGTTCAGGATGACTACACCTCAATACAAAATTGCATAATCACTCCTAGCTCAAATGTAGGGATATTAAAGAGACATTAAAAAAATGGAAAACTTTTTTTTCAAAGCGGTTCTTATAATTTTGATTAAATTTAATACGTACTCTTAGAACCAGTATAAGAAGATATGAATACCTATTGATGGTAGGGATTTACAGGTGAATAAAAATAGATATGGTGAAAATTATAAAGTTAAATGCAAATATTAAACTGGATTTATCTGAAAACTAAGTATTTTAAATTTCGTTAAGATCAGTTGAGGAATATGATAAATAACATCGATTTAATCGATGTGAAAATTGAATAAGGGGGTAGGGTATATTATTCCAATAGATTTCATAACAATAGTCTGCAGTTATTAAAACAATTAGTGATTTAAAATGACAGTTCTTCATTCAGTAGTAGTGACTTCAAAACATGATTCAATTCTGGTAGGTTGTTGTACCAGTATGAGGCCAGAGTAAATGATTTGCGAAATGCAGCACTACAGCTTCGAGGAACTGAAAAAGATGTGTGAGTTTGTCTTAAGCCTCTTGCATGAACATCACTTCTTCTTTCTATTTTAGGAAATAGATATTTAGGAGATTTGTGAAATGTAATATAGTTAATAAATATGTTTGTGTGAAGTAAACGCCGATCCTCAAGTTTGAGTATTTGTAAATCTTTTGAAAAGGGAGTTACGTGATGAAATCTACGGATATGTGTTATGAATCTAACAGTCAAGTTTTGCATTTTTTAAAGCCAATATTTATCTTCCTGAGTAAGATACCTACTGCCCATATACTACGTCACTATAGTTAAAGTGGGACAGGACTAATGATTCCGTTAACATTAATTTAGTTTCGATAAAGTAAGTTTCTATATAGAGAAAGAATATTTTTTTTTTTTATAGATTTATTTAACGTCGGCCTATTTCCGCTACTGAGGCCTAACACCGACGCCTGTAGACGAGCTACCCCCAACCAGGAATTTTGCCGAACCTCTTCCCTTAAGAAGAGTAGGGATCTTTTACTTGCCTAACATTTAATAGACAAGGGACCGACGGCTTTACATCCCCTCCGAAGGATGGTATATCTCCTATACAACCCTCGCCTAAGGTTGTATAGCTTCCGCGCATACACTGATATACAAGCCGCTGGAAGATGTGTGAGGCGAGAACGCGGTTTCCGTTGGAATGGTCACCAATCCAAGTACTAACTGCGCCTGTCGTTGCTTTACATCGCATACCGAAGTATGTACATAGTAAAGACGCACCTACGCTCGCCCCCTAGAAAAAATATTTAAGCTAATATAAGCTTTTTGACAGACATGACTAACGTGGTCTGTAAATTTCAGGTTATTACTCCTGAGAAGTTCAAGTTTCAGAATAGTAGTGAGACCAGGAATTGTTCCACGTTCTATTGACAGCTCAAAGTTGGCCGTTGCCTACAAGCTAAAAGTAAAGCATTTACTATTTCTAGTATTCAGTGGAGTGCGTGAGTCGGAAAAAGCCGAAAATTGTAAGTATTTTGCTATGCAATATGAGTACCTCCCCATAATAAACATCCCCGAAAGGGGTGAAAATCTTTTTTTATATCACCGGCAAAATGCATGTAACGCCTGTTTTGGAGGATGCTGAACACGGTGGTGATGCTGAATGTTTTTTCTGACCCCCTCCAACACCTCTAACAGCTAGCAAAACACCCCCGAAAGGGGTGAAACACTTTTTTTTTACCTTACCGTTAAAATGTATATAATATAAATTTATATAAGCTTTCAATTATCTTCTTTGCTAAAGGGTAAAGGAAGACAATTATAATCACGAAGAGAAGTATGATTATTTTTCCCGTGCTCAGCATTCTCGAAAACGGGCGGTATATACATTTTGCCGGTGATACAAAAAAAAAAATTTTCGCCCCTTTCAGGGGTGTTGGTTAGCCGTCAGAGGAGTTGGAGGGGGTAAGAAGACATGTTGACCATCACCACTGTGCTCAGCATCCTCGAATACGGGCGTTACATACATTTTGCTGGTGATATAAATATATGATATTCACCCCTTTTGAGGATGTTCGTTAGCCGTTAGAGGGGTTGAAGGGGATCAGAAGAAATATTGAGCATTACCACCGCGTTTAGTATTCTCGAAAACGGGGGATACGCTAAGTTTCACAGGTGGAAAAGATGTGATAAGCATTTAACCCCTTTTGGGGGTGAGTTTTGGTCATTTGGGGGATTGCACAACTCCAAAAAGAAATTCTACCTGCACCATTGTGTTCAGCATTCTCGAAAACGAGGGGGGAGGTACTCTCGTTGCATAACAAATTATTTATAAGTTCTTCCGACTCACAAACTCCACTAATTGAGAATCAATAAGTTTTGTCTAATCCAGTTGTTAATTACGGAAAGGTCACTATTAATTTTTCTAGCTGCGTCGTTTGGACTAAAATATAAAGGTGCAGTATCAAAGGCTTTTAACATGCCTAGGAGCGTTAAGCATGTAACCACAGATTTGTCCGAGACGCGGAGATTGTCGTCTGCTGCTGCCGTATATAAGGTTGTTGCCGTACCAAAACCTTTTAGTTAGTTTGTTAACTGAGAGTTCAAGGCACCTTCTGCAAATTTTAGGGGAACCGGTAACAGACATATAGGGCGTAAGTCGCTCAGAATTTCAAGATATTTGCATTTTTGGTATTGGTTTCGCAAGGCTCATTTTACATTTCATCTATTCAATTTTGGGAAATAGTACACGGAAATTAAACCTAAAAGCATAGAATAGGAGAAATCATTTATAAATTTTTTATATTACGTATGTATGTTCCTAATAGTGTTAGGAACAAGACCCAAAAAAGTTCCCGTCTAAGTATTTAGAAGAGCAGCCATCACTAATGATGATGAAGATTGGAAGAGCTTTAAAGTAAAAAGAAATGAAGTAGTGAGTCTGATACGAAAACGCAAAATTGATTATAATAATGAGAAGATAGACGAATGCAGAGGAAATTCTAAGGAGATGCGGAAGACTTTAAAAGAGATTATTAAAGGTAATAATGATGTATGCAAGAATGAAATTATATTTGACAATAATGTCTTAAATGATGAAAAATTAATCTCTGAGGCCTTTAATAATTTTTTTCTAGATAGTATTGATGAAATTGAGCAGAATATTGATAAACAATATGGGAACGATTTTATTTTGAAGAATATTGAATCAGTTCAAAATAGAATGAATATGTTTAATCGGGTTGATATGGCTTCACTTAGGAAATGCATCAAAAACTTGCCAAATAAAAGTAGTGATATAAACAGTGTTACAATGAGAATATTGAAGCTATCATTTGATGCCATAGGAAATCGAATACTAGATATATTAAACACTTCTTTACAATATCGGGTACTGCTCCAGACTTGGAAAGTGTCCACTATTGTGCCTGTAGAAAAGAAAGAAAATACGTCATGTCAAGAATTTAGACCAATAAATACTCTCCCCCCATATGAGAAACTGCTGGAAATATTAGTTTAGGAGCAATTGTCGAATTATGTTGAAAGCAATGGAGTTTTGTCAATTTATCAGGCTGGGTTTAGGAAGCAAAATTCTCGTGAAACTGCTCTACAAACAGTTATGGTCAAGTGGAAAGAAGCTATAAGTGAAAGAAAGTATGTTGGTGCAGTGTTTCTAGACTATAAAAGAGCGTTTGAAACAGTAGACAGAGAGTTACTATTAGAAAAACTGGAAGCAATTGGTATTCAAGGAATAATTCTTAAGTGGTTTCGTTCATATTTGACTGAAAGACAACAAGTGGTTAAGTTCAACAATAGTGTATCTAGTAAAAGAGAAGTGGTTTACGGTGTTCCGCAGGGTTCTGTTTTGGGCCCAATTTTGTTTACATTATCCAATTGTTTGCGGATGACAGATTACTTTACTTCGTAAGTGATAATGTAGATGAAATTGTCAAAAATTTAAATGCAGATCTAAAAAGGATTAAATTGGGGTTTAATGAAAATAATCTTTCTCTCAATTTAGATAAAACTAAGTTCATGCTTGTAACTAGTAGATATCATATAACTGGAGGCAAAAATTCAAGCGATGCACGTCACGAGTGATCTCATTAAAGATATGTTAATACTAACATAATTTTTAATCATTAATTACGTTAAAAAGAGTAATTCTTGACACCCAGGTATTAAGCTTTTTTCAGACATAGGTACAGTTTAATGGGGCTTTATGATCTGTGACGTGCATCGCTTGAATTCTTGCCTCGACCATACCAATGTTGACCTGAATGTTACTGTTAGTATTGATGGCTGTAGTATTGAACGGGTGTTGGAATATAAATATGTGTGAGTGATAATTAATTGTAATCTAACATTTTCTGGTCACGCTAATTATGTCATAAAAAAAGTTTCTAAAAAAGTATATATCTCCACAAATCTAAGCACCTGGGCGAAACTTTTAATGTATAAAACAATAATCCTCCCCCATTTCACTTACTGTCCAACAATTATGTTTCTATTTAATAGCTCGGAATTAAACGCACTGCAGGTGAAACAAAATATAGCACTGAGGACTGTATTAAATTGTGATATTTATACTAGAGTCAGTTTCATGTTTGTTGGCGCTAAACTTATTATCGGTTAAGCAAATCTTAATGTTAAATGTATTTATATTTATTTTTAAACTTTTAAGGAATATGTTGCCCACACATCTTTTGCAACTTTGTACTTTTGTGTACGAAGTCCATGAGTATCCTGCTAGGCATCGAGATAATTTTTATGTTGTTAGACAAAATAATAATTATGGTGAAAATCAGTTATTTGTTAAAGGACTTAAATTGTATAATGAGTTGCCTGATAACATAAAAAATAGTGCTAATTTAAATGGCTTTAAAAAGGTATATACAGAATATGTTAAGGATGTGTGGCCTACTTGAATAGTTTATTGCGGCTTGTATGTATTTATTGTAATTTCTGTTTATATTTATTTATTGTAATTTCTGTTTATATTTATTATTGTGTGAGTTTGTTTTTGTAATTAATGTAAACATTTAGCTATGCTAATAAAGGTTATTTTTATTATTATTAAAATCATGGCGCTCCGATTTCTTTTCGTACAAAATTGGCATGCCACAGTTTTACTTTTATAGTATTATATTTATTTTTGTTTTAAATTTTTTCAATTTAATTCCAATAAAAGATCGTTTGTTTGAATATGAATTATTTCCTTTTAATGGGTAGGATTGACAGGGGAGGTTGTGAGGATCAAGCAAAATTTGACCTATCTTTACGACTATTCCATAGATACCAATATTGCGTGTGTTTTATAAGAATGAAATAGATTGAGGAGGCGAAGGGAGGTCAGAATTCGGTATATTTGTATTGTCATAGAAGCTAGATATGTGCACAAAGTTTCAAGTCGATCGGATAAGTGAAAGTTGATTAGGTTGCAAAATTTGACCCAAACCGACAAGCGCTAACAAGTGGAACTGAATGATTTTAACTACTTTTCAAGCCGTGGACCCTCTACTATAATGATTTCTTTTAATTTTATAACAGTGTACTAAAACAGGGAATTTTATAATATAAGAATTACTGTGACTTACCTGTTGGCAAGATTCTAGACCAAGACAAGGAAAATCTGTAATGATTAACTCCCAATGATTTTAATAGAGCTACATCTTCCAAGTACTTATGATATGAATCGCAGGCGATGTCACCGCTACTGTGATCAAATATCAATTCAGGACGTGTATGAGTTAAACGATCCCAAATATTTTCTCCTTTTCCGTCTTCATTCCAGGCACCTAAACGGTTTATTAAATATAATGTTATTGTTCTGCTACATTTTAAACAGATCTGAGACAATTTAGTAATTACTCGTAGAGACTTAAACCTCCTTCGTTTTAAATATTCATTCTCCTCAAGTTATTGTAACGATTAACGATGCTTTATTAGCACCTGAGAAGTTTTCATAAGAATTATTAAAAAGTCTCAGATTTCATTCATGTAAAATTAGGGTATTATTACCTACCTTCTACTTGATAAGATGCTGTTGCAGTACCAAACAAGAAGTCATCTGGGAAAGCGCTATCATTGATAACATAATCATCATCATCTGCTGCACAGCTATGTCAGAAAACACTAATTATTTTCTAATAGTAGACTCGGTTGTTTTTCAATTATTATTTTTATCTTAAATACTTACCTAATAGCTAGCAAACAGCTAACGAAAACCAATATGAACTTCATGATGTCTGAAATGGAAAATAAACCACTTTACCTATATATATTCAGATTTTATCATTGTTAACAAGCGTTTTTTCTGATTATTTCAATCTTCAAGTGCTTTTTTATCTACAATTATTTCACTTAGTTTGTTTGGTATACAAGGATATTTTATCGTATATGTGGATATCGTTCAGTATTCATCTTATTATGAGAGAAAATTAAAAAAATAGAAATAAAATTATATATTGAAAATTTAAAAATACGTAAATTAGAAAAGGGTAAAAAGGGTTCAAGTCAGATACTTACAATAACAAAACACTTCTAACTAGTGTAGAAGTATTGAGTAGTCTTTAATTCCAAGTAATTTTTTATTTTAGTTGTTAGTCCAACACAGTTTAAGACTTATTTGACATATAGTCAAGTAGTAGTAAGGAAAAAACACCTGATCGTGGAACTAATTGCCACAAAAAGGTTATTGATTTTTACTGTATTAAGACATATAAAATAATCTGAAAAATACACATTCACATCTTATTGTAAAAAAGATATAGAAAATTTATGACATAAGCGGTAAATAAAAGAATAGAATAGAATAGAATAGAATAGAATAGAATAGAATAGAATAGAATAGAATGGAAGAGAAGAGCAGAGAAGAGAATAGAGTAGAGTAGAGTAGAGTAGAGTAAATAATATATTTATAATACACAGTGTAAATTAAAAAAATTGAATTTTTTTTAATGCAATAATTATAATCAAAATTTATTAAGAAAATAAATGCAAAGAAAAATCTACAAAACCCAAGGTTTGAAAGTAGAGAGTAGAATCCACTAATGAAAGACAAATATTCTTCTCTGATCTTATTTGACTAATTTTGTTAACTTATTCTTAGTATCATGTGTATAGATAAACCTGTCTGTAAAAGTCAGAGACTTGCTAGCAAGTGTGAATTTTATCGTCTGGTATTTAAAAATAAAAGAAAAATAATAATTGTTTTTGAGATGGGTAGTGTTTAAGGGAGAATAGGAGCTTTCTTTTATTCCTTAGAATAGAATGGTTTCTTAAAACAATAATTTATGTATACATCACGTTAGATCATAGAGAGCGCCGCAGAACCTGTATCTGATGATGAAGTTTTTTCATATTTGTTTACGAAACGTTGTGGTAATTCTGATTATATATATAAACATAATATTTCAGTCACAAGGTCCTCTATAAAATCCTTATTTTACTATAAGGAATGTAACCAGACTGCAACCAACAGCTACTCTCCGAGCTATGTGCCCCGCCGAGCGCTGAATTACAAGTTACAAGCCTGGCACGTTAAGTGTAATAATCGCATATTACCAACAAAACATTAATGCTTAGATTGTAACAAACACCAGCCGAAAGACTGATCCTACTTAAAGGAGCTTTCGTCCCAGTCGTCCCATACCACTTGCAGACTGCAGTTTCGAGCTGTTGGCTCTCGTCAGTGCAAGGTAGGCACTCTAGGTGTAGGTAGGCAAGGTAAGTCAAAGTTTTTCCAAGTGACCCACTGCAAATGAACTCGAAATAGACTTCGCAGCATATTCAGTTGGAGACAAACGAAAAATGTTAAATTCCTTATTCGTAGAAGCTATTTTCTTCATGCCATTTTCACTACGAAGCATATTCAGGCCGCATATGTTACTATTTCCACCATTTCCACAAAGATACTAGAATTTTGCAACCACATATCTACCAATTCATCCCTAAATAATTTGTCTCTTAATCCAAATCTGGATGTCCAATTACAAAGCGTTTTGGATTTGCTAATATGTTTAAATACGAAAGATTTACTTTTGTCAAACAATGCACTAGTAATGTCGCAACCTGTTAACCAGTGAGCAAACAGTAGAGTGTTGTAAGCTTCTTTACCAATTGATTCCTGCATGGTTTGAATATCACGTACGTTATCGCTATTATGTGGTAGGTTGCATTAAAATATTTTTAGAAGAAAGAAGAAGAAAATAATACGTCTGCAGTTTAGAGGCACGTACAGCTTTGAATTACTTTGTGAAATGCAGAATATAGCAAACTGATGCTAATTCAGCATTGAATACAAACATTATAAATATATCCGAAAGGCATATGTCAGTTAGTTAACTAGCAACGGTTAAATTCAGTATTTCTCATATACGAGACTCGCAATATTTGGAACCAAGTTATTTGTTTATTTCTTACTGCATTAATACCATATGTTTAAACACTTTCTACCAAAGATAATAAATGTAAATGATGAATATTATAGTGAAAACTACAACAATAATAACTCTTGTAAATTAAGCAAATAAAATTGTTTTTAAAAATTCAATCACTGAGTTCTACTCTAACATATACATATACTTACGATATACTATTAAAAATCAATAAAATAACTTTAGAAACACTTTTAAATCATTATTAAATGTTTTTTTTAAGTTTTAAGTATACGGGTAAAAAATTCTAGAATGTCTAAGATGATGAAAATTGTATTATCTATGTCTCAAAAACTGTTCATTACATGCATGGCCACTGAAATTTTCATTCATGAGCTTAAAATCTATAATATATGAGAAAAATATAATGATTTGGGTTTTTGTTTTTATTAAAAAGTAAACCAATCTTAGCTAATCTCCTTGCTTGTGTTTTCTCACACCGATAATATCGTCCACAAATAGCATAATTTTTGATAGCGTGTAAGAGTTTCCTGCATCATTGAGATAATGATATCAGATCAGGCCATAGCATAACGTATTTCTCATTAACGAGTTATGAGAACTACTTTTATATATTGTACCGCATATAACACGAAGACGTTCTGTCTGTTATTTTAAATAAGGAATAGATTGGGCCGTTGCTTGATGAAAACTAATAATGAAGAATAATGAGAAACTTTACTGGTTCTTTGATTTTCACTTTATATCATTGTTAACATAATAATTGCTTCACCACACAATGGCTTCTTCAGTTGATGAGTAACTCCCACACCAATTTCACAATGCACAATACCTTGCTTGTACAGTAAAACCCCCTGTTAGTGTCCACCTGCGTAAATTCTAATTCTCTGAATTTACAAATGGAAAATCCCATACTCTTGTACCCCCTTATACCGACCATTCTCATTCTCTTAAACGACCATTGGAATGTTCTAGTACACAACAATGTTAAAAACACCCTCGATAAGGGGCAATAAAATCCGTCAAAAATAAATGCTTCAAGTTGCCTTACGACGGCGCCGGCGGTACTTCAAATTGCTTTATGATTGCTTTATAATAATTTATTTCTTAAGCGTATGAAATCTAGTTTTAACATTAGTTTTATTTTGAACTTTCACCAGTTAATGTTAAATATTTGAGTGGCCATATTGTTACAAAATAAAGTTAGAAATTTGTATCGAGCAGGTGGCAATGCTGTTCAAAAAAGAAAATTTCTTGCTGTGGACCCAGCGCCAGCTATTATTAAAATGTGAGCCTGAATTTTATAAAAACAAACTAGGTAAACAATATGATTATTTTAAAAAGTGATACATATGTAATTTTAAAATCTGTATGTGTGTTAATAGATAT
Organism: Leptura quadrifasciata; assembly: GCA_963675555.1. Classification (NCBI taxonomy): domain Eukaryota; kingdom Metazoa; phylum Arthropoda; class Insecta; order Coleoptera; family Cerambycidae; genus Leptura; species Leptura quadrifasciata. The sequence continues at coordinate 35,099,299 of OY776674.1, forward strand.
ATATATCTAATTTCTGTTGTGTTTATTTATTATTATTATTATTATTATTATTATATATGACCGCAATTTTCAAATATGTTCTATTTTAAACGACCGCCCCTCTTTAGCGACCAACATATGATTCCCCGAGGGTGGTCGATGTTGAAAGGTTCTACTGTATAATAAAATTTAAGACTATTAGTGTAAGCAAGTTAGTTCGAAAAACAAAGAATAGAAGAAAAAATTTATAAAGTTTTTAAATTTTGGTTATGAACTCTCCGTAGGGACCCAAATACAGATCCGAAGAGTTCCCACCTCTCCGGTGGGAGCTTCATCCCCTTTTGCCCAAAAAACCACCCCCAATCGTGACCTCGCGATCTTTTTCGGCGTTTTGATCGTAAACCGCAACTTCTACGAAAAAATGTTATAGGACTTTTTATATTCTCCATGAAATTCTCTATAAAAATGTGTCTTACTGTTTTTTGCGTATCTCCCACCCAACGCTCGTAAATGACCTTGGAAAATAAGCAGCGTTCTCAGTGCGAAGAGAAAAATGAGCCCAGCGCCGTTTTTTGAGGCGATTATTTTGAAAAGTGTTAGTCTGAGCAAAAAAATGTATAGAATCGAAATTAAAGAGCAGTTTTTTCTCTACAAGGTGCATATCAAATAAGATATTTATGAATAAGTGTTAGTGTTCATATGATGACTTTTTTATATTTGTACATTCTGTACTTTGAGCCCATTCCCACACCATTTTTGAGGAAGAGCTCTCGGCGCGTTATTTTTTACGTGGTTTCCCCCTTAGGCCTATTCCACTAATAAAATATATCTATCATTAATTTTCCTCTGCAAAGTCGCCCTCCTCGTCCGAAGTACGCAGCCAACAATTATGAAAAACCCGTTGTTGTTGGGCAAGATATTGATTTGCTAACACTCCTCATCGCTATTTCTCCATCGGACAAAGACATTCGCTTTTTGAGAGATGCTCAAGGAAATATTCAGAAAAGGGCGTATAGTTCCCATGACTTACAAATTTCGGAAGTTTTAAAGGGTTGCAAAGATAATATTTTATTTGCCCATGCGTTTAGTGGCTGCGACATCACTTCTGCCTTTTTTGGGAAAGGAAAATCGCAGACTATAAACTTAATAAATTCAAGAAAGGATTTGCAAGAAGTGGTTGAAATATTCAATAATCCTTCATCGGCGAAAGATGACATAGCAAGAGCTGATGAGAAATTTACGCTTGCCTTATACAAGGCACCCCGAAATGAGACATCTTTGAATCATTACCGGTTCATTTCATTTAATAAGTTGGTTGGCCAATCCAGTCACGCAGTAATTTTGCCCAGACTACCACCTACATCTGCTGCATTAACACAACATTTTTTTTTTTTTTTACATTTATTTAACGTCGGCCTATTTCCGCTACTGAGGCCTAACACCGACGCCTGTAGACGAGCTACCCCCAACCAGGAATTTTGCCGAACCTCTTCCCTTAAAAAGAGTAGGGATCTTTTACTTGCCTAACATTTAATAGACAAGGGACCGACGGCTTTACATCCCCTCCGAAGGATGGTATATCTCCTATACAACCCTCGCCTAAGGTTGTATAGCTTCCGCGCATACACTAATATACAAGCCGCTGGAAGATGTGTGAGGCGAGAACGCGGTTTCCGTTGGAATCACAACATTCATATCGGGTTTTTCATCAAAATCATACGTGGTGAGGAAAAACTTTAACTACAACTGAATGGGACTGGAGAAAAACTAAAAACATTCTAATGCCAGTGGTTATGACTGAAGCGCCAGCTCCAACTTCAATTCTTCAGCTTATATCCTGCGGCTGTAAAAAGGGATGTGGAAAGCGATGTAGCTGTGTAAAAGTTGGTTTGCGCTGCTCCCCAATGTGCTCTTGTTGTCATGGGCAAAGTTGTTTCAATTCGGACGAGGAGGGCGGCTTTGCAGAGGAAAATTAATGATAGATATATTTTATTAGTGGAATAGGAATAGGGAAACACCGTAAAAAAAACGCGCCGATAGCTCTACCTCAAAGGTGCTGTGGAAATGGGCTCAAAGTACAGAATGCACAAATATTAAAAAAATAATCATATGAACACTAACACTTGTTCATAAATATCTTATTTTATATGCACCTTGTAGAGAAAAAACTGCTCTTTAATTTCGATTCTATACATTTTTTTGCTCAGACTAACACTTTTCAAAATAATCGCCTCAAAAAACGGCGCTGGGCTCATTTTTCTCTTCGCACCGAGAACTATGCTTATTTTCCAAGGTCATTTACGAGCGTTGGGTGGGAGATACGCAAAAAACAGTAAGAAACATTTTTATAGAGAATTTCATGGAGAATATAAAAAGTCTTATAACATTTTTTCGTAAAAGTTGCGGTTTACGATCAAAACGCCGAAAAAGATCGCGAGTTCATGATTTGGGGTTTTTTCTTGGGCAAAAGGGCATGAAGCTCCCACCGGAGAGGTGGGAACTCTTCGGATCTGTATTTGGGTTCCTACTGAGAGTTCATAACCAAAATTTAAAAACTTTATAAATTTTTTCTTCTAAAAAAGCTAATTTTCCTACACTATATTAAGAATCCTGTTTACAAAGGGATTTTACATGCATAAGTTGTGGTTTATTACTGAGGGATCTTTACAATGTATAAAAGCAGTTGAGGCGATGAATTAGTTTTAATTTGATCATTTAGTAAATATTCCAATTTTTTAACTTTATTTATTTCAAAAGATTTTAATTTGAATTTCAACCCTTTTCAGAATTTTTAAATCTTCATTGAACGCCTGATTTTCCTCTATTAAATGATTGGCATATGTTGAGACTCTTTTTTTATTAGTGTAACTTCTCTTATGCTCTAATATTCGTTTTTTTGTCATTTCTACCAGCTTGTTCGATATATAGTGTGGAACAGCCAAATGGAATAGACTCGGTATCTCAATTATTGTGCATATTTTTATAAAAAATCGATTTTGTATTCTGAAATAACATCCTGCAACGTATAAGTTTCATCTCTAAATTCAATCCTCTTCTAGTGGCAGTTTGAACCCCTAAATTTTTTAATGAGAAATAGGAGCTTGTGTTGCCTCATTAGAAAGGTTTTTTCATTCTCTATTCAAGAACGATATGGTTTTGATATTTGTTGCAAAAATTAACGATAAAAAAAATTATTCATTTGCTTGACGTAATTCACAACAGCAAACTAAAAAAAAACAAACAATTTCGATGTAGTAAATGTTCAAAATGAACGTCTTGGCCGCATCCTAATCGCAAATGAAAATGTTTTCTAACGTTTTCCAACATGTGAGCCGTGACCACGGTGTAGTAGGTGATGCGACAAGACTCTAGCGAATGGTTTCGTAAGTGTTTAGTTGTGTGTAATGCAATAGATGGCAGGACAAATAAAGTCTCGTCGTTACTTACGCATAGAAATATTAGAAATACAATTTACGTACATACAATATTTAATGCTCTGTAGATTTGTTTTATTTATATTTAAAGAGCCTTTTAATTCCTTCTTTTTGTCTTAGTTTTGCCGTTTAGTTGTGTATATATGCAACACTACATGTATCAAAGGAAATCCATCTATCTGCCATGATCTATGCCTAGGTAATTGCAGGGGTATATTCCGGGCGCCATCTACTGAATTAAATAGAAACCAAGCACTTATGAAGCCGTCAATTAACATGGCAAGTGCCGTGTGTCGGACCACCTAATATACTATACCGTGGTCGTGACCGATCTACACATCCGTTATTCTTCTTTTAAGTCAGCTACATCGCGTGGCTTAGTCTTGTATACCATACTTTTCACATATCCCCATAGAAAGAAGTCTAAGGGTGTAAGATCAGGAGAACGCGCTAGCCATTCTAGTGATCCTCGCTTCACTATCCGCCGATTTGGAAATGTTAAGTCGAGGTATTTCCGGATATGGATTCTGTAATGTGGTGGTGCTCCATCCTGCTGTAACCATATTACATCCGCTGGAACTTGTGGGGATTTGCTTGAGCAGAATATAAGTTTGCCAAAGTTGACACGACATTATTTTGGAGCAGAGGCCATTCAAATTGCCACCAATGAAAGAGGAACTAATGACATGGTATCTAATTGACATGGTTTCTAATTATCCCCGCCCAAACATTAACCTTTTTAGGATTTTGTGGATATAATTGTTTCATCCAGTGAGGATTTTCATTAGTCTGCATTGACAGTTTTGACGATTAACATGGCCATGAAAAATAAAAGTGGACTCATCCGAGGATAAAACATTTCCCAGTTATATAACATTTTTATCTAAGCTTTGCATCATTTGTTCACAAAAATACGCTCTTGAGTTGAGGTCAGTTTATAGAGATGTATTTTATTTTCTTTTAATACGCGAATAATTGCAGAATGAGAGACATTCAATGCTAAAGCTGCTAGTCGACTTGAATTAATTATGTGGATTTTCTTCAAACTCAAGCAGTATATCTAATTTGGCATCATTACCCATTGCATTGGAAGCTTCTTTTTTATCTGCCGTATATGTCAATTTTCGCGAAACTGCTGTTCAATTTTGCTAATTGTACCTTGGGATATAGGCGGCAAATCAGGAAATTTTTCTTGAAATAGCTACTTTTTCTTGTGATCGCGTTCAATCTCCGTAACCAACCATCTGTAAAATTATTATTTTATGCATTTCATTTAAATAAATCGTGTTTAGAAATTGCAGTTGGCAAAACTCAAACAATACGTAAAACACTGACAACTATTTATTGGCAACTATGACAATTATTTATTGCTGTCAATCGCTACACGGCGTTTTCAATAAAACTGGCAGTGCCAGCTGTGAAGAATTTTGATATTTTGATATTTTTATATTTTCTTTTAATTTGATAATGTGGAAAAAGGAACACTGAAATTGTTTTTTCTAACCTTCAAGAACAAGACGCTGTAAGTTTTATGTTTTTCGTTTTTTTGTAGCGAATTTCGTCAAGTAGACCGTTAATTTTTGCAATAAATATTTGCTTTAACTCATAGGCATCAACTCATTTTTCATTGAAATTCTATATTTTGCATTTTTTATGTTTTCCTAAAGATTTGTTGGTTTTAAAGGCTACGTTATTATTTCGTTTTTTTTTTAAGAGAAAATTTACTCCATTGGGGAGCCGGTGTATGTAAAACTTTGAAGTCTGTATTTGTGCCTTTTTCTTTTATGTATACTTCTTCGATAGATTCATTAACACTTTTTTACCTATAATATTATCTCTTATTTCTGGGTTGTGGCCATTACTGGATGCAATCTGTTTTATTATTTATAGTTCTTTGATATAGTTTTCATGAGATAAGGGGATAGTTAAAAGTTGGAGGCTTGAGGTGGTGGCAACGCGGGCGTATGATTTTATTATAGCTGTAGTCCAGTGGAATTAGCATTTTGTCAACACCTAAATCTGAGTGGATAATTGCGAAGTGATTCATGAACAGAGAGTATCAAAGGTGCGGGTGAAAATTCAGTAGCATTTGTTTTTAACAGCACCTTGAATGTTGTGATAAACAGTTTTTTCTCAATAACTTTGACCATAACGCTTGGCAAGAAAAAAGTTTAATATAAAAGATGTAGGTATTGACAATATGAACATTTTAAGCCATAGCTTATCAAAATCGGTTCAATAGTTTATTCGCAAATCGTAAAAAAACCGTTGAAAATTAATGATTTTTCGTTTGTTATTATTTAATAGAAAAATAAACAATATCCACGTGTAAACTATTTGAAAGTTTAGTCTGAGGTATGCTTAAAATGCGTTTCAAATTTGATAAAAAATTATTCAGTAGTTTCCAAGATAATTTAATTTGTTTATAGAATTACTATGATTTTAACGTACAATAACGGTCAACTTTTCAATCACACGATTATAAAAATAGGCTCATTTGAAAGATAAAGGTTGCTACTTCTTAATCCAATTGTTACCCAGTCATATAATAATTTTTCTGAGTGTTTAAAATGGCTTTAAAAATGGCGGAATATTTTACGCATAAAAAATTGAATTACCCGCTGAATTTTTATCGCAACGTATTGTCAAATGAATCAAATTAAAACTAAGGCTTTGAACTTTATGTTGCGCCAATCTAGAATTTTCCAAATTGATTTGGAGCAAAGATAATTTTTTTTTCCAAAAAATCATAGCTCCAACGTTTATTTATATGAAGCTATGAAATTTGACCCGCATGTAGAGGTTTAGTTGAGTTATATTTGGACAGTATTTTCAACTTCCCTCGAATAAATATATTAATAATAATGAAGGGGAAAGTATAGTGTTGATGCGTGTCACTGGAGAGGGGCAGGTACGATGAGTGTGATGAGTCTGAGGATGACGAGAATGAATATATAAATACAATAAAAAAGCGTAGATTATAATATATTTATGTCCGACCACGTTATAAAGGACTGTTTATGATATATATTTTCGAGAATTGAGTAAGAAATAGCTAAAATGTTGATATAACTGTTTTAGTGTAGAATTTAATGGGCAACATTTTTAGTCCTACACACTTTTTACGTTTGAACAACGGTTTACAAGAAAATCAAGAAAAACCGCCAGAATGTACCACCGGGGGGAGGTTTTTACAAATACAAGGTATGTTGCGTACACTGGTTAGATGGGAACTTTTTTGGGTCTTGCTCCTAACACTATTAGGAATATATAGAGGCTGCCCATTTTATCAGGGCCCTCGATAATATCTCACTTAATATCGGTCGTACAAGAAAAAATATTTTTACGAAAATTGTGCCGATTTATATAACCTACAAAAAGGTTTAAAGACATTTGAAATCCATGGCCTAATTTAAGAGTTATGGCGGAAAATATCGAAAACGCGGAAAACGTCTAGGCCAAGTATCTCCGTTATTTGAAGAGATACGAGAAATATTCTAAGGCAAAAATATTTTGCAAAACAGAGTGTTTCAACGAGGTTTTATCTAATTTTTTTCAAAACCGCTGTATCTTGAGATTTACTCTTCAGGCTGTTAAATAAATTATTTTGAAACGGGCGGGAAATGGCGCCATTAAATAGAGTATTTTCCTCCATTTTCAACGATATATAACATGCCATATTTATTCATTGTTACTACGTTAGTAATTATAAAAACATTTTTTAACCAATAAATTATACTTGCCGTGGAGAAGTATGATTAAATAAAACGATAAAATAATTCAATAAGTTGTTCAAATCTTTGCTATAATAAAACATTAAGACAATTAAGGAGAATAAAGTAAATTCAGGTAACAAAAACAAGTTAATAATAAAAAGAATATAGCACACAGAACATTAATATTTATCTAATCCTCAAAATAATTTTTAAGATATATCAAGTGTTCAAAGTGTCCACCGCGATTTCTTATGCACAACCGAGCGCGGCGTGGCACTGCATTTAAAACATTACTCAGCATTTCGGGGGTAACTGTAATACATGCCTGTTGAATTCGAGCTTTTAGGTCCTCTACATTTTGCGGTGTCGTCGAAAACACCTTATCTTTAATATATAGAAAAAATCCATTGGGGTTATATCTAGAGAACGAGGGGGCCATCGAATAAATCCATTGGTACCTATCCAATGTTGAGGCAAAATTTCGTCTAAATAATCTAGGCAAATCTGGGAATTGTGTGGAGGAGCTCCATTTTGTTGAAAATATTGAAAGTTGTGTCGATTCTCTAAAGGTAGGTCATCTAAGAATTCATTAAATTCATTTCTCAAAAAGTTTAGGTACCTTTGACCACTGAGGTAACCATCATAAAAATAAGGACCTATTAAAATACCTATCCACACATTTATTGAAAAACGATTTTGAAACTCAATCGGTCTATGTCAGTGTGTATTTTCAGAAGTCCATTTGTAATGAATATTGCGATTAAAAAATCCATTATTGGAAAAATTGGTCTCATTGGGCCGAAGTATTTTACTACATATTAATGGATCGGCATGCTTCTTTTCCAACAGCCACCTACAAAAAGTCGTCCTTCTTGGTTTGTCCCCCGCTTGTAAATTGTGAACTTTTTTGGCTTATAAACACCGGTAACCATTTTTCTTTAAAATTTTTCTAGCACTTGTTTTATTTATATGACAAGCAACTTGAATTTCTCTTAATGATTTTTCCAAATTTTCTGTATTTTTATTTCTTACATAATTAATAAATCGGTTTACCTTATTTACATTATGAGTAACACTGTTCAACCTTGTCTTCTTCTTTAAAAATGAACCATTATTTTTCAGTTTCGCAGCAAATTTTCTGAACAGAGTGTTATTCGGCTGTAGTGCTTTTGGAAATCTGTTTCTATATTCTACTTGAGCTAATCCAGTGTTAAAATTGCATTGGCAATATGTAACGAACATATTATAACAATCAACGTGAGTGAAAATCATTTTTGAAAATTCTAAATTCTTAAACGAGTGTGATTGAGTGAGAGTTTAAGTATTAACTGAGATGATCTGTCAAAAAATTAAATTGCCAAGTTTGTTCATAGCCAACTATTTTGAAATAATTGAAATAATAGTGAAATCATGAAATACAAACAAATGGATATTATACTTAAATTAATTGGTAAAGACATTTTTAACTTTCTGAGCAAGGAGTGACGTTTTTACGGAGGACCTCTATACATTGGCATAACTGCGAATATTCTTTCTATAATTGCTCCATGTTGCTTTCTTGATTATTATTTTGTTTTTGTTATCTGAATTTACTTTATTCTTCTTAATTGTGTTAATGTTTTATTATAGCAAAGATTTGAACAACTTATTGAATTATTTTATCGTTTTATTTAATCATACTTCTCCACGGCAAGTATAATGCTTGTTAAAAAAAAATTATTGGTTTTCAAAAAATGTTTTTATAATTACTAACGTAGTACCAATGAATAAATATGGCATGTGATATGTCGTTGAAAAGGGAGGAAAATACTCTATTTAATGGTGCCATTTTCCGCCCGTTTCAAAATAATTTTTTTAACAGCCTGAAGAGTAAATCTCAAAATACAGCGGTTTTGAAAAAATTAGATAAAATCACGTTGAAACACTCTGTTGTGAAAAAAAATTTTCGCCTTCGAATTTTTCTCGTATCTCTTCAAATAACGGAGATATTTGGCCTAGACCTTTTCCGCATTTTCGATATTTTCCGCCATAGCTCTTAAAGTAGGCAATGGATTTCAAATGTCTTTAAACCATTTTGTAGGTTATATAAATCGGCACAATTTTCGTAAAAATAATTTTTTTGTACGACCGATATTAAGTGAGATATTCTCGAGTGTCCTGATGAAATGGACAGCCTGGATACGTAATATAAAAACTTTATATATCATTGCTTCTAAAAAGTACTACTTAACTTGCGTGTATTATATTTATAATGGGAAAATCAGTCGATTACTTATTCTCAGCCTCAAAGTACGTGGCATTTGGAAGATCAAAAATCTGTTTGAAACTTATTAACTTACGGATATATTTACTCCGATATTTTGAATTGCTACAGGATTATATTTAAAATAAACGAACATAATTGTAAAAATCATTAGAATATTTAAAACAAATGGCTGAAACAATAAAATTACAGAGGAGCATGTTTTTTATTGCATATTTAATTAACTGTTAATTAAAAACAACGCCATACTGCCTGAAATGGTTTTTCAGGCTTTTCATTATGATGTCTTTACACTTTTCAACATCACTCACACAATAACACAAATAACAAAAATTAAATCAATTGTCGATACTGAAATATTTAAGTCGATATAGAGGATTTTGCAGAGACATGAATTTTATTATAACAAAAAGTGAATTAATGTATTTCAAGCTACTAAGGACTATTGACTCACTTTTGCTTGAGGATTTACACCACCCTGCTCTGAAAATTTGTACTACTGACTTAATTACTAAATGAACATCAATTAATATGATGTAAGTTTAAAAAGTGTCGTCATATTCTGAACTTAACATTAAGTTTTGAGATAGCAGGTTGATCGTCATTTCTGTAGCAAGTTTACATAAACATAGCGATTAGTAACTTGTACCATCAATTATATAATAATATATTTGAGAGAACCAAAAATTGTCATTATATATCTTAATTTCAAGATATTGAAAACAGTATCTAAATTGATGTTAAAACTTTTTCAATTTTATTAAAGATAAATTCTAGCACTGCATCTTTTTATATAAATAATATCATATTTCCTCTATATTGTGAATAAATAATAAATTAATTATTATAAATTAACCACCTTCCACGACACCTGAGTGACCCTCTTAAGTCTAAGAGATCTTGATTTGCTTGAGTAAAGAAGACGGGGCCCTACAGTTATAGTCAGATCCGAATCACTTCTTGGGGATAATTTCTATTTGAAAATTACTTCGCAGTAGATGGATCTCCAACCCACCTCGCTAGGTATGCACAGAGAGAAAGCTAAACGCGGTAATCCACTGGGCTACCATCCCCTTAAAGTCTCAAGTCTTACTAGATCTACTTTTCGATCTAAAAAAAAATTAGACGCTTCCGTCATAGTTATCTCATTGCACCCTGGTGGTATTATAAAAATCCACTTTTTTAGTTAAAATTTTAATCCATATTAATTTTCTATACGATGTTGTGTACAATTTATGCAAGATATAGTCTATGAGGATGGATTGGTAGTTAGTCATGAAAGTTCCACGAGGAAGTTTTCTCGATGGCGTCAAAATTTTTCAAAATCAAGGCAGGAAACTAACACGTTTTGTGCTATATTTACCCATATTAGTCCAGTCAACGAATTTTCAATATGGGGGTGTAGAATTACATGGAGAGCGGCCGCCGGAAGGCCCTAAATTTTGACTTTTTTTTGTTTTTTCACTTATACATCGAGAACTATTGGTCCTAGAGAAAAAATTATTCTCGATTTTTTGAAAGCTGACAAAATTTCCTACTAAATTTTACTTCAACAAAAAGTTTCTATCTCCAACCGTTCTCGAGCTTTCGTCATACTCTGCTCTTAACGCCTCAAATCTTCTTTGTAAAATAAACTACAACCAAATCAAGTGAGGATGATTAAATTGGCTTAAAAATTATATATTCTACATAAAATTAATGGCTGAAATAATGGATATTAAGATTCTTTGCTACGATGTGATAGGGTTATTGCTTGAAATCAGTACCTACATTTGATAGCTACACCAACACATCAAAAACTACGAAAGTTGTTGAACAGAATCGTAGATATCGATTGAAGAAGTGCTCGGATGTATAGTTCACCATGGAAACTGAAACCAAGGTAAAACAGGAAATCTTCCTTTCGGACGGCGATGACAAGAGCCTTTTTATCAAGCTGTTGATAAAAAAAATTGGATAAAAATAATATCAATACCCTCCAAACAGAGGATGATGCAGATGTGGCAATTATATCCACAGCCATAGAAAAGTCAGTTTCCTCTTTAGTAGTTGTGATAGACGAAGATGTGTACTTGATAGTCCTGTTGTTGGCGAAAATCTCTCCCCAGTGTGACATATTCCTCGTGAAACCTAGCAAAGGAAAAGTATGCACAGCAACATATTCTTCACAAGAGCTGCGGCAGCTGGGGCTAGAGTACATTCTGTTTTAACATGCTTTCACAGGTTGTGATACCACCTCCGCACCCTTCAGGAAGAGCTACGTCAAGTTTGCCAAATTATACAAAAAAGACAAATCGATAAAAGAAGCAGCTGAGGTGTTTACCAGCTCTTCAGCGACACCATCTGAGGTCGAAAGAGCAGGACATAATTGCATCTTAGATGGTATGGTGCTCCATTTAGGGAGATATCCTTAGATGGCTACAGATATCGATCATTTATAAAATCAGTCACTTCGATCAAGCAGGACATTTCCACTTTCCCACCAACTGAGAGGGCCACGGAGTACCATTCCTATAGGGAGCACTACCAAATCCACCAGCGCATCATCATTAAATTGTTCGTCAGCATGCCTAAACTGCCAGGGCAATTGCCACAATGGAGTCCCCATGAAACAGGATGAAGAATTTGATGAATAGTAGTTTCTTTGGAGGATTCATTTTCCTCTTCTGCTGGCGTGATGTCCCCATAAACTATTCCCCTGTCCGAAAATTGATCGGTTTTTTTTCTTTCTTTAGAAAAAGCATTAGCTGATAGCCATTAGCCAATTATATGTAAATAAAAGTAGTTCAAACCATAATACTGTGTTGTTTTTTATAGAGGTACCTACCTATCGGTTCCCACTGTTTGGAGTGTAGTTGCTCATTGGTATACCAAATGAACCAACATCCGACAATAAATAAATTTAAAAAAAAATGTCAAATTAATCCTCTTCACTTGATTTGGTTATGTTTTATTGTACAAAGAAGATTTGAGGTGTTAAGAGCAGAGTATGACGAAAAATGTTGTGATCCGAAACAGCGTTTTCCGGACATCGAGAACGGTTGACGATAGAAACTTTCTTTTAAGTAATAAATGTAGGAAATGTTGTCAGCTTTCAAAAAGGTAAGAACAGTTTTTTCTGTAGGACCAGTAGTTTCAAGTTATGAGCGAAAAACCAAAAAAAGGCAAAATTTAGCCTTCCTGGAGGCCCTCCCCGTGACATCCAAGGGTCGGGGAGTATTAGGATGTTTACCTTCTAACTACCCCAAACCCATCCCTGAAGTTAAAACTCTGCCGCCCTCCATGTAGTCTACAATAATTTGTTAACAGGATTATATGTGGTTACTCAGTAATTCGGAGTGCAAGTCGCCCTTTCACTATGTACTGTGTACATGGGATCCACCTTGCCTGAACGTAAGAATAAAAATTTCTAATCAGTTGCAATTCAAACATTTTTAAGCTCTATAACCGAGCAAGATAATATCAGTTATTATCTATGCTAAATTACGTACAAAGACAGGCGAGAAGATGTCCCAAAGTTGCAAATGTTAAACTTTTAAAACTTCTTCTCTTTTTGGTGTCAGCCAATTGCTTTAACGTAAACCATTGGATAATAGTTGGAAACTGTTTGGACCAAGTCTTTCAAATACTCACCATGTGTAGTATGGACAGATATATTTATTAGGTAACCTTCTACTTTCATATGATAATAATTTATACAACTACCACTTTTTTTTATCTAAATCCTGTTCTCTGTCATTTGTATTGTTTCTGAGTTTACTAATACGAAATTCCACTTTCAGAAAATAGTATTAAGACGTGTTAGAAAGAATAGCGAATGTGTAGTGAAAGTTCCAGACCATCTGCCGGAGCACTGTTTATCAAAGTCGAAGTAAGTATAAAATTTTGTATTTTTTGCACCTAAATCAGCATGTTAACAATTGTAATTCACTGTGTTTATTTCTAATGATTTAATTTTGAATACTACAAGATATTAATTAAAATAGCATTGCAGCAAATCTAACTATCAGTGTCTCCTCAGACAGAGGAAGAATAGCGTTTTATACCCGTCGTGATCCTTAACTCGCTACTAGAAATTTAAGAGCGGCATTGTAATGAGGCTATTTTTGCTCCGTTTATTTTATTATTGTTCACTGGCCTCTGTACACTCCTTATTAAAATCACAGTTATCAAGTAGCTCAAATGCGAAAGTAAAGCAGCTTTAAAACAACTGTAAATATTGCTTCTTTCTCGCCGTCGGTCGTATATCCATTCCGTATCGGCATAGTAGCTCAGTCTACAGATCTCGTTGAGTAGCGAAGGCACTTGGCCTGGGTCTACTGTGTTCTCGGTTTGGTCCCTGACACTGGCAATGTCGGTGGGCAATGGATTTTGTCTGCGTTTTTCCAAATGTGTAACCCCCTTCCGGACAGTCTTTAGCTTTGGATTTGGGGGTTGTCAACTATATGAGGTGTGTTTATGTTTATGTTATGTTTATTCATAACTTTGGAGTCACAAGGAATTAGCACATCACTAATTTCTTACAGAAACTAACACGATATGGTATTTTTGGATACTATACTCGCTGATGGTATGTTACATATGGTAGTGAATAGAGTGATAAAATATTGGTACATTGTAGAGCATATCCATTTGCCACCGATATTTTATAACGTTACCAAACGGGGAGCCGTGTTTTTAATGTTGAAAGGTATCCAATAGTTTCATATTTCTTGAGATTTTTCCTGTAAGTTATCGTCATAATTCTGTTGAACTCTGACGTATATTAGTACAGTAGACTAGCTGTGTTCGCGGTTCTAATTTAATACTGCTTTGATCCTATCACCTTTAGTACTTAGTAATTTTCTTGTTGATATTACCAACTTTTTTGTTATTTTTAACTCTTGAGTGTTCTTTCAACACACACAGACAGACATACCCTCTGGCTTTCATTTTCTTCACTGTTACTCGGATATTAGACAAAGGTGATGTTGCTCTTCTATAAAGTAGGAATCATAATACTTTATTCTTTAAAGTGATGCGGAGAAAGGGCCATCACAGTTTGGGCCCCGAGTAGGGACCGTAACAACACGCCTCTATGAAATAACCCCCTTTCATAGAGGCGTGTTTTTGCGGTTTTTTGACATTTTGCAAAATCGACCTAACATCTTGCACCAACCGAGTTCAACGTCGGTTTATCGGCCGAGTTCAAGTTGTAACAACTTAGTTTAATCTTTGATCGTAGGTCAAGGGCAGTTCAAATTGAACCACAAACGAGAACCTTTTAAGCAAAGTTCAGACCAAGTTTAAACATAGCCCATAAATATATAGATATCTAAGTTGCCAAAAATTAATAATTTGATAGGTGCTGAAAACTTTAACCAGTTGCTAAATATTGTTTTTAATCTAAGAAAGGCAGTTATTATTTTGAGATGTGGGATAATCTGGTGACCAAATGGAAAAGTAAGGTTTTCAGTCATAGTTGAACACATAGGTACGTATTTTGTGAAGTAATTTCTAAGGTTATTGTATTATAATTGAACTTTTTTTTCATGTATTTCACTCTCACAAACACCCACATTGACACACGCACGCGCTTTCATACACATTTAAAAGAATAAATTAAGTCTACAGTAGTATATGGATCCTTATACATATATTTCTTGGACATTTTATTTTTGTCTATATTTGTATTGCTTTTCTTATTTTATTTATTTACATTCAATAATATGTACTGTCATGAGCAGAAAAAAAATAGGACAACTTTTTTTTTTCAATGTAAATCTGCCTTTATTTGAATATGTAATGAGTAGCCGAAATAAAACAGATAACACTTTTAATTTATTTTTTGTTTTAATGCTGTAGTTATGGCTATAATAAATGGTGGATGGTTAAGGAGACAAATTGCACTGCGTTATAACATTAACAAAAATTTGGTGTGTAACAATTTAAGAAAGTGGAGAATAAACGGTAGGATTAGTAGAAATCCTGGATCAGGGCGATGAAGGATATCAACTCAACAACAAAATTTGCAATTAGTAAATGCTTTAGTAGAAAATCCATTTTACTCAGTTATTCAGGCTGCTGAAGAAACGAATTTTCCTGGATCGAGTAGTACCGGTCGCCAGCGAGTAAGAGAATGGGACAGGAAAAGATGCACTAGCTCTTAGTCTATCAAGTATGTTCACCCAAATGTATTAATAGCAGTTATAATAACTAACCACAGATATGACAATCATGAAAAGTGAGACACTGTATAACATTTAAATTCTTATGTGTCTATTTTGGAATATTTATTACACACACACTCAACGTGATTTCTCCGATTAAAAGATAAATTCAGTATAATATATTTCACATAATATAAATCACGTTATTCTTGTATGATTTAATTATATTAAACAATTTGCACTGTATGGATGAAACTATATAAACAAATCTTGTTCTGGTTCTTATCAAATCTTAATTGAAAAATGCTTAAGATTTGACAAATATTTGTTTAGCTGAAAAGCATCATATATTCTAAAGATTTATGATAAGTTAACTGAAGTTAAGTTGAGGCTGTTTTTCTTATACCTAATTATGGAAGATAATAACCATGATCTTTATCAGTTACGAGATAAAATTAACTGATAAATGTGTTTTATAGCCTTCCGTAAATCCATTTTGGCTACTTTCGAGAAGCACAAATCTATCTTGTGCTCACTTATGTCATACAGATGGCAAGTAAGCGCCAAAAACTATAGTATATGACTGATGTAGCGGCAGTCATATTGAAATGCATATTTTTTTGCTAGACTTATTGGGATCAATCTATTTAAATGATCTAAAGACAAGCCGTAGTTATTTGGATTCCTTATTTTTTTAATAAGAAAAGCCTGAGGGTATAGACAACACTGTCATGTATTGTAGAGGAAAACGATAAATGAAAACCATCACAGACGAAGTGGGAATAATGGTGGGTAGTGGCGATGCATCATCACGTGTTACGTCTTTTATCTCGCGTTCATTAAAATGAGAGAGAAGGTTTGTCTTCTTAGCATGTCACCTGGCACCTTCCTTCTTGATGAAAGCTTTACGTCAGTAGAGGAAGTTAGCCGTAGGTCGGTCTCCCCCCACCACTGACCTTGACCTTGACCGTGCACCTGTGGTCCGTTCCTTCAAGGCCACGGTGGCATCGTAGGTTCGCATAGCATATACCGTGACCTTGACCTTGGACGGCCGCAGTGCGTTTCGACTTCAAGGGCGCAGTGTTGCTGTTACCCAGAACGATCACTTGCTGTGACCTTGGCCTTGGCTAACACTATTAGAGAATGCAAGGACGGAGCTTCCTCCTTGCCACGCAACTCGTAATGTGCCGTGGTTTGATATTTTGTGACGTAGTATATCTTTTCTATAAAAGAGTGAAAGGAGTTAATATGGGATCATTCTTAACGTCAATTTCCTAGAGTAAAGAAGCAAATATGTATTCGTGCAGTTTTTGTGGTGCAAGCTTCACTCGCAGTGACAATATGCGACGTCATCAGAGGGAGGCGTGTAACAGTTTAAATGGTAATGGACCGCCAGCAAAGAAAGTGAAATTGGATTCGAATCCATCAACATCGGTAATTATGCAGACGTGTTATAGCTGTAATGTGACTTTAACAACTAACCAAATGAAGTCTCATAAAAGAACACTACAACACAGAACAAATTCATGTGTACGTTTGATGGATGGTACAGAAATTGTTCGCAGTGCTTTCAAATATAGAATCATAACATACCGAGTGCATAGTGATAATGAGAAACTGGACTATATAATATTTTTCAACGAAATTCGACATAAAATATTGAATTTACTAGAAGAAATATTATTACTTCATAAAACTGTGAAAGTAAACATGGAGACATTTGCCAGCTATATATTACAAGCACAAGAAATAGCTGAAATTAAATCGTTTAATACGTGTAATAAAATATTGGATCAAGGTGTGGATTTAAACATTGCACTCGACACTTTTATAGACATGATGGTTGCGCAAACTACTGAGTTCCAAGAGCGTGATTCTGGTATGTAAATATCTTCTGGTATGTGGAATAACAATTGACATTTTTTTTTTTATTTTTAGGGTGGGCCCTCGAACAAATAAAATTTGTTGAAATTAATATAAACAAGTACAGTCCAATGGGTGGTTCATCATATATCAAGTTACCAAAGTTCATCGCAAATAAGAAGGCCGTAGTGAATATAGAAAACCAGGACCAATACTGTTTTGCTTGGGCAGTCACTTCAGCATTGTATCCTGCAAATGGTGGTACATCGCAAATGTCATCTTATCCACATTATTCAAGAGTTCTAAATTTGACAGGTATGAATTTTCCAATGAAATTGAGAGACATTTCAAAATTTGAGGAATTGAATAATATATCTATTAATGTGTATGGGTTAGAAAAGAAATTCGAGAATAATAAAGTAAAATATGATGTTGTCGGACCTTTGCGTTATTCTCAGAAGAAACTACGTATTCATGTTAACTTATTATTAATTTCCGCGGAATGTGATCAGAATCATCATTGTAAATCGGATTGTGCTAAAACTCACTATTGTTGGATAAAAAATTTATCTGGATTAGTATCAAATCAAATATCCGCTCACGGACATAGAAAATATTTTTGTGATGGGTGTTTGCTGTATTTCTGTAACGAACGTCAGCTAATGTCTCACCAAACAAATGATTGTAATCATATTTACACTACAACACCATCGACACAATTTCGGGTTGATAAATATGGGAAACGTGTACCGGAAAATATATTAAAATTTGAGAATTTTGACAGACAAATGCAAGTACCATTTGTAGTATATGCAGACTTTGAATCCATTTTGAAACCGATAAATACTTGCGAGCCAAATCCTGAACGCTCTTATACCAACAAAACGTTTATTCATGAACCTTACTCTTTCGCGTATTACATAAAATGTTCCTTTGATAATAGCATTTCTAAATTTGAACTATATCGCGGATCTGATGCAGCAAAAGTATTTGTATCATGTATAGAGGCTGATTTAAGGGAAATTTATAATAGATATATGAAAGATGTAATCCCCATGTCCCCGCTTACAGCGATAGAAAGAGAAAATTTTGACAATGCAACCATCTGTGGTATATGTGAGAAGCCTTTTGCAGAAGGTGATATAAAGGTGAAAGATCATTGCCACTTAACTGGTAAGATACGATTCGGTGCCGCGCACTCGATCTGTAATTTAAATTATAAACTACCAAATTTTGTACCTATCATATTTCACAACATGAGTGGATACGATATTCACTTATTTGTAAAAGAGTTATGCGCTCATAAAGATAAAGTTGACGTAATACCACAAAACAAAGAAAAATATATATCTTTTACAAAACATCTTTACATGCATGATTACGTTACTGACAAGGGGGAAACAAAAAATAAATATTTGCGGTTACGTTTCATCGATAGTTTTAAATTTATGTCAGCATCACTACAAAATTTAGGGGAAAATTTAAATGAAGGTCAAATGGTTACAATGAAGAACTTTTTTACCGATAATGCAAAATTTATTTTAATGCGACGGAAGGGTGTATTTCCATATAGTTTCGTAGATAACTTAGAGAAATTAAATAATCGTGTTCTACCCACCAAGCAGGAATTCTATGACAGCCTAAATGAAACACATATATCAGATGACGATTATGAAAGGGCTAAAAATGTGTGGGAATTGTTTGAGTGCCAGAGTTTGGGTGACTATTCAGACCTGTATTTAAAATCAGATGTCCTTCTTTTGTGTGACGTATTTGAAAATTTTCGTAAAATTTGCGTGAATAAATATAAATTGGATCCAGCTCAATATTACACAGCTCCAGGTTTATCTTGGGACGCTATGTTGAAACTAACAGCGGTAGAACTTGAATTGTTAACAGATATCGATATGATACATTTTTTTAAAAAAGCTATACGCGGTGGTGTCAGCCAGTGTACAGAAAGGAAGCATATCGCAAATAATAAGTTTGTACCCAATTATGATCCCTCAGAACCGTCGTCATTTATCACATATCTTGATGCTACGAACTTATACGGTCATAGTATGTCCCAAGCATTACCAACAGGGGGATTTGAGTGGCTGTCCGAAAGAGAAATTATCGACTTAGATGTTACTAATATTTCAGACGAGAGTCCACACGGGTATGTTTTTGAAGTAGACATACATTATCCGCAAGAGTTACACGATTTACATTCAGATCTCCCTTTCTTAGTAGAAAATATTATACCCCCCCAATCAAAATCAAAATCACCAAAATTAATCCCAAATTTGAATGATAAGAGACGATATGTTGTGCATTATAGAAACTTGAAACAAGCCATTGAAAATGGTTTAATGGTGTTAAAAACCCATAGAGTACTTAAGTTCAAGCAGTCGCCCTGGTTAAAAAAATACATCGATTTAAATACGCAAATGAGAAATTCAGCGACCAATAAATTTGAAAAAGACCAATATAAATTAATGAATAATGCAGTATTTGGTAAAACCATGGAAAATGTTGATAATAGAAGAGATATAAAGTTGATTACTCATTGGGAAAATGTTAGAAGAACTATAGGTGCAAACGCATTAATCGCTCGTCCAAATTTCAAATCTTGCACAATTTTTTCTGAGGATTTTGTAGCGATTGAAATGAGCAAATTGCAAGTAGTCTATAACAAACCAATTTACGTAGGATTTTGTATTCTTGAATTATCGAAGACGGTACTGTATAATTTTTTTTATGGTGTTATTAAACGTCAATTCGGTGCTAATGCTTCTTTGTTGTACACCGACACCGATTCCTTAATTATGAAAGTTTATACAGATAACTTCTATGACTTTATTGTACAAAATCCAGAAAAATTTGATACTTCTAATTACAGGGAGGGAAATAAATTTAATATTCCAAAAGGCTCGTCTGTGCTTGGGAATATGAAAGACGAATTCCCCGAAGATCCTATTATCAGCTTTTATGGTACTGGAGCGAAAGCGTACTACGTGCAATCGGTCGGTAATGAGTTGAAAAAAGCCAAGGGAGTAAAGAAATCTGTGATTGAAAAACAACTTACAATAGATGACTACAGAAAAATTGTTGAGCAGGGCGGGTTAATATTTCGTAAAATGAATACTTTCAGAAGTCACTTGCATGATATCTATACAGAGATGCGGAATAAAGTTGCTCTTTCTTATTATGACGATAAACGTTTTGTGATTCCCAATACCACTAAAACTCTACCCTGGGGTCACTCAGACATAACATTTTTTCAGAGTGAACCAGAGCAGAATTTAAAGTGGTTAATATCAGCCTTAAATAGTGTCGTTGAACGAAATGTTTTAAAGGATGATGATAAACTAGATGTGTTACTCAAAGCAATGAATGAGTTGAGTGATTAATTGTTAATAATGTTTCTACTTGTTAACGCAAAGGTCGACAATTATAATATTCAATTGAAAAATTCATTGTGATATTTCATGTTATGTGTAAGTCGAAGTAAGAGATATTTGTATGAAATAAAATGTTAATTTATAAATAAAGATTTAAATTACTAAATGGTATTTTTATTGTATGAGTACTGTAGGCAATAAGATAGAGAGAGACGATAGGAAGAGTGGGGTGGGAAGTAGGGGGTTAGTTAGAGTGTGTAGGGAAATAATTTGAACCAATAGGAACAAGAGTGGTAGGGAGTGGAGGGGTTAGTTCAGCGTTATGGGCTTCAGAGATGCTACAAAGATTCTTTCCGTCTCCAGCTCTCGAGTTGTAAGGAAGTGTGCAAAATAGTGCTGTCTGCTCTATTCCTAGCATTCTTTGTGTTCTGTGTTTTGTGTTTCGTGCCCGTTTCTCGTGTCCGTTTTGTGTTTGTTGTGACAATGGTAGGACAAAAAAAGATTGGTGTTTCTGGTGGTAGCGGTAAGGGAGGCGCTTTGTTGAGTGCTGTGGCTGCATACTTAATTAATTATATGCCAGGGCAAGACGACAATGGCGACGCTTGTCCGGGTAATGGTGTGGCGAACAATGGCGACGCTTGTCCGGGTAATGGTGTGGCGAACAACCAGACGAGCCCTGGCGTGGGTGACAATGGCGACGCTTGTCCGGGTAATGGTGTGGCGAACAACCAGACGAGTCCTGGCGTGGGTTTACTACCGGATATTGAAATCCCGACGGATTTGACCGATTTGAACGATGATTTGCTGGGTGATTTCGATTTCTCCGAATTGGACGCGCAGGCTTTGGCTTCAGATGAAGCCAGAGCTAGTACATCTAATGGAGAGGCCTACCCGAACGCCGCGTGGTCTAGGTTCCCTACGGTTACGGAGACAAATTCTGAGGACGAATTTCAACCTGCGCAACCAAAGATTTATTCGCAGAAAGGCCAAAAGAAGATGACGACGCATCCTTCAACATCTACAAAGCAGACGCAGGTAGAGAATACCGAGAAAGATGATGACGTGTCGATTCTTAGAAGAATTTTATCGGCGCAAGCATCTGTACCTGCTCGCCTGAGCCCTATTCCCGATGTTGGCTCAGACGAGGGGCAGGTAGAGATACCTGAAAAGCCTAAGAAAGCAGCAGCTAAAAATAAAAAGCCGTTATCGGGAAGGAAACCGGTGGTTAAAAAAGCTGCTGCAAAAAAGTCGGTAGCTAAGAAACCGAAAAAAGATGCTGCAAAAAAGCCGACGAAAGTGCAACCGGTATGTTCGAGCGCGCCGTTGCCAGGATGCTCTCATGCGGTGTTGCCAACGCAGGAACCCCGTAACCGTGCTCTGGTTGTGAATGAAAGTGATTCTGATTCACAATCGGAGTTATTCTCCCAAGAAGAGCAAAATGAAACTTTCAAAAATTTCTTGAACATGTATGAACAGTTGCAGCGGGAGGATAGGGAACTTAAAAGTGCAACTGATGATGACAGCAAATTAAAGGATCACGCGCAGTCCCTCAAAAGGAAGGCGGAGATGTTGAATTCTCGGGCCGATGAAATGCTCAGAGGCATTGCGAAGCGTCGCAAAGCCTCTGAGAGATGTACAAGGAAGCTAAATGCTATAAAAAAGAAACTGGGAATAAGGTAGTGCGTAAACACACTACAGAATGTTGCATTAAAAATGTTTGTACATAAATTTAGTATTAGGTTAGGGTTAAGAGAAAAAATGTAAAAAAATATAAAAGTAAAAATGTAAAACTGAAAAAAAATGAGGTTAGATTAGGTTAGAAAAATGTAAAAAATTTAAATGTAAAAAAATAGGTTAGGTTAGAAAAAATGTAAAAAAAAATTTAAATGCAAAAATGTGAAAAAAAATTAGGTTAGGTTAGAAAAAATGTAAATGTAGAAAGTAATAACACCCCCCCCAACCCCCCCCAACCCCCCCCCCCCCGCGTCACGCGCTGGGTTATGGTTAGTTCAGGTTTATATATTAAAAAAAAAAAAAAAAAAAAAAAAAAAAAAAAAGCGGGTCAAAAAATTAAAAAAAGGTTTATGCGGGCGAAGCGACCGAAGGCTGCAAGCGTCGCCCCCGCCTCTGCCAAAACCCCCCGCGCCCACCCACCCACCCGGGGGGGGGGACCAAGGTAGCGCAGTGGTATAGCGGAAAATTGTTATTTAATTTTATAATTATAATTTTATAACTCTATAATTTTATAATTATAATTTTATAATTCTATAATTTTATAATTCTATAATTTTATAATTTTATAATTTACGTGTTGAAAAAAATCCCTGCAAGTGCTAGGGATTGAACTACCAAACCTTCGTTCACAAAGTTTACAAAGCAAGCCACGTTACCACTGGGCTACCTTGGTCCTAGGAAACTCTTATACTTTACTCTTATACTTACCTATAACGCGAGTTTATATATATATTTCATGGAATTTTTGGTAAATTGTGTATTTAAGTATATAATTAGATTAGAACTGTTGTATTCATCGTAGATGAAATAAAAAATAAATTTTAATACATTTATTTATACACAAATATTGGACAAAAAAAAAATATATATATATATATATATATATATAAACAACTGAAAAACTTCCAAAGTACACTCAGACACGCGTAAGGGGTCATTTTCGACTAAACTGACCACTGGGAATCGATTCCGATAATTTCCGAATCGATCCGAACACTACCGAACGCGTTATTCACTGTTTTGTCAAGGATTGGGGGAATAAAAAAATCAAAACACGTTTCAGGGGAGTTCACACATGCAAAGGCTGCAATTTTAAGCGAAAAGCCGAACTCATGCCGAACACTCCCGAAGTTTCCCGAAGCCACCCGAAGACGCCCGAGGACACGCGAGGTATCGTTTTCGACTAAATCGATCACTGGGAAGCGATTGCAACCACTTTCGGAGCGATACGACTAGCCGTTCCGGGAAAAAGTCTGCTGCGGCAAAACTAAAGGTCGGAAGTGAGTAGAAACGGTACTGGAGGACAACTGTGACCTCGATACACCTTTTGCAACACTTTTGACCGACAGTCCAAATACGAATAACCAATTTACTTAAATAAGTACCCCGTTATTTCTTATATTAAAGCAATTTTTTATTCTTTACTTTACTACTGTTATTTATTGTATATGAAATGAAATAAAAAAAGAATAACTCTTAATACATTTATTTATAAATAACAAAAATATATATACATAAAATAAAACAGAATTATCCGTCCGAATCATGCTCCACCAGAATGACTGCATCCTCATCTTCATCGGCAGATTCCTCCACCAGAATGGCTGCATCCTCATCTTCATCGGTAGATTCCTCCACCAGAATGGCTGCATCATCTTCCGAGTCAGACGATTCCGCTGTGTCCGTCGATGATTCCTCCAGAATTACTCCATCCATCTCGTCTTCGGAATCATCATTGGGCACAGTGTCCATCGACCATGTGGACGGAGACCTCTCCAATGGTTGGTATTCTTCTGGTGAGGTGGTGCTATCTGCTACACCACCCCTTGTCGCCTCTCTAACGCGCTGCAGGTAGGCACGATACCTTTCGCACAAAACGAACATGGTTGAAGTGGAAGATACAGTATTGTCTTGTACTTCAGACATGTTGGAGCGTAGAAAGTAAACTGAGGGTGGTGAGGGCTTTCTTATGTATATATAGCCCCTACCACCACCCCCACCTCATCACTCCCCACCTCACTACTCACACAAATAAGAGTAGAAAGTGTCCTAATACTCATATTTTTAACACCATCAATATCAATAGCACTGTCAACATAAGCAATAATCGAAGTGAAACACAGATTTCTCTAGTAACATTGTGTTACTTACATTTAAATATTTAGTAAATAAAACAAAAAATAAGATTCAATTTAACGTTTATTTAACACTTAAACTAGTTATATAATATTTACAATAAACTAAAAATTAAATATATACATTTATTTATCACTAAAACTAATTACATAATTATTTACAATAAACTAAGAGATATATACATATTTACAAAAAAAAACTACAAATTATCTGTCCATATTGCAAATATTGCAGATTTCCACTCGCCTAATCTGATAGAGTGGATCTCTGCAAGATTTGCAATATCCCCGCCTGCCTCTCATTATCCTTGTAGTGGCATGGTAGTCCACATGACGATGTCTCCCAGGATCCACCCTAGACTGGTATCCCAGAAAACATCCGTGGCAAAGATTGTATTCCATACCACCCACTACTTGGACCGCAACAAAGGTCATGGTGGTGCAGAAGATGCCATCCATCGGGTTCACCCTTGCTAAATATTCTGATGTTATCCACCGCTGCCCTCTTTGGTGGGGAACATCTACGACGATACCCTCATCATCACTTGAATCGTCTGCACCCTCTTCAGCGTCAAAAAATTCCTCATCGTCTTCCTCGTCGCTTTCCTCATCGCCTTCCTCATCGTCTTCAACTTCTACCTCGTCGTCTTCGGGAGCAGCCAAGTCGTCCTCTACCTCTTCAAGGTACCATATATTGTTGAGGACATCTAGGGATGCTAACCAGTCCAGGAATCTGAGGTTAGCCCAACCAGCAGGTACAGCAGCCATATTAATACTTGGAAACGAATATATAAGACAGTAGACGGAATGATCAACGTTGAAGTTTGCAAAGCAACTGATCTAACGTGGAGTTACACCTCCTCTTTTAAACATGTTGCTGGTGACGTCACATCATCTCTAACGACATACCATGGCTCTAATATCGGCAATTCCAGCGACTACTTAAACAAACAAGGCCATGAGGAGGAACTCAGTTATTATTCAGCTGTCATACCGTACACTTGTTTTTAAAACAGCAATGTCTTGTCCAAGAGAGTGGCAATCGAAACCAACAATCGCCGTATATCCATATAGTATGGATGGTGCAATTCTGTGCTATAATTGTTCCCAATTCTGGGCAAAGCAGCAAATTAATCCATGTACTGGACTATGTTCAAATTGTATAAAAGAAAATCCAGTGCCAGTGAATACCGTCCGAAAAGCAGCATCACGTGAGCGTCTGGAGCAAGAGTGCTACAAGTGTCTACAACCCACGACTCGTACAAATTTTGGAATTATCCGAGATGTTTGTGAGACATGCAAGGTGGAGCACCCATTGAGGCAGCGGTGTCTGGTTTGCAACAAGTACACTGGTGATTGTTGGAACAATATTTGCAGCAAATGCAGAGACGAGAAGACATACAGTGTTTTACTTTGTGAATATGTTGGACATATTTATGGAGGTGTGATGAAACACAACAGAGAATGTTTCTGTCAGGAAGCGTTACTGTCGAGACGGGGGGATTTCATCTGATTAATTCCATAAATATGTATTTGTATTTTTTCTGTATTATATACGTTTTAAATAAATATATTTAATCTATAATTCGTTGTAAATATTTTCTTCTCAATAAAATTTATTAAAATGATTTTCTTGATTTCATCTAATAATTTTTAGGAGTAAAAATTAATTCAAAAATTTTAACAAATTTGCATTTGTATATATTTTTTCGTTAATGTGTATATAATTACTAAGGCTTTGGAGTCTTATATGGGGAAAATAAATAAAACAAATATTAATGGAATACACACATTTTATTATGAAATTTCTAAACATAAGTAAAATATTAGTTGTTATAAATATACACATTTTATATAAAGAATGTGACAATATTAAATAAGAGCTGCTTCGTTAATCCAAGAGTTGTGGTCATTAGAGAATCCGAGCCACTTCACAAAAACCTTGTTCCCTCTCCTTCTTAAAACCTTTTCCACCAAGTAGACATCAGGGTATTTAGCTTTTTGTAGCTCCATTTCATAAAAGCACCCCTTTATTGGTTGGCCATGAATGTCCTGGAGTGTATATGTTGTGGGATTTGTTACATTTATTTTAACGATCTTGAAAAGTTCAGTTGAAAAATTTGGTGTGAACCCCTTTTCAAATATACCTTTATATTTACTGATTCGAACTATATCGCCAATACGAAATTTAGGTTTCAAAGCAATTTTAATGTGATTATAAGCATTTAAACGTGTAGTTGGTTTAACATCAGCAGGTTTCATACCAGTCGTACGATGTATTTTATTATTGTACAATTTTGTAATGTCGGATAGAATGTCAACCCATTTGTATTTACCTCTAGCTGAGAATTCTTTATATAACCAGGTTTTTAATGTTCGTATTACTCTTTCTGCAATTGCTGCTTTTTTCGTACTATACGTGGAGTAATGATTAATGATGTACTGTTTCATTAAAGCAGAAAAGTTTTTGTTGTAAAATTCCGTACCCTGATCGCTTTGTAGATTTTTAGGAGAATAATTTGATTCTTGTAAAATACTTCTCATAGCCTTAGTAATTTCAACACCAGTTTTATTTTTTAGAGGTTTAGTCCACAAATATTTTGAGTAACAGTCGATCACTACGAGAATGTATCGATAACCATTGTTTTCATCAGCGTATGGTTGCATTTCAGCTAAATCCATTTGCCATAAATCACCATAACCTTTGATTATTGTTCTTCTTCTACGGAAATTTCTCCTACAAGCTTTATGCAATTCGTTAACAACTTGTAATTTCTCATTACTAATCACCATAATTGAAGTTTAAGTCAGGCGTTTATATAGATAATTTAGGTCTGTTTTTTCACTTTTTTCCTAATGTAGCAGCGTTGTCCGTGACTTCAGCCACTATTTCATCTATCACTTGTTGATTACGATCGTTCCTCCCAGCTTGTGCCACAATATTTCCAAGTGATTTCTGTCGCACTGTCGTACCTTTCAGACGGGATTCATCGAGAATGTGGTGCACTTTGCTTATTGCATCATATAAAATAGTATAATTGTCCTCGGTTAATTTCTTAACTCCAGAAATTTCTTTATTAATGTGTTGCAGAGCGTCATTAATCATCTCGGTAATTTTGCTGTGTACAAACTTACTATATTCAGTCCACTGATTCTCCATAAAAGCAATGTGTGACTTTTTAATGTCTTTCATACATTTATCGATATTTTCGTCTACATAGTTACGAGTTACACCATCTTTTTGATTTATTGGTTCACCAATGTTCAGTAAACGCTTATTTTGCATATCAAATTGATTATCTGCGGTAAGTTTAAAACCAATACCTGGAGGTCCATGTACGATAATCGATTTATTATTATTACTTCTTCGTCTACCGAACTTGTCAATTGTGTTGTTTACAACAGCCATTTCTGTTTACGTCTGACCCCGTTTAAGCATTTCACAATATTTTATACTAATTAAATAAGTGTGAAATGAATTTTAACTTCACTAATAGATTATCCTTTCTTCCCTCATTTCTTCCAATAAACTGACTATTTCGTTATTGACACCATTGTTACCAACCATTTTTGAGCTATAGAGCAGGCGTAGGCGGTCCACCAGTTCTTTCGGTTTATTCCAATATACATAGTCAACACCTCTATTATTGTATAATTTATTAATAGGAACACCTAAGCCAGTTTTAGATCTCGTCACAACTGTAGAAGATACCAATGGTTCTATAATATTAGTGAATTTCTTCCATTTAGCTTTATTCAAACCCTGTTTCATATCATAATTTTTATATGGTGCTTTTGTCTGTTTTAAAATCCCCCCATATAATTGACACTCTTTGTCGCCAATAATAGCCTCATTACTACGCGAAATTTGTGGTTGTTTCATAAATATCATATCATATAACTTAGGACTGCCAGAATACGTCCCCACCTTCTTAGTTCCACGCCACAATGTGATATTTCCATTAGAAAATCGTATTTCAGCATTACCCATTTGTAGTTTTTCTGTATGGGGGTCTAAACGTACACCGTATATAGTATCATACCTAGCATTGTCGAATTTCAGATTTTCTAAATGTGTTTGCACTATATCACATTTTCCTTCTGCGCCACTAATAGAACTTTCTGAACATGGAGTGCTCATTAACGACGATCCCGGTGGTGTTTCCAAAAAATATTGTTGACTTGCATTTTTGTCACCATCTTCATCACTAGTTTCAGGTGTTGCTTTAAATGTACTAGTACTAGCTCTTGCACTTTCTATCGGTTGTGTTAGTTTCTGAGGTTGTGTTAGCGATTGGTTATGTGAAGCAGATGATATAACCTTTAATGGTTTTGTTATGGGTTCATAAATTTTTTCGAGTGTTAACTGATTCTCAACGTTTCTTCTCTTCACAGAGTTGAATTTTTTGCGCACTGAATCGGTGGCCTCAATCAATTCACGTTTCAGTCTTATTTCTTCCCTCATGTTTCTACCTATAGCACTACTGAGTTTATTCTCACCATTGTCATTCATGTCTAACAAATGCAGCCTCACTGCTGAAGTTATCCCGATGCTATCTGTAGACCAATTAAAATTTTAATTACAATACTTCATGGATATATGAAACTATCAAGTTCTTTGCGATATCTCCCTTCATTTACTTCTCTATCCTTGTCAATTACAAGAAACCCATATTTGTCTTTCCAGCACTCTGCACACATTTCTTGAAATTCTTTATAAGTCACATCCGGTGAGACATGGTCTGAGAAAATGTGGTGTAAATTCATATCATCCTGCTTAAAAATTGCTATGAAATTACTATTATCCCTTACCAACTGTTTAGGGACGCGGGAATACGTTTGTGCCAAATAGAAACAATCTACATGTTTATGACGCCCCATTGAGAAGTATGCTCGAATAACATCTTGCTTTTCACATATAACATCATCAAATATAAATATAGACTCAGGCTCAGCGTCGGATGGTTGCACTATTTCCGCGTTGTTACTGAAGGTGTAATATCCTAGCCCCGTAATCGGTGCTAATATATCGCGTAAATATTCATACTTGGGTTGATGTAAGGACTTTGAATATAAGTAAATGTTTGAAAAACGTAGCCCAAGTGGATGAGTAAGCAAAGTTATTAGTAAATTTGTTTTGCCACAACCACTTGGACCTATTAAGAGTCCGCGAATAGTTGAGGGAAGTAGCGGGCCATGGCGTGATTCGACTTGTAGTCCACACCCTACTTTTTCATCTAAATTATCTACAGCAAGTTTCTGTTTCTGCTTCACAATGCGCATCGTAGCACGGATGGATACTATATAAATAGATGTACGTATTGTGATTGTTATTTAAATGGTGTCAACCGAGAAGCACACACGTGAAAATCGTCGTGGTTTAAAGATTGGTAAGGGGGTAGTCAATTCTCTAATAAATAAGCTCCCATTTGAACTACACTTACCGGGAGGTTACCAGTATTGTGGTCCAGGCACCAAATTACAAAAAAGATTAGCCCGAGGTGATCCAGGCATAAACAAACTCGATGCTGCATGCAAGCAGCACGATATTGCATACGATCAAAACACCAGTAATTTAGCAGCCCGACACAAAGCAGACTATCAACTTGAACAAGCTGCCTGGAAACGAGTTAAATCAAAAGACGTAAGTTTCAAAGAAAAGGCCGCCGCGTGGTTAGTTACAACTATAATGAAGGGGAAGCAACGTCTTGGTATGGGTTGTACGTCAACAACACCCCGTACTACAAAGAAACGTATAATTAAAAAGAAAAACAAGAAAAAAACTAGAAATATAGCTTTTGGTGCTGGAATAGTACGTAAAGTACGTGATGACATACGTAAAGCCGGTGGTAAACGAAAAATCGCTAAGGACACAAAAAAAGTTACGCAAATTGCGCTTCAAGCAGCACGACGACACATGAGAGCAGCTGGTGGAAAACGTAATATTCGTACACCTAGGATAATACCAATACCGAAAGTGGGTGGAATTCTACCATTAATACCCATTTTTGCTGGATTATCAGCTTTGGGTAGTTTAGCTGGCACTGCTGCTGGTATAGCTAAAGCTGTAAATGATGTTAAAACGAGTAGAGAGGAATTAGCTGAAAAAAATCGCCATAATAGGCAGATGGAGGCGATTTCTATAGGAAAAAGTGGTAAAGGGCTATATTTAAAACCATATCGCAAAGGACTAGGACTTTATCTAAAACCACAAAGTTCAAAAAACTTCTAGATGCTCTACCCCGAAAACCTCTCACTAATATCGATCTTAAATATTATGCAGAGAAGATGAAAGTGCCCTATTTTCGGGGGATATTTATGCGGGACACTCTACCATATTCTGGACCACGTCATAATGAGTCGGCCATCATAAATCTAGACAGTATAAATGGCCCTGGAACACACTGGGTTGCATTTAAAAAACGTGGTAGTTTAGTCACATATTTCGATAGTTTTGGTGATTTACCCCCACCGACAGAATTAGTTTTATATCTGCGCAGAGGTTCAAAGTC
Source organism: Leptura quadrifasciata (assembly GCA_963675555.1). Taxonomy (NCBI): domain Eukaryota; kingdom Metazoa; phylum Arthropoda; class Insecta; order Coleoptera; family Cerambycidae; genus Leptura; species Leptura quadrifasciata. The sequence goes on from OY776674.1 coordinate 35,130,470, forward strand.
GACCGACAAAATTTACTATAACTATGAACGCCAACAAAATTTTAACACAGTGTGGTGTGGTCATTTGTGTTTGAAGTTTCTCACTACAAAATAACTACAAACGCTTGTGAAATAACATCTGCAGACCTTGAAATGGATCGGGAAAGCATCAAGCAGATGGGTCAATCACTAATCGCATTCTCCCGTTTACGCAGTCTATTGAAGATGAGCAAACAACAACTGGCAAATATGCCTAAAGAAGTAATGATTGGATGTGCTGCACATGAAATTGCATTAGTATGGGACAAACTACCCCAGCATCTCCAGAATGATATTGATATTTTAAAATATCAATACTGTCAGGAACATTATCATGATGATGATGATGATGGCGGTGGTAGCAGTGTTGATGTTAATGATGGGCCGCCGCCTCGAAGAATATTTTGCTGCTACTGTAAAGTGCGCGATGTCAATGTTGCATCAAATAATGAGATACAAACGTCTCCGTCATCCAGCAAAAAACGAAAATTACACCACGATTATTGCTGTAGTTCACAATAAATTCATGAGAGAACACTAAATATCATCAGTCATGTCGTATACGTTCACTCTATCAAACCGATCTAGTGTGCTCAGTGCTGAGTTTTATCCTCCCATTGAATTAGATACTAATAGTCGATATGGGTTAGGATTAACAGGCTTCTATTCTTACAATTCTATATTCAATGTGGACGAAACCAACAATCGTTTTTGCTATCGAATTGGACCAAAAGTAGCCCCCACACTTATCCACATACCTTGCGGAGCCTATGAAATTGAAGAGATATATCGTGCAATACTGAAAGCTATGCCCGGTGATAAGAAAGAGGAAAAAGAAAAACTATTTCGACTGCGAGCGAACAACAATACGCTAAAGTGTGAGATTTGGTCAAAATATGGAATTGACTTTACACAAGCAAACTCTATTGGTAATTTATTGGGATTTGAATCGACTTATTTGCATCCAAACACTAATCATGAATCAACATTACCTGTTGATATTATGAAAGTAAGGATGATACGTGTAGATTGCAACATTATCTCTGGAGCATATCTGAATACCCTTAAATCCCATACCCTTTTCGAGTTCGACATAGACGTTGAACCAGGTTACAAACTTACCAGAGAGCCAGCGAACATCATATATTTGCCTGTTAGACCTGAAGGACGTCAGTTTATCGACAACATTACACTACGCATATTGGATGATAATGGAGATTTAATCAATTTTCGTGGTGAGAAGATTATCGTAAAGCTAGAATTGAAACAGTTTTAAAATCGCAAACACAATGGGTTTCCGATATAATCAACAACGATTAGCACACAATCGTTTCAATGTGATTGACGATAAAAAGACTAATGACTGCGGAAATCGACTCATTCAACGTGTAGAGCTTAAACGGTTAAGACATAACCTGCCAGCTAAAGATCGTGCATTTCTTCGATCCATCGGATTGAAACTGAGAGAAAAATAGTTAATAATGGTGACTTTTACATCTAGTGAAAAACTTGAGGTGTTCGAGGAACCTGTATTCGATCAGTCACTCGTTAGCTTACATGAGCATACATATAAACCACACGGTTCACCATATTATAGAAACTCTGATGAAGTACGCATTCCTGTCAATTTTCAGGACTTAATACTTGACATTACAGAGAGTTACATTTATATAGAAGGAAAATTTACCCCTAGTGATGTTACCAAGAAGTGTTATCTATCTAACAATGCGCTAGCTTTTCTCTTCGAAGAAATAAGATATGAAATGGGTGGTGAACAGGTCGCTGTCGTTAGGAAGCCTGGCATCACTACTACAATGAAAACTAGGGTGTCATATGGACAAACATCCCTCCCATCGCTACTAACTATAGGTTGGGGTCTCACCGAGAAAAAACAGGATATTTTAGATACTACCAGCCACGTTTTCAGCGGTAAACTCCCTCTTAAGTACCTCATGGGTTTTGCAGAAGATTATACCAAAGGTATTTTAAATACAAAACAGGAATTAATTTTAATTATAGCACGTTCCTTTAAAGACTCTTACATTGGAGAAGTTGATGCACAGTTAGAAATTAACAAAATCGAATGGAAGATAAGACATATTGTGCCTGAAGTTAGACAAAAGGTTAAACTATTAAAGAAAATTGATACGAGCAGTAATAATGCTAAAGTTAAAATGGCTTACCGTATGTGGGATCTCTATGAGCTACCCACTCTACGTGATACTGCTTCTGATATATGGGCTGTTAAAACCACTAACAGTCTTGAGAGACCTCGATACATCATTATCGGATTTCAAAACAATGGCAACTCTAGTGACAGAACCAAGGACGCCGCAAGTTTTATACATGCAGATATAAATAATATTCGGCTATATTTAAATGCCGAAGTATTTCCATATGAACGTTGGAATTTAAATTTCGATAAGAAACTCGACTCTGCAGCCTACTACGCCTATGAAAATTTCCAACGTAGTTATTACGATAAAGATATGAGTGAACCTATGATGGACCTTGGCGAATTCAGAAAAAATCCATTGTTTGTTATTGATTGCTCACACCAACCAGATGCAATGAAATCATCCACCGTCGATATAAAAATTGAATTTGAGACACGGAAGACGAAGTTTCCCGAACAAACTCGAGTATATGCACTTATACTTCACGATGCGTATTTAAGTTATAGCGCATTAGATGGTTCAGTTCAGTGTGGCATTGCTGGTGCTAAGTAACGAATACCTATTACCATGACGTCATTAGGTAGCCAATTTCCTACTTTGATAGTTGACTTGCAGGGGTTTCAATATAAAACAAATGATTTTACCGTTAAAGAATTAGCTGTTCTATGTTGTAACACTAATCAGCAAGCACACTATTTCTTCAAACCACCAAATCCTTTCTCATCACTAACCCAAGGCGAACAGACTCACTACCGATGGTTAGAAAACAACTACCATGGGGGCATAAAATGGAGTGATGGATATATTCAACTGTCAGAATTCCCACTAATACTTCATCGACTTTGTCAAAACGCTGTTAATAATTTTCGACGCAACGTATTGTCAGAGGATGTTATAATTGTATGCAAAGGCAAATTAAAGAAAAATGTTCTACAGCATCATCTAAAATGGAATAGAGTTATAGATCTAGATGACTTCTCACCCTGCATACCCAATCTAAAATCGTTAAAGGTACCAAGATGTATGGAACACACCCAACCAAAATATAGTCACTGCTCTCTTGCAAACGTTCACTTTCTTAACAAATGTATTATAGATTTAAATATAGAGTTAAAATAAATATCTTTAAATATGTTTATATTTAGGATTAATAATTAATATTTTTTAATGTATGTCACCAAAAATAATTATAAATAAATTAATGTATAATCTAATAATGTGTTTCATTTATTTCAATTTTAATTTTAAAAATAAAAACAACTATATTTCCATAATAATAATTTTATTACACCATTTACATATTAATATTATTAACAGAAGAATTACAATAAGTGATTAACTACTAATTGAGTTGTCTTCATCCTGTTCTTCATCAGATTGGTCGAGTTGATACTTTTCAATAATTTTCTTAGGTAAGTATTTTTCTATGTCACATAGGAAATGTTTTAAATTTATTTCCACTAGTTGCTCACAGAATTCTTCTAAATTCACAATACCACGAGAGAATTTACCACATAGTTGTGCACCTCTGTAATACCTCTCAGAATCCTCATTAAGCTGTTTAACTTTTTCAGCATCGAAGCAGTAATTCAGATCATAATTTATTGCATGGAGTCTATCCATACTTAAGTCGCCTAGTACAGAAGATAGTCTTTCAATTGCCGAATTAATGTCTTCTGCCCTTACCCAACGTTCTGCTGAATATTGCATCCACATTCTTGCCAGTTATAGTGAGGCTAGAAATTACATAAATAAAATTAGAACAAGTTATCAAATATGTGATAAAACTACTTACATCTCTACTACTATTGTAGTGTATTTGTAATATTTCAGTCTAAGTTATACTTTCACTATACCTTATTTATTGGTCTGATAATTTAAAGTATACAAATATTTTAAATAGTTTAAATCACGCAATAATTTCGAATTTTATTAGTGACCTTGATTTGGCACCGGTATAAATGGGTGAATTCTCTCCTAAATAAATCAACGCATATTTACCACTAGACGAATTTATTTCTTCTATAAAAGTTATATTTAATAGTTCAGCAATACGTTTAGGCAAAAATGATTTAAAGGTAGTACTTGTACTTTCATCAAATAAATGTACTAATATCGATTTTCCAAAACGTGTATTAAGCATTAACATTTTTTTAATGGCGTAAACCTTATTTAAAATTAACGATGAAATAGGTTTTTGGTCTAAAACTTCAGTATCTTTAATAATAAGTTCATTAAGGGCTAATAAATCGATATTGGTAGTCATATTTAAGTAGTTGAGTACAGTGAAAGAATTACTAACCAAGAAATATTACAGAACTTTGCTTACTTAAAATATTTCAGATCACAACACTATGCTCACTTATTAACTGTAGGTGAACCAGACTAAATATGATTTTGTTCTAATAGTCCGTGCTTTTTTTATAGAAAAAGTATACTACGTCACAAAATATAGAACCCCACCACATTTTACTGTGTACGTATTGAACTAATGTAATTTTAGAGGTCAAGTTGCGTGGCAAGGAGGAAGCTCCGTCCTTGCATTCTCTAATAGTGTTAGCCAAGGCCAAGGTCACCGCAAGTTATCGTTCTGGGTAACAGCAACACTGCGCTCTTGAAGTCGAAACGCACTGCGGCCGTCCAAGGTCAAGGTCACGGTATATGCTATGCGAACCTACGATGCCACCGTGGCCTTGAAGGAACGGACCACAGGTGCACGGTCAAGGTCAAGGTCAGTGGTGGGGGGAGACCGACCTACGGCTAACTTCCTCTACTTACGTCTTTTATGTCGCGTGCAGTAAAATGAGAGAGGTCAACCATGTGGTCCACCTTCTTAGCGTCTCACCTCGCACCCTCTTCTCAATTATAGGTTTCTTCGCTATATATTTATGTGCATTGCTCAAGATACATTCATATTTTTTATTGAATGAAATGAGGATGTGTACTATGTTATATGATAATTTACAAGTATGATGTAGTCTGGAACCAGAGTAAACAAGTGAATGTGACGTAGACCGGACCGTATCAATCAGATCATCATTAGATTAGATTAGATAGAGAACTTGGCTGATTGGTCTTGACCAACGCGGAGTTATAGATTTCCTATATGTGGTATTCCTTAGAGTACTTTATGTAGTTTAAGTAGTAGTTAAACTATCAGTCTCATTATATTTTTACACAGATAGAGTAGGTGGTCTAAGGTTTCTTCTTCTTCATGGTAGAAACTGCGTGTTACATACTCTGCTAATATTGACTCATTTGCGCACCACTGTATAGCAGTCACTTCAGCCTGAAATACTATTACATGTCTTAATGTTTAGATTTCCCAGGATTTTGGTTTTTGACCTTGTCCTGTATATTTCTGTTCCAACCTCCTATTGTCCTGTTGTCATTGAAGCGTCCATAAGTATATTCGGTGTTCCTTGTCTGGTATTTCAATTTGGAAGTTCTTATTGAAGATATATTTTGGGACAATAATGTTAGCGGACGTTTCTAAAGCGGGGTTTGCCTTCAACTCTGTATAATCGTCTATTTCGTGCTGTTGTTTAATCAACATCAGGCCTTAGATTAGCGTATGCACCATTGACCGAGCTTCTCCTTGGATCAATATAATCCATAGGTTGTTTAGACTCTCTATGCTCTAGTGTAGATCCAAATTGTCGTTTTAGAATTTAGCCCCCAATTTCTTCTACACATCGACTTTCAGTTTCCCAGGGCAATTTTTGCTTACTGTGAATTTTTTGGGCGTTATCATTCGAAGTTAATTTTTGTTCAAAGACAACTTCTAAATATTTTGTTTCGCAAACAAATAGAATTTCCACCACATTGAGTGTTTGTTTTGTGGAGATTTGTGGAAAGTATTAGCTTCTGACACTATTTCTCCTTCATTTTCGTCTTGAATCATGTGAGCAAGTTTAGATCTCCGTCAACGTATGAAAAAGAAACTGCTCAGATAATTATATAATTAATATCTAAAGATATGGGGCAATATTTGCGAATTCATTGTTCTCCGTAAACATTGATTATTTTCCTTCACTTGGATCAATATTTGTATATCAAATTAAATGAAGTTTCCATTTTATTGTAGGGGGAATCTTTTCAAGGTTCGGTGCTTTATAATCAAGTATTTTATAAAATAAATAAATATAAGTATGAGATTCCACATCAGTCATCAAATGATTGATGTTTTTAGATTCCACAAAGGTACAAAGGTAAGTGAATAAGAACGGTAATCTTTACAAAAGTGGGTACTTAAACGTAGTGTAATAACAACTGTACACGTATATATTATGTATATTGATAATTTATTTTTAAATGTTCTTCAAACCGTGTAAGTCACCTGATGTTATGAAAAATTATTCGTTCACGTTGTTTTATGTTTTTAATTGTTTACTTAAAATTTTATAGCTATCTAGTTAACATCCAAGTTTTAATAATTAAGTTTTTGTATTCAGGCATTGTAATTAACACAGTCAAATGCTTTTGTGTGGTCGTATAATGATCCATAACGAAGAGATTTGTGTTTTTTAAACCCCGATACAAAAAGTTTCATATGTGTAGCTGGGCGTCTGTATCTGTTATATTATTTAAAAATCTCGATACAAAAACATTTGCTAAATAACTAATTAACAAAATTAATATACAAAATTTTAATTAAAGAATATGTAGAAATGGGAAGAAGGATGGTACAAACAGAAGGGCTATGAAGGTATGCCTCAATAATAAAGGGGATGCTATGAAGATCATTAAAAATAAGAAAAAATTGAGGGAGGCTAACTCGACTGTGTCCATTGCTCTTGACCAAACAGTGATGCAAAGAGACTATTACAGAAACATACAAGATGAACTGAATAATAGGAAGGAAAACGGCGAAAGCAATATTTTTATTAAATACGAAAATGGCATTCCTAAAATATCAAAAAAGTATCAAGCAAACCCGATTACTTCTTCATAAGCCAGGTGAATATTCGATCAATAAGTTCGTGCTTCTCTGAATTTTCTGAAACAGTGAAGGAAAATAACTTTGATGCCATTGGGCTTTATGAAACATGGCTGACTTCAGATATGGACTCTAAATTTTTAAATATACCAAACTATGACTTCATACGAGCTGATAGAACATCGAGAGGAGGTGGGGTGGCCTTCTACGTAAAAAGTCACTTAAAATATAAAGTTTTTTCGTTAAATATTAATACAGACAGTGGAATGGAACATCTTTGGCTAACAGTGCATTTAAAAAGTAACAAAGTGGGAATTGGTGTCTTATATAAATCTCCTAGTGCTAACGTATCTGGCTTTGAAGAAATAAGTGAGGTATTAGAGAACATATATATGGAAGTGGACTACGTCATTCTAGTAGGGGACATAAATGTTAATTTATTATACGATCACAGAGATGCTAAGTATTTCAAAGATATTATTTCTAGTTTCAATCTAACACAAATAATAAGTAGTCCAACAAGAATAACTCGAACCACTGAATCCTTAATTGATCTTATTTGCTTAAGTAATAATTTAGAATGTGAGGATGTAAAAACCATTGATTTAGAAAATGTGACTGATCATATGCTAGTATTTTGCAAAATAAATATCCAATGCAATAAAGAAGTATCAGGATTTTATACCAGATATTACAATAAATTTGATAATGAAAGTTTTGCGAATGATATTTCAGCGATGGATTGGAATTTAATTGCAAATACTGATGACTTAAACTCACAAGTCGAATTACTTAATAAAAATATTTTAGATCTTTTTGATAAACATGCGCCCGTGAAATTTATTAAACATACAAATAAGTCGAAACCATACATAACCTACAATTTAAAAGAAATGATAAAATTAAAAGACAAAGCACACAAAAGATATCTTAAAACTAAATCACCAACTGATAAAAATTACTATATAGATTTAAAAAATTATGTAAATCTGGCTATAAAAAGCGAAAAAATTGCATGTATGGAGTACACATATAAAAAATCAAAAAATAACCAAAAGAATTTGTGGCAAAATCTGAGATCGTGGGGAGTACATAATCCGTGTATAAAAAATATTGCTGGTATACCGGACGAATTAAAAGATCCTGATCTAATTAATAATTATTTTGTAAATGTAGCTGGAGAATCTAATATCGAACATGATTATTTAAATTATTTTAACACTAATAAAGTGACTTTTCAAATTACTTAAATTATTTTAAATTTAAAGAAATTGATGTAAACGACATGTATAAATATGCAGCTACTATTAAAACAAACTGCTACGGTATAGATAATATAAATCTAAAAATGCTTAATAATATTTTACCATTCTGTGTGCACGTATTAAAAGCAATATTTAATAAATCTTTAACGACAGGCATTATACCTAAAATATGGAAATATGCCTTAGTCTTGCCAATACCTAAAATTGTTAAACCTTCGGAATTGAAGGATCGAAGACCTATAAATATTTTACCAATTTTCTCTAAACTACTAGAAAAAATTGTTGCGGATAAGTTAAAAATTTACATCAATAGTTTTAATATTCTACCTAAAAACCAATCTGGATTTAGGCAAGGTTATAGCACATCTACTGCACACATGAAAGTCATTGATGATATTAGTCTTAACATATACAGAGCTGAGCTTACGCTATTAGTATTACTAGATCAAAGCAACGCTTTTGATCTCGTTAACTTTGACTTATTACTAGCAAAATTAAATTAAATTACTTAAATATTAATAACACGGAGTTATGTTGGTTTAAAAATTATTTACAAGATAAGTATCAAGCCGTAAAACTCGAAAACACGGTATATAATAAAGTAATAATTACTAAGAGTGGTGTTCCGCAAGGAAGCATTCTTGGCCCAATTTTATTTTCAATTTTCTTGTTCGATTTACAAACTATCTTTACAAAATGTCAGAATTAATGACATATGTATGCAGATGATATACAAATATATACCGGGAGCAAAGTCAATAATATAAACGACGGAATTACTGTCTTGAATTATGAATTGAAAGAATTCTCAACTTGGTGCTGCAAAAATGGATTAAGAATTAATCATAATAAATCAGTGGCTATTTGTGTAGGAAATGATAGGTTAATAAATCAAATCAACTTTGATGACATTAAAATAGTAATAAATGACAGTGAAATTCAATGGGTGCAGACCGCAAAGAATTTGGGCTTGTATATGGATAGTTCGCTTAACTTTAATGAACATGTTACAAATGTATTTAAACAGTGCTTTATGGTGCTGAAATCTATATATCAATTTAAATCTCATTGCCGGAAGAATCGAAATTAAAAATAATTAAATCTCTAATTTGTCCTAAAATTTAATATTGCTGTATTGTTTATTATAATTTACTTACGTTATTAAATAAGAATAAATTACAGAGGGTACAAAATGCATGTTTTCGATTCATTTGCCTAACAATCTATCGTGAACACATTACTCCGTACATAAACAGACACTGTGAACTTAAATTGAAAACAGAATTAAATTATTATTCTGTCAGTTTTTCTACAAAGTAGTGAATAATAACACCCTTAATTACTTGGTAGAATGCTCTCAAGACGATCTGAAATACATAATATAAATGTTAGAATCAACAATCATACCATACCCCAGCATAGTCCAGGAAGTTCGAAGGTAGTTTTTCATACTGTGCCTCCACTGAATTAAATGAGTATTTTGATTTATTAGCCTTGTCTTATGGTATGTATAAAAAAGAAATTAAATCTATTCTGTTTAATTCCCAGCTATAAGTGTTGTGCTATTCTGTGGTTACTAGATTGTTAATTATATATGTTTGTTAAAGTGTCAATGTCTGCCTAATATATTATAGCATCTATGGTATTATTTGTAAATTGTTATCCTCACCATTGCCATTGTGTGACATTTTCACTAATACATCTAAGAAAGGCCCATGGTCCATGGTGTCTACAGAAAGAAAACGCACACCGATCTTTACCTACATGTAACATCTCACCACCATCCACAACAGAAGAGAGCGTTAATTAGAACCTTGGTCCACAGAGCCAACACAATATGCGACGACAATACCAAACCCGAGGAACTACAGAATGTCCAACAAGCTTTAGAGAAGAACGGATAGAGTCAAAGCAATATACAACAAATAGTAAATAACCAGAGGAGAACTACAGAAGAAGAAAAGCAACAACCAACAACGTATGCATGCCTACCCTACGTCGCGGGAGTCACAGATAGGCTGAAGAAGACTTTATTCAAAAAGAAAGTAGGTGTACGGTTTCGAACAGTGAAGAAAATACAGCAGATGCTTCCCTCAATCAAAGACCCTGTCCCCAAACTGTTATCAAAAGGTGTTTACTAGTAGTAGTGCACATATGGTAAGAGCTACATTGGACAAACAGGACGGAGTATACAGTGCAGAATCAAAAAATACTAGAGAAATACCAGATTTGGATACACGGATAGGTCGGCGATAGCAGAACATGTCTATAATAACGAGAACCATAAAATCGACTACGAGGACGTCAATATATTATGCGCTTTTATCTGCTAATCATTAGGGAATCACTGGAAATTATGAAAAATGTGAGCAACTTTAACAGAGAGGATTGGTATCGACATAGTAATACGTGGAGACTGGTATTGCCAAGTACCAGCACCGTAGTAAGTCACGGTCAACCAAACACGACGAATGAGCAGCGAAGCGAACCAAGCACGACCAATGACCAGCGAAGCGAAGCGGCGCCTAAGTATATAACGAGGAGTGTAACACAACAAATTCAGTCTTTGGTATCCTTCTGAAGAAGCTGACAGGATGATCAGCGAAACGTCAAGTCAAGTTCGACGACCACGGCAAGACCTGGAAGAATCTATTTCATTAGACAACGGCCGTGAAAACCTGCATTCTACTAAGAAACTAACTATTAATATTTCGTTATTGCACTATTTCTATTTACAAATTCTATAAGTCTGTTTGGCATAAAATTAAATAACCTTATACAATAATCATTAGTAATAATATTTTCCCATGCATTATTTACTATTTCCAATCATTCTTGTGCATTCCCGTGGTCTCACATTTCGTTTTTGGATACTTCTTACGAGTAGTCCCCATACTTCTTCCACAGGGTTAAGATCTGGACTACGACTTGGCCAGTTAAGAACATTGATGTTATTATCTTGAAACCAGTTAGTTACGGTATGAGAAGTATGAACGGAACAATTGTCTTGTTGAAATATGAACATTACTAGGAAATAATTGTGACACAGAATGTAGCATAATATTGTCTAAAATAATAATATACGTTTCACTATTAAATCGTTCCTCAATATGCCACAAAACACCAGGACCACGTGCCGATATCCAATCCCAAATATTGACGGAAAATCTACCACTTTTATCATTGTTAGATATATATTTCTGATCGAATCGAGTATTCGGAGGGCGGTAAACACGAACACGACCGCTGTGTGTTGACTGGAAAGTTTTTTCATCTGTAAAGATTACATTGTTCCAAAAATTTACATCATGCCCTAAAAATTCAAGCGCAAATCCTACTTGAGCTTCTTTATGTTCGGCTATAAGTAAGTATTTTTGTGCTGCTGCATGACAGCGTAGCTCAGATTCTCTTACTCGCCGGCGACCAGTACTACTCGATCCAGGAAAATTCGTTTCTTCAGCAGCCTGAAATGGATTTTCTACTAAAGCATTTACCAATTGCAAATCTTGTTGTTGAGTTGATATCCTTCGTCACCCTGATCCAGGATTTCTACTAATCGTACCGTTTATTCTCCACTTTCTTAAAATGTTACACACCGAATTTTTGTCAACATTATAACTCAGTGCAATTTGTTTCATTGACCATCCATCTTCTGTTTTAGCAATAACTCCAGATTTAACTAAATCGCTTATATGAGGCATATTAGTTTTTTGCACACTTGCAATAAATTATGACAACTAACTGACAATGTCACAAAAATTAAAGGTTGATGTACACATCTAGATTTTAGCAAAATACCGTTATAAGACGTCTTTTTTTTGCTCACGACCGCAGCTATAACGTCAGACATACAAAATGACGTATGCCAATACGAGAATATCGACGAATGCTTTGACCAAGCAATACAATTAAAAACGAGGTTTGTTAAAAATTTCAATAAATTTAGCTTATCCACCAGTCAAACAGCTGTATCTTATTTCCTAACAGGACAACTCAGAATGTTTATACCATTTTAAAATTTAATAAGTGGGCAAGTTTTTAGGATAAGTGGCAAGTATCGCTTGGCACTTTTCTTTACATCGAAGTCAGCAAGCGGAATCTTGGTGGAACTGAAATTTAAGAAAAATTTATTTTTTTAAGAATACCGTCGGCGTTATCCAAAAACTCCTATACACGTTTGATAGCACAACTGTTCTAGAATACTCACAAAAAACAGAATAAAAAAATTCTAACCTTGTAGCAGTGGGATGCAAAATACTATCCTAGAGTAGAAATTGTCAAAATATCAAAAAAGTGCCCATATCTCAAGGTTATCTCAGATATTCTGATAGGTTTTGGTCTAGCCTATTACCATTATCCATTATTTACGGGACACCCTGTATACATGATGTTTTCCAGGTCGATGCAAACCATTTAGTAGCCGATAGCATACGCCATTTAAAACCTATTTATCCACATTTTTGCGAATAAGAAAATGTAGATGTGTACAAGGTAGATATTTCGAAAATTTGATTAGTGGCAAAAAATGTTTATTCTTTTAAACTTATCATTGTTAACAAGTGTTTTACTTGTTGTTTTAATTAAGTAAAAAGTATTTATGCCTACTAGTACTTTAAATTATTAAGAACTTAATAAGTTTGAATAAGCAGTAAGTGTTGTGATACATCGTTAGAATAGTATTGAAAAGTTACATTTAACTGTATTGTAATACTTTTATTTGAAAATTTCCAGCGATTTCCGGAAGTCGTAACAGCTTGACAGATGAGTCAAAAATGTAGTTTTGGTAACATATGACACGTGCCAAATTTCATCTCGGTACGTCGAAAAATAAAGATATGGCGACCTGAAAGTGATCTCATTGAGACCCAGTATATGGTAATTTAAACATCCTCCATGACCTCACTTTATTCGATTGTTCATTTTTGGGATACTCTGTATGTAAATGTAGATATTTTATGAATATTTAATTTTTATTAATGGTTTGCATTTATATTTTTTAATCATGTACAAAAATTATCTGTACAAAATAAAAAACAAAATAAAAACGTGATATATTTCATTGTCGTTTATTATTAAATTAATATCAAGTTGATAATACCATTGCGTATCCTTTTATTTTGTTTATAAAAACATAACACTAGATACGCATAATAATATTTTGGTTACTGACGACCTTTTGTCATATCTAGTCAAATGATTGCTTTGAAATTAAGCTAGGAAATTTAACTAATAGGCTTTTTTAGGGTATCATTCAATAACGACTTGGAAATTATTTTAATTGTCATTAACGGATCAACGAAAAGTTTATCAAAATTATATAAGTTTGCGGATAATTTACACGTACTGTTACCAGCATTTTAAATATAACCGTGAGTAACAACACATAGTGATACGTTATAATTATTATTATTAAACCATGCTTGAAAGGGTGATTTTTATATTTTTGCCATTATCGTTATCGGTGGCGGAACACGTTACATTTCAAAATGTTACTGTTCGAGGATACTTCACCAAACAAACATTAAAACACTACGAAACTGAATCCGCCCAAGTTACAGAATTTATATTTAACAATAATGAAATATTTGAAACGACAATTGTTTATTCAAATAGCTTGGTTGAACATTTGCCAAACCTTACAGGATACGACACCATCAGGACAGCGAATCAAAATATACCAGCCTTATATGAAAATTCAATGAATGGCTTAATTGTAGAAAATTTAGAACTACAAGGATGTAACATCGTCGAAATTGAGGCAGGAACTTTTAGTAATGCTAAACTGGTAAAACTAGACTTATCTAAAAATCACATAAAACAAATCAAGAGTGGAGTGTTTAGTGATGTGAAAGTACGCGATTTAAATTTGGCAGAAAATGATATTGAAATTATTGAAGACAATGCTTTTCTAAACACAAATTTCCATAATCTGTCATTGGCAAGAAATAAACTGAAATCGATCAAATCGGGAATATTCAACAATTTGCGAATTGGGAATTTATTACTTGGAAAATATGAAATATTGTCACCCGCAGTGTTAATTTTGAGTGAGAATGAAATAACTGAAATTGAATTAAATGCGTTTAACAATTCGTTCATAGGATACTCATTGGATTTGACTAACAATAGATTAGAGACTATCAACAAAGGATTTTTCTCCAATTTATCAGTAATGAATTTAGATTTAAAGTTCAATAAAATTATACAAATTGAAGAGAATTCATTTTCTAATATCACTACTGTCGACCACATCGACTTAAGCAATAATTATTTGGAAAGGGTTTTTGGGGCTTTCGATAATTGCCCAGTGAGGGCAATTTCCATTCAAAATAACCTCTTGTCAAAACTTGAAATCGGAACATTTAACAAGGTGAAAAATCTACAGAGGCTCGATTTAGCAGGAAACAAGCTGACAGCAATCAAAAAAGGGGTATTTGGAAGTGTGCCAGTAGTCGTGATCGACATGTCTAAAAATCAGATAAAACATCTTGAAATTGGGGCATTCGATGATATGCCAAATCTGGAAAATATTTATTTAAACGAGAACAAATTGGAAGAATTAGAACCTGGCGTTTTCAACAATTTGCCGATTAAAGTCCTAACTTTGGGAAATAATTTCATTTCAGTTATTGAATCGGGAACATTTCAAGGCCTTAGTCAACTCTATCAACTTTCACTAAATAATAATACTATTAGAGAAATCAGGAGTGGAGCTTTTCAAAACTCGGCGATTGCTCATGTAGATCTAAAAAATAATAATATCGAAAACCTCGAACCAGAATTTTTCAAAAATATATCAGGATGGTTGTTTGCAATTAATTTAGAAAACAACAACTTAAAGAGAATAAACAAAAATACTTTTACTGACGTACCAGTATACAGCATTTATTTGCAGAACAATGGTATCACTAGTATAGATGAAGGGGCGTTTGATTCCACACCAGAACTGAGGACATTGTATTTGAGTGATAATTCTTTAAAAAAAGTAAACATAAACATTTTTAATAACTTGACTATATATTATTTATACATTGATGGGAATGAACTGGAAAGTATTGAAGATGGAGCTTTTAAAAATATACCATTCTTGTCGATTATTAGTCTAAGGAACAACAATTTAACAAACCTTAATGAAGCTGCATTTAGTAATTTGCCTGCAATTAACACACTGGATTTGGGAGGAAATGAACTTATTAATTTTAATCAAAATATTTTTGTAAAATTGCCATCTTTGAAATTTGTTATCTTAAACAATATCACCTTAATGAGACCGTAGCAATGATATGTCATTTTTGTCTTTTATTGCGTTCCATATAAAGTGAACCTAATTATAATTTTAGGTAATAAAAATTATTCAATCCCGTTTCTAGTTTTTTTTTATAAAGAAAAATATTTATTCTTATAAATTCTGGCCATATAGTAATGATAGTGTATATTCATATAAGCCATATAAGATAAAGATATAAACATATATAAAAAGAAAGACAGAAATAATAACAATAGTAATAAAATAGTAACAAGAAACAAAGTAAAAGTATAGTTGAGGTAATCAGTTCCCTGCAAATAAAAAGCGCAACAAAAACTTTACGACCTCATTAAAATACCATCACCCTTTGTGATGTCTCGAGTGCAAATTGACTCGCTTACCTTTAAAGGTTTTTAACGTGCGTCAGGTTGTTTGATGGCATGGCCCGCGGCGATAATGTCGTAAAGTTTTTGTTGCGTTTTTTGAGCATCGGGAAGTGCGGACTGGGACTATACAGTAATAGTTAACGTAAGTTGATTGTCAGATCATTAATTAAATATCTATATATGTATAGCCTACATCTATATATATATTTATATATGAAGTGCAAGACCTTCGATGTGGGAGAGCACCCGGAAGTACAATAACACTTCATTTAACACCCGCAAAAACCTAAAAAACAACATATATATATATATATATATATATATATATATATATATAGAAATCCTTATTTTACTATAAGGAACGTAACTAGACTGCAACCAACAGCTACTCTCCGGGCTTTGTGCCCCGCCGAGTGCTGAATTACAAGTCTGGCGCGTTAAGTGTAATAATCGCATATTACCAATAGAACGCTAATGCTTCGATTGCAACAAACACCAGCCGAAAAACTGATCCCACTTAAAGGAGCTCTCGTGCCAGTTACCCCACACAACTTGCAGACTACAGTTTCGAGCTGTTGGCTCTCGTCAGTGCAAGGTAGGCATGTGACGACCGACACGAGGATCCCTTGACTATTTGGTACATCTCGGTATTATTACGATAGCGACATGGAAAATAGTTAGCAGGAGCTATCTAGCGGTCCAGTGTCTGCTGCAATCGAAAAATAAATAGCCTGACTGGCCTTAGCATAGTCCAAATGTGCCTCTAGAAGGCAGAAAATTAAAATATAATTTTATCGCTAGTTCAAGTTCACGAGGAGATTCTGAGGATACAGTTATTGTAGTATCATCCGCGTACATTGTGAGGATACCACTAGTGATATGTTCTGGCAGATCATTAATAAATAGTAGGAACAGCAGTGGTCCCAGCACCGATCCCGGTGGTGCTGATGTAGTGCCCTTAATTTTAGTGATTATGGTTCGCCCTTCCAGATACGTTATAATCCAATTGATTATGTTTTTCGGTAAATGCTAAATAATTTACTGATACTGAATCGAAAGCCTTAGACAAATCTATATCGTATACGATTACTTACTAGATAAATCAAAAAGAGGTTAGATACTAGTTTTTGCAGGAATATAGAGAGCGTATTAAGCAAAGATATTTGCCTGTAATTGTCGACATTTTCAACATCAGCTTTCTTATATATAGGGAAAACTAGTGCAGCTTTAAATATATCTGGGAAACAGCCTTGATATATCGATTGATTGAACAAATAGGCCAGTGGTTTCATTATAGTATCTAAAATACTTGAAATAGTCGAAAGAGATAATTCATATATCCCAAAGATGATATTTTGGTTTTCATTTGGCTTATAATTTCAATAATATCCCGCCCGTGATAGGTTCTGACAGAAAAGGTACAAGCTTATTATTAGACAGTTGTGCAAGGCAACGCCAAATTTTGACCAAAGTGATTTAAGTATATTAAGTCCCGCAATACAAGAGAAATGGTTGTCAAATATTGGAAATTTCAACTGGATTAGTAACCAAGTCATCAACGCATCTAATTATTATTTTATTACCGTCATATCGGTTGTCTTGGGACGGGCCCATGACTTGGGATAAAACGGTTGGGTATTCCTTGATGCGCGCTGCCATCTACCGGTAAGTAGACATATGGAGTGTATTACTAAGATGTAGAGGCAAGCGAGAGTGTGGAAAGTTGTCGAAAATACTATTAAGTGTTTTTTTAGGAATTTAAAATTAACGGTGAGTGAATATGATTGCTTTTATATGTCCATTATACTTCTTATCGGCCATGCATGCTTGTTTGACATATGGGTTCTGGATATTTTTTTTCGGGATATTTGTTTTTTTGTCCTGCAGATATATTCATATTGTATTGAAAAATCATAACCTCATATTTTTACATACGCATTGTTTTATTTTTATTCGTACTTTTTAGGGTGACTTGGGACATGCCTAATAAATACAAGAGAAAAGTGGGGAGTCGCAAATATCGCGATTTCAGCGACACAACTCTTCAGCGAGCGCTGGACGATATTAAGAGGATTCATTTAACATATAGAGAAGCCAGTAGCAAGTATGGTATCCCCAAAATCAACTTTGGAGAAGAAATATAACAATAAACATAGTAAAACTCCTGGAGGTCAAACAATTTTAGAATTGTTAGCAGCAAGTGAGGAGAATAATATGACCGAAGCAATCCTTCTTGCAAGTGATTGGAGATTTCCATTAGAACGAAGCGACATAAAAGATTTAGTGCAAGGTTATTTAAATAGACTCGGCAAGACCATTACAAAATTTCCCGAAAACAGGCCAGGCAACAGCTTGTACTATGGTTTTATTTCCAGGCACAAAAATTTAACGGTGCGCTTATCAGACAATATTAAAAGGAGCATGGCCGCGGTTTCAGTATTTCAATAATTTATCGACATCATTGAAGGACGTGCCACCAGAGAACATTCTCAATTATGATGAAAGTGGGTTTATCGACGATCCAGGACAAAATAAAGTGGTGGTAAGGAAAAAGGCAAAACATGTTGAGAGAGTTAGACTCAACAAAGACAAATACTTCTGTAATGTTTTGTATAAGCGTATCTGGTATAACATTACCACCATACATCGTATACACAGCTGATCATCTCTGGAATACTTAGACGGAAGGAGGACCAGAAAATGCTAGATACAACCGGAATAAATCTGGTTGATTTGATCGAACCTTGTTCGAAGATTAGTTGATGACGTTGGCTCTACCTTACCTCCGTAAATTGAGTGGGCCAAAAGTACTCTTGGGTGACAATATTTCTAGTCACATTTCAATCAAATTTTTGCAGAAATGTAAAGCAAATGATATAAGGCTCGTTCTTTTACCACCGAATAGCACTGTGTTGCAGAAGCTGCCAAATCAAGATGTGAATGATAATACCAACATTTCTGCGAAAAACATTGCCGAGACTTTAAAGGACCTATTTCAAGAAGTTCGATATGGAAAGAAAGATAAAGAAAATAGTTCTACAACGCCCAAGACTGCAAAAAAAAGAAAAACTAAACATGACTGCAGGACAAGGCGTTTCTGTTGAACAAATCGTAATATCGGAAGAACCCACGGCAACAGCTACAACGTCAAAGCCGCCAGCAAAAAAGAGGAAGCTATCTTCCACTAATATTTATGAACTCCGACAATGACATTTTAGAACCAGAAATTCCAGCAATTGAACTTGATAAAAATTATAAAGAATTAAAAATAGGTGACATCGTGATAGTGGAACTAAAGTCCATAAAGGGAAGAAGTCAGCGATTTATTGGCAAAATGACTGCTACATATCCACACCATTTACTCAGAAATTCCGGATGAAGGAGATATTGAAGATGAATACATTGTGACATTACCATCTCCTACAACATTGGGAAGGGCGGCATGTTCCTCTAACAAATATATTCTGCAAAGATACTTGCGTATCTCCAAATAAAAGAGAATAATCTATATTAACATTTATGTATTCAGAATACCTACTTATTGTTTATTTTTATGTTATAATATTTTATAAGAAATACTATTGATTTTTGTCATTTACAGTTATTATACCAAATGCATCTTAGGTTAACTAACTGTCTATATGTGGTATAAACAGTAATATTAAATATTACACAATATATTGCAAATACCTCATCGCAAAATGCACGTGGTTATACAAAACTAGTAATTACTAATAAAATTTAATCTGCATAACAATACACTGCTGGTGGTGGTGATGCATGTTTGATCCTAAAAATTTTAATGATAATACTTCTGTAATAAGGAATTATTATTTCGATAAGTAAGAAAATTAGTGAAAAACATATTCCATACGACAAAGCTATTAAGCCACAAGAGAATTCCTTAAGGCTGACATGGATGTCTATTTTCTTTGCAGCCTCAATGCAAGCGGGTTGTCTAGCATCCCAGTGTTTTCGTAGCCGGTCCATATTTCCATTCTCGACCATTTTCAGCATGCTGAAATAACAATAATAATAAATAACACCACAGGTAATTACGACTCCCTTTTCCCGGAAGGTTCTAGAAGAGCCTTGTGTGGGAGGGGGCTATACATTTAGAGACAAGGGACGTACACCCAATATCCGTGTAAATATAGTGGAAAAATCCCTCTCACAGTATTTTCCACTGCCACGACCGGGAATCGGACCCGGAACTTTTGGGTGAAAGGCAAGTGTGCTTACCTATCGATCCCAGAAAAGAACAATTTTGGTTAAATCTATCAAACAGTAGATGATATCGGTATCGTGAAAAAATCCAAATTCCACATTATGATGAAAATTTACATTGTGAAACCCGAAAATAGCAAATATATCTGAATCGGCATACTATCTGTGTGTCGGTGTGGTACGCATAAAAATTGTTAAATAGAAAATAGTAATGAAATGGCTTTTAGCAAATGTCTCGTCAGGAGATCAGCGAAGGCTCCAGAGAGAGTCTAGTAATAAGTTTTCGTCGGATCAATGTTTCTTTTTACATCATTCTAAGCAAAATTCTAGAAAACCTGCCCATCTGAAACTTGTAGATCTTCGCTTGTATAGTTTATCCAATGTCAGTTTAAAATATTATAAATTCAGCGTCTCTACAGGGATGTCTGTTGCTATGCCTCTATAGAGAGGATTATAGAATCCCCTCGTATATGAGATGTAGTGGAGCAGATGTACAATTGCGCCAATTTGAGCGGCCGGTAAAGAATTCTAGCTGATGTTCGGAATGACCAGTTCTAAAACTAGAAAGTGCGGGACTGTTTTCGTGGAACCGGGTAGTACCGTACGTTTATTTAACGTTGCGCGGTGGTTTTCTCCTAACAAAAAAAAACGAAAGTTCCATACTTTGGAAATTATTTCGAATAAATTGCGCGAATACCTTGATTATAATTATCAATCTTTGAGAACTTTAAGGGGTATTTTATTAGAGCGGACTTAAATTTAAAAATTAATAACCGTTTAATAGTATTGGAATCACGCCGTGTTGTGGAAATTCGACAAAAATATTTGCGTAACATAAAAGGCCGCGAATCAAACAGGACGGTGATATATCTTGACGAGGCCTGGTTTGATACGCATGATACTGTTAATTACGGTTGAGTGGACACGACTCAAAATTGTACTTTAAATGCGCTACGTTCAAGGGGAAAACGTATTATAATTCTGCATGCCGGAAGTAAGGTTCGTACCCAACGCACTGCTCTTGTCAGCCACAAATATAAAGCAGTGTTCTGCTGACTATCACGAAGATATGACGCGGATATGTTTGAGAAATGGTTCTAATATTTCCCCAATTTCGCGACTATTAAATAAAGTACCAAATAATAATACGAAAAAGGACGATATGATGAAGTTTATGAGATCTAAAAATATGAATATTCCTGAAAAAATTCCAGTAAAAAAGATTTATTGAAACTATCAAAGAACATAATTTTAAAAAAGACTATATTGTAGACCATATGTGCGAAACACCCGCCCATAGTCTGTTACCTTTACCGCCATATTACTGCATATTTAACCCAATAAAATTGATTTGGGGCAGTGTAAAATACGAGTTAATAAAATGCAATCAAAATTCGACTTTAAGCGCTGTCATTCTAGATAATATAAGAACCGTAATACCCGCTTTAGACAAATCTGACATACGGAAAAATCCGTAAATCACGTTATAAACAAAGAAAAGAGTATCCCATTTTGCGGCCCGTAGAACCTCTTTTTATTCAGATAGAGAAAGATTCTAGTAATGAGCTTACTGATGACTCCGTTACCATGTGACTATTTTTTTCTCGAAACTATGAGAATTTCTTTTATTGTTATTTAAACTTTCTTACTTCAATAGAAGTATTAATTGAGGTAAAATAACAAAACTTATTCTGTTTTGTTTAAGATACGACGGCGTTTTAATGAGAATTATGTTTTATTCTATATTTATCGTTTTTAACAAGACTTAAATATTATAATTATGTTACTAATGTTATCACTGTTATCAAGTTTGTTAAGTTTATTCTAACGTCAGTAGATAAGCTATGAGAGTTCTGCGCCAAAATCCCATGTTATGTCTTGCGTAGGTTCATTCTGGTTTTCAAGTTATCCGCGCATGCGCAGGTCTATAGCTAACTTTAAGAATTGGTGGGAAATCCAAACGTTAGCGGTCATGGGGGCTCCATAACCTGTTTGAAAACTGTGCAGACCTGTTTGAAAACCGTATAGGCCTCTACAGCTTTAAAACAGGTCACGACACCCCATGAACCACCCATGACCGCAAACGTTTGAATTTCCCGCCAATTCGTGAAGTTAGCTACAGACCTGCGCATGCGGCTCGTTACACGAATGACCTTGAAAAACCAGAATGAACCTTCATAAGAAATAACATGGGATTTTGGCGCAGAACTCTCATAGCTTATCTACTAACGTCCTGCCTTACTAACATTATATACCTTTCCCCTTCCCATCCTGGCAAGAATTACTCATACCCCCCTGTTGGTTTTTGTTCGACGGTGCCATTTTCTATAATATCAAGTTTTTCTAGATCCTTACATTAAGAGTCAACGAAATTTTTGCATTCTGTAGAAAATGTCATGATTAAGCGAGTAAAGTTTGTTGTTAGTTTATATAAAGTGTATAGGTATTATTATATTATAGTCCTTTATACAAACGAACATACAATATACATATACCTACCTATCAATTCACCACTTTTAGTCATAATTTATTAGTTAATGAGTCTGTAAAACAGTGTTACGTGTATATTACCTTGAAAAGTAAGTTACACGAGCCTATAGATGGCACGCGTTCGAAGAATGCCGCGCTCTTGGTTTTTATATCGTCTTAAACTGACGTTGGATAAACTATACTGTTAATTTAAAAAATTTCCGGTATGTTATGCTGTCTATCTGTGAGTGCTGTCACCCATTTAAAGGAACAAAGAGGAAATCGGAAACCCTTCATTGTCATATATATAATTTTTTATATTTTCTCTAGTATTTAAGTGTTATCCCCAAAAGAAAAGAATATTTTTACTTTACCAATAATTCATCATTTCTCTAAATGGTGAAGCCTTCTGCAAGTTGGTGTGCATCGGCTGTGTTTTATACATTTGAGTCTCTTCTAATTCACAAATAAATTCGTTAGAAAAAGTTTCTTCTATAATAGGATAAGCCGTGCTCGTCTCAACGTGGAATGCAAAACCTCCATTTCTCACCAGTTCCAAGCCCTCACTAGGCGAGTAAAATCCGGAATCATTAGTCTCACCTTTAATTTTCATTTCGTACAGTTTTATAGCGTTGGGATCAGTAGTTTGCTAAAAAAATATTGAATATACTTACGTATAACAAGCATTGGGTAATGCAATGGAGTCCTCGTCTGGAAAATTATCCAAATCTATTCAACAATAGTAAAATGATTATATTTGGAGATATTTAAATAATAATTTATATGCACATAGAGGGGCATTTTCTGTTAATGTTTATAATACAACGGAGCTAGGTCTAGTCTTATCTATAAAGACTGTGATGCCGCAAAATCCAATGATATTTTGCTCCCAGAGGATCCTCACCATTCTGCACTTCTCATACCTTGTAATGTCTCTAATGTCTCTAATGTTAGAAAAACAGTTTTTTTAAATTTATGCAATTATCCAAATTTACTAGATGGGCCTTGTTATCTGAAATCTAGGATTGTAACTTAGCAAGTGAGAAGTTTTGTGATAGGTTGATTAATGTTTTGTGAGTTTTATATTCTAATATTCGTGTTACACCCCAGAATGTATCTACGCAGTAGAATGTATAAACAGTTTTATCTTAAATGTCATGAGAAAAACGATTCTATGGGGAGATTATAAAGTCAGGAACGGTACGATAATGTAGATTTTAAAATTATAGTTCCCTACTACTAAAGCATATACCGTGTCAAGTTAACGGATTTTTTTTTTTTAAGGAAAGCCAATAGGGCAATTATTGCCCAATATATTGCTAAAGTAACTAGGCTTTCCATTAAAGTACGGGAAGATACACACGTTCCTTCAAGTAAACCCACAGGAAACAGTCGCAAGAGGACAAGTTAGTGGTCTTGGGGACACGGCATGTCACCAAAACGACCCCTCCACCACCTCCTTAGCACCACTAATGATTCTGTAGTAGCCATCTGAAAAACGTCCGTTTCCCACCTTGTGCAATCTAATTTAAAAAATACTTAAAAAGACTTGTAATTGTTCATGATGCACTCAGTAATATATTGAAGAACGAAAGCACTTCAAATAAATACTGCTACATACATAATGGAAGATAGTGCCAGAGAGGCAAAAACCTACCCAGCGGTGCAATGTTAAAAAAAGAAGAAGATACCTGATGAAAGATTCCAATTTCATATTCTTTTCGGTTTTTACCACTTAAGAATCGTTTGCAAACCTATATTGTCAGACGAATTTAGGAGGTGATTTAGCATGTCAACTAGCATCGAATAAAATAGTTTGCAGATATTTACCTTTGAATATGGGACGGAACAGATAAATCTCAATTATAACTCTACTTCAAAAAACCGCTGCCCAAGGAATCACTACTTCCACATCCAGATTTTGTATCCAAGTCTTATACACACTAAATCCCAATGTAATATTTTATTCCATTTAATAATAGAGTGGGGGTGGTAAAGGGTATGTCTAATGTAAAAATTTTTTTAGAAGCCCTTGGTTCTCGTATACACACTAAATCACAATTAATTTTTTGAGACGTTTCGTTCTTGTATACACACTAAATCACATTAAAAAAAATTTTACCCCCCTTGATTATTATAGGGTGAGGGTGGCAATGGGGGTGATAGAGGGGGTAGCTAACGCAAAAAAATTTTTGGCGTTAGCTACCCCCTGTACCACCCCCATTGCCACTTCCACCCTGTTATTAAAGGGAGTAAAAAATTAAATTGGGATTTGAACCAAGGGCCTCTAAAATTTATTTTGGCATTAGTTACCCCCTCAAATGGAACCATATCGGCACCGTGGTACCATTTATTGGTACTATTAATAAGGAATTTATTCATATCGTATTAAAATGTGCGATAAATACAAACAAAGTTACAGCTAAAAGAAAATACAATTTTGTTCTAATTAAATGTTAAGAAGTAACTAAGATGGCTTTGAAAACAATGAAATATTTAGCTTGTCAAACATTTGTTGGTTTAACGGTGTTTTTATTGTGTCTTTAAAAATTGTTTAAAATTCTTGTTAATTGTGTTCAAAATGCCGCAAATTTATACAAGAGATGAAAAAGTAGACATAATTATTTATGGGGAATGTAAAAGAAATGCAGTTGCGGCTACCGACCTTTATGTCCAACGATATCCTGATAGACAATGTCCAACGAAAAATTACCAAACCAATTCCGTAGAGAGCTCACCAATGATTCCGAAAAAGACTTCATTATTGATGAAGGAACAGAAATTAATGTTTTGGCTCGAATAGAAGTTGATAAGACTGTTTCTTTAAGGCAAGTTGGGTTTGAATTGGACATCAGTCACCAAACAGTAAGCCAAATTTTGCACAAATACCACTATAAATCTTTTAAATACCAATTGCACCAGAACTTGTACGAAAGTGATTACGAACGTAGGATGGAATATTGCTATTGGATTTTGTATAACGTGCAGTCAAACAATGATTTTTTGGGACTGATTTTATTTTCGGACGAGTCTAGGTTTACAAATTTGGGATTATTTAACCGACAAAATACAAAATATTGGTCACAAGAAAATCAAAATTTATTACGGGAGGGTAACTTTCAAGTGCGGTTCGGTTTCAATGTTTGGCTTGGAATAATCGGTAATAGAATCATTGGTCTAATACTATTTGAAGGACCTCTGACTGGTACCAGATACTTGAGATTCCTGGAAAATGTGACTTGAGGACATTTTAGATGAGTTACCTTTAGATTTAGGACACGGAATGTATTCCAATAAGATGGCGCTCCTCCCCATAATTCAAGGATAGTAATTGATTACCTTCAACGGAGATTCGGAGAAAACGTAATTTCGACGAAAGGTCCTGTGGGGTGACCTCCAAGGTGATCTGATTTAACGACCCTTGATTTCTGTGTTTCGGGTCATTTAAAAAATATTATCTATGCAACCACCGTTACACCCCGTGAAGACGTGGAACTACGAGTAAGACAAGCAATTAATAGCATAACGGCCCAGCAATTGGCGAACGTTCTTCGAGAAACAGCTATGCGAGTTCAGAAGTACATTGACGTTAATGGATAGCATTTTGAACAACTGTTGTAATGTTTTGTGTTAATTTTTTGTATTCCAAAACCACCTTATGTGTAACAAGGTAATTAGAATAAAATTGTATTTTCTTATTTTCTTTTAGCTGTAATTTTGTTTGTATTTATCGCACATTTTAATACGATATATGAATAAATTCCTTATTAATAGTATTAAAAAATGATACCACGGTACCGATATGGTTCCATTTGAAAAAATTGAGTTTTGCCCCAAAAACAATTTTGGTGAATTTTATTTGCTCATAAATCACGTAATTTAGTGTTTTTAACTGGATTTCGATTTTTGTAGCTTTACACGGGACATTCAGAATAAATCGGAACCGTCATGGCACATTTAAATGGAAAATTAAAAATTATATTATAAAAAAATTGATGTTTGAAATGCCACTTATTTGTCATCGTTGGATTCATAAAATTATGCAGAATTCAAAAATGCAATAATATACAGGGTGTTTCATTTAAAATCGCGAGTTAGTGTCACTTCCGGCGAAACCGAAAGTGAAAAAAATAAACTGTATGTCAAAAAGTGCAGCTTATTATGTATGTAGTATATCCTTAATTTCAATCAATTATCTTTAAAAGTAAAGGAGAAGGGGGGTATACCATGATCCTGTTACACCCGGTATACTTCCACTGGACGTGGAAGTAAAAATATTGCTCAGGCCTAAGTCGTGTCTCATACATTTATTTCCAGATTACATGTACCTACTGAAATTTTAATAGTTACGGACGGTAGAAAACTGACAAGAAAATTGTTATTGCCCTATTATGTATTCTAGAACTAAATATTTTTTTCTGCAAGGTATCCTTACCACAAAATAGTTTCTGTCGATCAAAATATCCTCAATTCCAACACGCAAATCACTGTCAACAAGGTCTTTTAAATTATTTATCGTTCTCGGCGGATCCATCAATAAATAAGACACAATACTGGCTGAATAGAACTGGTAAATTAATATACAAAACAAGTAAATGAAAAGTAACAAAATGCGGCCACTGAATAGCTTTGGGTAGCATGTTGCACCTAAAATAGGAATATATTCAGTTTTAATTACAATTACACCATCAGGATTCTAAATAATTTTTCCAGAATCGAATAAAATTACCTTGCTGACAAAAAGCTCCTAAGGCAAACAAGAAAAGGAAACTCCACGATGAATCTACCCCAATGTAATGTTTAGAACTAACTAATAATTCGTTTACGAATACTATTTTTAAGGCAACCAAAATTACTATCATAGCTACAGAGATGCATATCCAGACCCATTTTGCAAGTGGTCTCAAAAATATTTCGTATGATTTTCCCATAGCTTTTGGACGGCGGTAAATAAATGTCGATCTGAAACATGGATATAAAAAATGATAACCCAAATAGCATTTGAACGTCGAGCCAATGTAGTTATAAACATTTGTGTACTTAGCAAGACGTCGTCTGTAGTGCATAGTACTGACTTTTATGCGACGAGGCCGGATATAGTATATACCGGGTGTTAGAAAAGCATGGGAACGGTGGAAAATCTCGAACAGTTTGGATCATAACGAAAAATAAAAAAATACGTGTCAAAAATTTATCAGAAAACTATCTACTGATACCAAAATGACCTCCCCACCCACCATCCTGTGGGTGGGGCGAGGGGCAACTTTAAAATTTCAAATGGAAACCCCTATCTTTTATTGCGGAATCGGATTCTACGGCAAAAAATACGTAAATTTTATTTCGGACATTTTTTCGATACTTGCATGGTGTCGCTGTAATCGCAAAATATGAAAAGAAAACATTACTGTTTCAAGAGTAGCGTCTTGTGCCCATAAAAAAACGTCCAATTCAAAAACTGAAGAACACGTATTATTTGTTATTTCTGCGAAATCTATCCAGTGACATTGGATTCGACTCTCCCACCCCTAACCCAGTGGGTGGGGCGGAGACAACTTTGAAATTTGTAATGAAAATCTCTATTTTTTATAGCGGATTCGGATTCTACGGCCAAAAATACGTGAATTTTATATCGACCATTTTTTTCGATTCTCGCAAGGTGTCGCTGCAATTGCAAAAAATTGAGTGGAAACATGAAAATTTTTAACGCATACTTTAAAAAATGCGAAAAGTAAAACTACTGATCTCAGAGTGAATGATTTCCCGAGCTGTTTTGAGAAGAGTGATTTTACACGGTCGTGCGGAAATTACAACAACTATTAACATTTTATTAGTAGCTAGTAATTTTCAATTTACATTTTTTACAGGGCAATAAAAAAAACTGACAGTGGTTTTACCTCTTAATTCAGCCACTTCAGACAAGTTCTTATCCCAGCCAGTGAAGGCAAGGAGGTAACTCAGCTATTTAAGGCAAGGTGAGAATTTTGGCCAGTTGAGGCAATTATTTTACAGCTTAACTGCTACACTAGCAGGTTTTAATTTGAAAATTATAGCAGGTGTACAAAATAGTGCCCATTGACTTCTTGGCATTGTCCGAGACGAACGTAAATATTTTCAATAGCACTTCTTATCATTTGAGGTGGTATTTCTGCAAAAATGTTTATTATGCGTTGCCTCAACTCTTCCAAATCACGAGGTTTAGTGAAATAAACCTTACCCTTCACGTAGCCCCAAACAAAATAATAAAGTAGCGCGAGGTCGGGAGATCTTGCTGGCCAATAGTTCCTCTTCAACCAATCCATCGATTTTCGAAAGTACCATTCAAATAGTCCCTTACAATATCCCGATAGTGTGGACGAGCCCCATCTTGCTGGAACCAAACATTATCGAACTCATCACCAGCAATCTCCTGTATTGCGGGAACTATTTGATTTGTCAACATTTCCGGGTATTTTTCTCCATTCAAATTTCCGTCTATGAAAAATGGTCCTATAATTCGATCCCTGAAAACTCCTGCCCAAACATTTAATTTTTGTGGATACTGCGTGTGTATTTCAAGCATCCAGTGAGGGTTTTCGTCACTCCAATATCTGAAATTATGGCGATTAACTTTTCCACTGAGTTCGAAAGTTGCTCATCTAAGAAGACAAGTAGAGATGACAAAAAAATTTGGGTTTTGGTTACTCCTTTCCATCATTAATTTACTAAATTTAAGTCGCCGATCAAAATCATCTTCATTTAACTCTTGGTGAAGGTGAATTTTGTAAGGATGAAATTTCAAAAGTTTCAAATTATTATGAACTGAAAGTGCACTCATATCAAGCTGTTGACTGGCTTTTCTGATTGATAACTTTCGATTTTCAACAAATGCCTGGGCCACTTCCATTTGTCGAGCTTCCGATGTTTCAGATTTTGGTATTCCAGATTTTGGACGATTTTCATTTGTCCTTGTGTCTAGGAATCGTTTGATGGTACATCACAACTTCATCATAGGACCTTTCTTTATCGCCCCACCCTCGCATCATTAAAAGAGAAACTCTCTCTTCCTCTGTTAAAGTAGCCATTATGCAGAAAAAAACGGAAGAACTAATGAAAAATGAAATAACTTTCTCCGTACAAAAGTGCGCTCTTGCCTCTACAAAAGTAGGAAGGAACTGAACGTTCTCGTAAAAATTTCACAAAACAAATACTGTTATTAAGAACACTTTAAAAAAAACATTCATAAAAACCAAGATATCACAGATATTGGTTTTTAAACTGAATGTTTTTTGTCAACACGAGTAGCTAGAGTTTGTAAATATTTACTTATGGACGCATAAGGTTTATTTCAATTTTGTGCGATTGCAGCGACACCTTGCGAGAATCGAAAAACATGCCCGATATAAAATTCACGTATTTTTGGCCGTAGAATCCGATTCCGCTATAAAAAATGGGGATTTTTTATTACAAATTTCAAAGTTGACTGGTGGGAGAGTCGAATCCAATGTCATTGGATAGATTTCGTAAAAATAACAAATACGTTTTTCAGTTTTTGAATTGGACGTTTATGGGCACAAGACGCTACTCTTGAAACAGTAATGTTTTCTTTTCATTTTTTGCGATTACAGCGACACCATGCAAGAATCGAAAAAAATGTCTGGAATAAAATTTACGTGTTTTTTGCCGTAGAATCCGACTCCGAGATAAAAAATAGGGGTTTCCATTTGAAATTTTAAACTTGCCCCTCGCCCCACTCACAGGCTGGTGGATGGATGGGGAGGTCATTTTAGTATCAGTAGATAGTTTTGTGAAAAATTTTTGACACGTATTTTTTTATTTTTCGATTTGATGCAAACTGTTCGAGATTTTCCACCGTTCCCATACTTTTCTAACACCCGGTATATTGGGGTCGATCTGGATTTGCAAACGGACTCGTTTTTTCGAACTTTTGATTCGATTTTTTTTATGTTATGAAGTCGAACTCCCCCTATCATCCGGAAAATTTTCCGGTAGAACTTTTCACGAGGAGGGGGGGGGGGGGAATGTACATGTAAAGATAGGGAAAATCAGTTTTTCGGACATAACTCGTTTAGTTTGATTCGGATCGAAAAAGTGTAAAAGGAATAAAATGAAGGGCTCACGAATGCGCGTAAACCGAATTTTGACTTGTCGAGATCGGTTCAGCGGTTCCCGAAATATTGCGATTTGAAAGTACGGATTTGTATACGGATTTTTCTCTGCGGCGAGAGCCGTTTTCGCAATGTTTTCGGGAAAGAAAGTGACTTGGCGACTTTTTGTTTCTTCTCCCTATAGACACTCAAGACCTAAGTACTGTGCCCAAATTTCAAGTCGCTAGGTTGATTAGGGGGGAGGGGGAAGGGTAAACGTAAATGAAATTAAAAGTGCTGTAACTTCCACAATTTTTTCCGCAAATCGCGCAGCAAACGTGACTAATTCGCCTTTGATTCGCCGCTCATATATTTTCAATTTTCGCCATAAATAAGCAAATGGTTGCGAAATAACCAATTTATTGTTGTTATTATTTTTAGAATCAGGAAGGAAAGGGGTGCGGGAAGATTTTTCTTCGCCATCCAATGTGGAATTTTTCGTCTTTGATTTAAGCCCGACCAGATTGCGATCGGATTTTTAGGAGGGGAGAGAGGGGCCCGCAAAGTTTCTGCCCTGTAGAAGGGCAAGGGAAAAAAACGGTCTATACACATACACACACAAACTGCTCTTCACCTCAAAATCCAGTTGCCATATCCATAATCCACAACAGGCATTCTGTCTAATTTATATATCAATGGTGAACTGCCAAAATCAACAACTCTTCTTTCTAATAATCCTACTAGTCCATCAAAATGACCATTAGCTTGTATGTAGCCCCATGAATTAGTCCTTTGGATATAGAGACTAAAAAGTGGTTACGGATTTAAATACAATATGTAAAAGCTAACAATAGCCACTTTTTTTTCATAAATAAAAATTTCATTATATATAACCGAACATAGGCTTTCATTAAAAAAAATAGAATTATGACATTTTGTATTAGCTGACAATAAATGATTATTTCCATGATAGTATTTTTCTAATGGGATTTGCGCAGAAGTCTCAGATTTCACACACAAGAAGTTTTTGAAAATCTTACTTATACTTGTCTATAAAGAATAGAATAGAATAGAATAAACTTTATTTTCATTAGACTCGTTTGCACAAGTATAGAATAATGTCAGTTATAGAAATAGGTGTAATGTATATAGATTTACAATAGATAAAAATATGTGCACCGTTAAATATAATGATAAAAACATTTATAAATATCGGTCAATATACCGTGTGACATAGCATGCAAACAACATACTACATAATAAACAAATAATAAAAGATAAAGGTATTAATTATTAAAATTTGCATTAAAATATTCTGTTACAGAATAGAAACTAAATCTTATCAATAAGTTTCTTACAGCGGCTTTGAATTCATTCAAGTTTTCCAGATCTTTTATATTAGCCGGTAGCTTATTAAAAAGTTTAATACCCATTACAACGGGACCGTTTGCAACCAGTGACAACCGGTGATGAGGTAAACTTATATTATTATTCACCCTGAGACCATAGCGAACACTCCCATCTCGAGCCTGGATAAAGTTTTCTGGGTTTGATTTCATAAAAACCACTGAATTAAAAATATACAATGAGGGGACAGTTAAAATATTCAATTTTTTAAATAGTTCTCTACAAGAAGTATTCATAAGTTTAAAAAGCATTGTTCGAATAATTTTCTTTTGTATTATTAGAATATCATTGACTCTACTACAATTTCCCCAACACAGGATGCCATAGTTTATGCTCGAGTGTATGTATGCAAAATAATAAGACTTTAATATATCTAGGTTAACTTTGTCTCTTAGTTGCCATAGTACGAAACAATGAGTCGCTAATTTCTTCAATAAAAAGTTAACTTGATTGCCCCAAGATAATCTAAAAAAAAAAAAATGTTTTAACTTGCTTTTCTTAAAGTCGTACAAAAGTAAAAAAATAATTTTGCAAGAAAAGCAAGGCGTGTGCACTTTGTATGACTATACACATGATACGGACGCCTTGCTTTTCTTGCAATTATTCTTTACTATTAGTACGACTTTAAGAAAGGCAAATTCTTTTAAAAATATATTTTTTTAATTTCTAATTTTTAATCATACTTGAATTATTTATAACATATAGAACCAATTTACATAAATTCATTCATTGGCGATGAGTTCCGAGGTATAAACTTAACGGCATTCCATTATGTGATCGGAACTAATAGCGTACCTTTTCCAAATGTGCTTTTAGAGGGCGGGATATTAAAATATAATATTTTTAGTCGCAAACTCCTCTGTAAAATCCTTATTTTACTATAAGGAACGTAACCAGACTGCAACCAACAACTACTCTCCGGGCTATGTGCCCCTCCGAGTGCTGAATTACAAGTTACAAGCCTGGCGCGTTAGTGTAATAATTGCATATTACCATCAAAACGCTAATGCTTCGATTGCAACAAACACCAGCCGAAAGACTGATCCTACTTAAAGGAGCTCTCGTGCCAGTCGTCACATACCACTTGCAGACTGCAGTTTCGAGCTGTTGGCTCTCGTCAGTGCAAGGTAGGCATATGACGACCGACACGAATATCACTTGACTATTTAGTACATTTCGGTATCTTTGTGATAGCGACATGTAAAATGGCCAGCAGGCGCCATCTAGCGGACCAGTGTCTGTTGCAATCGAAAAATAAATAGCCTGACTGGGCTTAACATAGTTCAAATGTGCTTTTAGAGGGCGGAATATTAAAATATAATATAGTCGCAAACTCCTCTATAAAATCCTTATTTTACTATAAGGAACGTAACCAGACTGTACTCTCCGGGCTATGTGCCTCGCCGAGCGCTGAATTACAAGTTACAAGCCTGGCGCGTTAGTGTAATAATTGCATATTACCATCAAAACGCTAATGCTTCGCTCGGCGGGGCATATAGACCGGAGAGTAGCTGTTGGTTGCAGTCTGGTTACGTTCCTTATAGTAAAATAAGGATTTTATAGAGGAGTTTGCAACTAAAAATATGTTTTAGTGTACCTTTTGTACGGTAAAAAAAACAGAACTCTCTGATCAGAAGAAAAAACCCGTTTGTATTCTACGTTTTGCCGGAGGTGCCGGTTTGATAGTATATTTTTCACCCCCGCGCCCCTTACGTGCGGATATTTACAAAAGTAACGGTGGAATATTGTATTGCCATCCGATCTTAGTAACTGTGCAAAATGTCATCAATTGGTTATGTCAGGAAGTTTTTTACATAAAGGATGCAAGTTGAAGACAAACATGAAAACTGAAAAATCATTATAAGTTAAAGAAAAGCAAACAAAAAGCAAAAAATAGGGTATTCTATTTGAAATAGCGAAGATGACGTCCTGCCCACGAAAATGGAATACCCTGTATAAAGATTTTTAAGTTGTGCAGAATTTCAAACCAAGAAATAGTCCAGAAATTTTTTTCTACCATTTCAAATACAACTGTACCAACAAAACAAGTATAATTCATAAACTGTGTATCTATTTCACTTACCTAAAATTAAAGAATTCTTTACAATGGTTCACACAGACGCTTTGGAATCTGTGCATAGAATTGACTTGTCTATTTGTATCATCTTCCAAGTACTCGTTCAATGGCTTATCCAAATTCGGTAACTATAAAAAATTATTGGAGTTTGTTGGAATTATCCTAGGTATGATTAAAACTTGGTTCCAAGGTTTATTCTATAGTGTAATTGCTGTCAAGATGTGCAGTTGGAAAGGAAATTGTACAATTGGGAATTGAAATAATTTTTGTTGGATTCAATTTCTATTTCAACCAGTAACAAAAATACAGCACTCTATTACTTGTTTAGTAAATATTAATTCACTTTTATATTCACAGCAAAATGATTATACATATTCATAACCTATATGGTTACAGGGCCAACAAGCAATCATGATTTTATGCTTTTAGAGCTGCGTCTGATCTGCAATTTTTTGTGCTTAACTACTTATGAATAATTTGGGGTTCTATAGGTCCATATTGTGATGAATGAACATGTAAAGCAAGATTTATTTTAAACATAGTTTTTAAGTTTTAAAAAAATCTATTTAGGGATCGTCCACAAATTACGTAATGCAAAATTCGCCAATTTTTTATCCCACCCTCCCCCCACATAACAGGGCCGTAACGCCTGGCCTGACCCCCCCCCACCTCTCTCCATTCCGTTACGTAACTCGTGCATTATAGCGCCATGATCTGTTTGTTGATATTTATTAGAAAACACACACAGCAGTGGCGGTACTTTCTAATAAGCCCAAAAGTCCGGCTTGTCTTACTAAAGTGCTCGATCGAAAATATCAACTTTAAATTTTTTCTAACTATGCGCTCTCATATTATTACTTGTCAAACTAAAACATGGTAAAGTAAACGCCACGAATGTTGGCGAGCGGTGGGGACTGTAGGGCAACATAGTCGAACTATCGGAGAATGGCACGATCACGTGCTGTAATATATTATCCCTGACTATGTTAAAGAACACGCCAAAACCTTCGATAAACTTTTCGAAACTGTAACAAAATCCGACATTTCGCATGAAAAACGTGCTTCATGTAAAAATGCCGTTGGAAGAGGTTTTTATACTTTAAATCATATTTTCGCTCTACGGAGCGTTCTTTATGCAAAAATTTCAGAAACTCATCAAGGGGTGTAATTTTAGAAAGTCTAGTAAATGTCGCTGCACGGGGATGTAATGTCCCCCCGACCACCGAAATTTAGAAAGTGTAACTATAATCGACTTTAATTTCGGAAATTTCAAAATGAAAAACCCTTTTATGAATCCACGTTGTGCAGCACTGCAACTCATGCGCTGTGTTAAATATGAGGACAAGTTAATCCAGTCTCTAGTCAAAGTATTTCGAGAGTTTTGGCAAAAATAGCCTTTAGCGACAACGGTGACCATTCATCTTCTAGCAGTCGATTTTGACGGGAAAGTGATGGATTTTAACGAACCGGTTCCTCAGTGATTCGGTATCAGAAAAGTATAGTTACCATGTACTCATATGTGCATGGGACCGCCTTGCCTGAACGTATGAAATTGTATTGCAAAATATAATTCAAAGTCGTTGCGATTCAAGCATTTTTAAGCTCCGTGGAGCGACCAAAATTGATATTGAACTGAAAATACGTCAATAGGCAGGCAAGCAAAAGCCCACCAAAAATTTATAAACATTGAACTTTTCTTGAATCTTTTTGTGTAATCGTTAGCTATAAGCCGCACATTGGATGGTAGTTGGTACATTATGAGTCGTTCCGTTCCACACTGTATGTTGTACACTGGCCAGACTATAGTTTGTCAATACATTTTTCTTGAACGTTTTTGTAAAACATGATTTTTTGAAAGAGATTAAATATACAGTTTTTTGAACTTTATATTGTCTTTTTGTTGTGTTCTCAAAATTCCTTTCCAGGTTTAAATTTAAGAAAGTGTTAGTATTTACTGTGTTAGATTTATAGTGTTACGACGTCCAACTGGTACCATCAGTGAAGCAGTTAAGCAGAAACGAACAGTAAGTATAGATTTTGTATTATTCTCCGTGAAACAGTCGATTTGAACCCTTCTTTGTGAACGTTTAATATCCACTTTGGAAAATATAATAAAAATCCTTCAGACGCGAAAAGATGGATCGTTCACAACTACACCGATTATAATAGCGATGCATACGCCGGGTCTATACCACTATCTATATACAGATTCCCCTACCCTCGCTTATACTTGTAGCGTTTGCAGTAACGAACTCGAATCTTTTCGCCAAATTTCTTCACCAAAAACTAATAACCACACCTACGCCTAATTTGTTTATCTTTCAGAGTAGTAAGTCAGAATTGCCAACTTTCCCCGGTAAATTGATCGTGAGTTTTAAATTCAAAATTTGAACATTAATAAATTTTGCTATTTCTGACGGTTCTAAAATCGTTACATAACGCAAACCTTGTCCCCGCCTCCCCTCACGTAACAGAACCGTAACGCTAGACTGGACTCGCCCTCCCCGTAAATTACGTTACGTAATTTGTGGACGATCCCTTATGGAAACATAATATATTTCAATTTGTTACCCACCACGATTGCTGACTTAAAGGTTACGCCCGACATATTTCTTCGTGCCCAGTATTTATTTTCTTTAATTCCAGCTTTATATCCTTCAATCATATTGTAATATCCCAATATATTTACGACCAACTTTCCACCATGTTCATGAGCTGGGTTGTAGACATCAAATATGATAAAATTTTCTTTCGCATGTAGAACGGCTAAATGTATATCTGAGTTGACATTCAATTTTAAGTTACTCAACACATCTAACATGTTTTCTTTTGATTTGGTTACTATTAACCAATGAAACGTTTCAAAGAAATATTTTTCGTCGGTGGACTGGAAAAAGAAATTTTACCTGGTTATCATTCATTTTATTTGTGTTATGCATTTACATTATATACTTACTAAAACCAATACTGCTAGTAGTGGAGTGTGTGACAAAAGTAGTGTGAGTGTGGAAAAAAAGCCGAAAATTGTAAATATTTTTCTATGCAACGAGAGTACCCCCTCCCCCCGTTTTCGAGAATGATGAACACGATGGTGCTGGTAGAATTTCGCTTTGGAACCCCCCAAACAGCCGAGAACCACCCCCAAAAGGAGTTAAATGCTTATCACATCTTTTCCACCGGTGAAACTTAACGTACCCTCCTTTCTTCCGACCCCCTCCAACCCTCAACATCACCGAAAGGGGTAAAAATCTTGTTTCTTTATATCATCGGCAAAATGCATATAACGCCCGTTTTCGAGGATGCTGAACACGGTGATGATGCTGAATGTTTTTTCTGGTCCCCTCCAACCCCTCTAACGGCTAACACCCCCGAACGGGGTGAACAATTTTTTCTGATCTCACCGGTAAAATGTATATGCCACCCGTTCTTGAGGATGCTGAGCGCGGTGGTGATGCTGATTTTTTGCCCCCTCCAACTCCCTTAACGGCTAATAAGCACCCCCGAATTGGGTGAAAATTTTTTTTGTAAAATATCAGCGGTAAAATTCATGTACCGCCCGTCTTCGAGGATGCTGAGCACGATGGTGATGATGAATGTTTTTCTGACGAGAGTCCATTCAAAGTTACGCGGGTTCTTGAGAGTACACAGCATACTGCGCAGCTTCCACGCATCTGTACGCGAGAAATGGAGTAGCGGTAAGCGCACATCTGCTTTTACTCTAGCTTTTCCACGTGCATGAGTACCGCTGGACGTCCATTCCTTAACTTTGTCAAGTAGGCTCCGGACTTTTTACCAGAAACTGGCGTTTCTCTAACGGCAAAGGATTTGACAATTTATCATTTTGTTCTAATAAGTGGCTGCTTGGAAACTTCAAAAAAAGTTAAGTACCAAGCCAATTGAAATCTCACGTTGTAAACTCGGTAGGTTTAACAGTGTTTTTTGTACAAATTGACGGGGCGAGAATTGTCAAAATACTACACTACAAGACGGAAATGACCTCCCTGAAACGGAATGTAACGAGACTGAAAACGATATTGACCAAATATTGTTGAATTTTGTACAGAAAATTTACATCAGCGATTCTGACACGGCAACGGCTGATGAAACCTGTGGCGTTGATAATTATGATATCCATTTCGAAGAATAGCAACTCTGTAATTGTACTTGTAGGATACGTAGGTGAAATTAATGTAGATACGGTATGAATGAAAAAAAAATGTATTGTAAGCATGTTTTATTTTTATATGTAACGTCTACAATTTTTCATGTAAGCAGGAAAGCGACATATATTTGTCTTTCACGAAGAGAAGCATGAGTATTTTCCCGTGCTCAGTATCCTCAAAAAGGGGCGGTATATACATTTCGCCGGCGATATAAAAAAAATATGAATTTCACCCCTTTCGGGGGTGTTCATTAGAGCCATTAGAGAGATTGGAGGGGGGTCGGAAGAAATGTTGACCATCACCACCGTGCTTAGTATTCCCGAAAACCGGCGTTACATACATTTTGCCGGCGATATAAAATCATTCACCCCTTTTGGGGTGTTTATTGGCCGTTAGAGGAGTTGGAAGGAGTTAGAAAAAATATTGAGAATCACCATCGTGTTCAGCATCCTCGAAAACGGGGTACGCTAAGTTTCACCGGTGGAAAAGATGTGATAAGCGTCTAACCCCTTTTGGGGGTGGTGTTTTTGGCCGTTTGGGGGGTTGTGCAACTCCAAAGAGAAATTCTACCAGCACCATCGTGTTCAACATCCTCGAAAACGGGGGGAGGAGGTATTTTCGTTGCATAGCAAAATATTTACAAGTTCGTCCGACTCACACACTCCATTATAGCTTCCTATATCTTCTTTGCAGTAAAATTAGGTCAAGACTTAGGTTACCGCGAACCTTCTACTCATGCGCCAAACTTTTGACGGTCTGTTTTCATGATTGGTGTATGCGTATTATCAAATTACATATGTACTCCGCTGTGACAAGATCACGCTGACATAGTACATTATTAAAAGTACATTAGCACTAATTGCAAGTTCCATAAGCTTGTAATGCGACTCTGAAGATGTGGACTTTTCAATACAGTATTCATTTATAGTTCTAAATAGTTTATTCTATAACGAAAATGATAATACGCATCCTGATTTAATCATATGTCAGGGATCAGTACATGCGCATACGTTATTGAGTACCCTAGAGTCTTGGCTTAACAACATATTATAAACTAGCAGTACTGGTGCTTCCATAGTGTGACTCAACAACTATCCACCCACATACTAGCCATACGATAATAGTTTACCAGTCGGCCCAGAGATGGCACTTCCTCATAGAAATATACTAGAAGGACTCCGGAATAGTCT
Source organism: Leptura quadrifasciata (assembly GCA_963675555.1). Lineage (NCBI taxonomy): Eukaryota > Metazoa > Arthropoda > Insecta > Coleoptera > Cerambycidae > Leptura > Leptura quadrifasciata. Next base: position 35,170,118 of record OY776674.1, read on the forward strand.
AGAATGAAATGGATCAATCGAAAATAAGCGCCACGGAGTATATAAGATGCGGGACCAGCACTTCGGACAGTTCAGTTCAGTACAATTCTGAGATGGGCCAAGTGATCAGATAAGTAGTGAAATTTATAGTAGTTAAGAACTGTATCTGTATAAGGACTAATTATTGCAAGTGTTAAATAAATAAATCAGTTTTTAGTAACAATTCGTGTTGCAATTATTGGACCTATGGTCGGGGTGTTTACCAAGGGGTGTAAACACGTAACAATTGGTGTCAGAAGTGGAATTGCAACAGGTTTTCTGGAGAATTCGGGGAAGTTCTATTTGGAAACCACTGGAGATAGTGAAGTGCTTGAACTGGAAAGTGATATAGACATTAGACCAGACTTATTTGTACTAGTGTGAAAAAATTTCTAGAACATTCTATTTAGAAATGTGTATACTTCGGCCGAAAGCTCTAATCAGTAGAGCCAAGAGCGTGCGGATTTACGAGTTTTGTAAATTCCCTAATGTAATATATTCACGCTGTTACCTATTTATTGTCCTTAAATTTGGAGAATTTTAACGAATAACATCAATTTCGAAGGAATGAAAGTCCTCGGATTGAGTTAACTATGTATTAACTAAAATATCTTAAATTTAAAATATTATGCTTAAATCTGGCTACATTATCCACGTATTCAGCGGTGTTTGGTGCGTTAAACCGTTATAACTCAGTTTAAAATCAGTGTACATAGAGTGCGGTCGTTTATCAGTTGGGCGGTATTAATTTGATGTTTATGAATTACGTATTTGTGGTATCATAGTGCCTTAAAACTTTATTTTGTGTGAAATATTTACAGTGTGAATTGTTTGTGAATTGGCCGGCATTAATTTTTGTTTATAAATTACGTACTTATTATATCATAGTGCCTTAAAGTTTTATTTTTGTTAGTGCTTTATTGAAAATAAGTATAATTGTGGGATATCGTAATTTTTTTAAATATGCAAAAATGGAAGCGGTTCCCAGTTGTTTAAAAGAAGTGGTAACATTTCATACCCTTAGAAAGTCTCCATAAGATTCAAGGAGAAGGAAATTATTTTGAATGTATATCATGCATTGGAGAAAGATCATCCATTCCATGGTACAGAAACCAGGATCAACAGGTTTAGTTAACATGACTTCAAGATATACCGGCGTGAGTGAGCGGACCATTTACAGAATTTTAAGAGAATAAAAAATTTAAGGGAATGTTCTGAAACCTAAAGTGAAGTCTGGAAGAAAAAATAATATTAGACAAATTCCAGAAAAATGGAATTCGACGTAAAGTTCATAATTTCTTCTGTGATAAATCCCTACTGTTAAGAAAATTTTATAGTCCCTGAATGATGATGAACATATACCCAAAATGGGCAAATCTACGTTAAAAAAATGTTTACATGATATGAACTTTGTATTTGCAAAAGGAAAGAGAAATAGCCTCCTACTTGAGAGAAATGATATTATTTGTTGGCGAAGGAATAATTATATTCGGGCAATTAGAGCTGCCCGTGAAAGAGGAAGATAATGCTATTATTTAGATGAGACGCGGTTAAATGAAGAGGACATACTGTAAATAATTTTGGCAGATAGAAATGTAAAAAATGTGTTCGTCAAGGCCATATGGAAGATTGGTCAACAGGACTAAAATGCCAACAGGAAAAGGAAAACGCTTAATAATAACGCACATAGGAAGTGATTCAGGATTCGTGGAAGATGGACTTCTATCGTTCGTGTCGAAAAAAAGTGGTGAATATCATGAGGATATGAATGCGGATGTTTTCGAGGAATGGTTTGCAAACATTCTTGCTAAGATTGAACCCGGATCTGTCGTTATTATGGATAACGCCCCATACCACAGTCGATTACTGGAAAAATTACCAACCAGTGCATGGCGAAAAGCGCAAATTCAAGAATGGTTAGATGGTAAAGGTACCCTATTCGATCGTGCTTCGCTGAAAGCCAAATTGCTAACACTAGCGGAATAGTATTCGCCGATATATAAGAAATATATTGTGGATGAAATGGCTAAAGCTAGAGGTATTGAAGTAATACGGCTGCCGCCTTACCACTGTAACTGTTGTGTGTGGCTTCTGCTGTGGTCAGTCATGCGAAAATGTACCGGAGGTTCGTATCGACAGTGAGGACGAAAATGTATCAGAGGAAGAACAATGGATTCTCAGAAGCACCGATGATGATTACATGGAAGACATCAACTGAGCAGGACAGGACCATCAAAAAAAGGGAAAACACTAACAATATAATTGCGTGGCAAGCATCATTTACATCTAAGATCGCGAATCTGTGGAGTAATTATTTACAAAATTAATATAATTATGTAATAAATAGCGAGAAACGATTGAAAAAATCACAAAAATAGGGTTTTACTAATTTTTCGCCGCTGTAACTCGTTATATATTAGACATACAAAACAGAACATTATACAAAAAATGCGAGAAATTTTGTCTTCTTTAACTTTGTGACATTTTCGTTGTTGGATCAACCGCTGTGGAGTTATTTTCAAAAACCTAATTTTTTGTACCTTCTATTCAAGATGGCGGCTCGAGCGGTCCCCCCCCAAGGTCGAAAACTTGGGCTTTTATTGTCACGGTCCAGACCTTAACAACATATTTAAAAATTGTTACTACCCCACCTTTTGCAGGGCAATACTTCCCACTGACTGGACTATATTGCGGCCGAATTAAATAAAAATAATGGATTTTTTATCAAGTAGTATATGTTTTTTTTTTCAAAAAAAGTCTGTTGTAAATAGGGATCACATTATGATTTTGATCTAAAAGTATTGTTACAAGTAACGTAAATTCTAATAAAGTGTAGTTTTGTGGCATATATTCAATAATTATTATTATTAAGCACCTCATTCAAGGCGAACTTTACATTTTCACAATCTCCATCTAATACAACTCCCATATGGCAATATTTCCTGTATAGAACAGTTTGAACTACAGGATTATTGTACATGTCAACAAATAGATATTGAAGGCCAAACGACATGAGTTTTTTCGAGGCAGCGATTTTTTCTAGAACAGAAAAATTATATTAAGTATATGAATAATTCTTTTACATGTTTGGAAGTTTTGAAAGGGAAATTCGGTAGTCGGTACGTTTTAATACTTGGCAGGAACGTTGATGAAACTATTAGAACTGAAACAGAAGAAAATTATATTGCACCTATCATATGAAAGGGTATTATTAAAATGGGACAAATGGCAACTAAATGCGAGTCAACTCATTTATTTACTGAATGGTTCAATTCCCGCCAAATCAGTCTTTGTGAAAAAATGTTTGCAATGCAATACTTAGTACTCGCGTAAATGTGGATTCATGATGAAGGAAATCGGTGGGAGATCACTGCTAAATGTGTGTCAATTTAGGAAACCAATCGTTTTACCTGTAATTTAAAAAGATTTAAAGTGTTGAGCAGAAATTTTTTATCGAATACACCTTTTTATTTTTACATTTTATAAGAACTTGCACTTCGTATTTCAGAGCTGATTTCCGGACCATCGCTGGGATAGAGTGATATTTGAAACTGTTTTTTATGTAGCATTAAATAGACCTGATCATGGCAATGGGAGCACATTGTTGAACCACATATAGATTAGGTACCTTTTGCACACCCGCATTTTGTTCCACATCATAATATGTAATTGTATTAAGAGCGCTCCGGATATAGGCCGGAAAGACGGTTCAATTTACTCTCATATAAATCATTATTTTAAAAAACGGCTTTCACTAAAAGACATTAAAAACATGTTACAATGTGGGACGATGAGAAAAAAAATTACTTATATATAAAAAAATATTTTGTTTTTCTTCTATTTTTGATTTGCAAAAATAATTTTTATCATCCCGCATAGGTATTATTAAAATAAACATTTTCCCTTTTGTAGAAGTAAAATAAAATTAACCCTAATGTCCTCAAGTGCACCGAGAAATTTAAAAATTAGGTATAATAAATTTGTCCAATGTCATATTTTATTACATCTCTCTCACGCTCTTTCCAAGCACACCGTACATTAGGCTGCGTCATTGTATTGACGTGAAGTCATTTACAATTAAAATTGGAAGCATAGATGACTAATACACTCCGAACAACTCTTAAAAGAAAATTAGAATTGATGCTAGGCTGATGCTTCAGTTGTAGGATTCGGTGTTAAAATGTCCCAATTTCTTTTCGATACTGTTTAATGTCTTCTTTTGCGACATATTTATGTTAATGTTTTAGTGGACTTTAACCGTAGCTATTCCACCACACAACTAGGACACATCAATTTCAAAACAACCATCCCATTTGACATAAGCGCTATCTGGGAGCAGCAGGCTAGGACTTGAAAGGAGAGGAGAGTGACTAACCATATTATCTTAGGAAAATACATCGCTGGTAACAACTTCATTACGACTTCATTAAAATACCGATACTCTGTACTATTTCGTTTGTAAATCGACTCGCTTCCTTTTATAGGTTTTTAATGTGCGTCGGCTTGTTTGATGACAGCATGCCGCTTGGCCCAACGGCGATAATTGTAAAGTTTTTGTTGCGTTTTTTGAGTGAGGGAACAGATGAACTCTCGACTATACCTCGCAATTAAACGTTAAAAATACATAAAAATATAAAATATTTCCAATCAAGTTCATAAATTTATGAATTGTAGGCTAGTTGATGCTAAAAAAAAACTATAATTGTTTGAAATTCTGAATGAGGCGATTTTTCTATGGCTACAGTAAGACCCCTCCTTTGATCAAACTTCTCATGATTTTTAATAACATTACTGGTGGCAAATTAAAACGTGAATTATAATATCACTAGTATCATTGAATATGACAGGTACTTGAACTTGAAAGGTCTTGGGATTATTTAGAAATTGCAATTCTGTCAACATATCTAATGGATACCTACATTAAGAGATTAATAATCTGACACTATCACCTAAATATCATTAGATAGGCAGATACTTACCTTTCGCATTAGCACATGTAAATATTGTACCTTGTGTTACATTTTTTGCCCGACTAAAGCGGACAATTATATCACTATTTAATAAACATAAGGCAACTTGTATTATGCAGAAAAATCCTATATAACAACTTTGCCTCAACATCCTCACAAATTCAAATGCCTATTTGAAATTACTTTAGTACTTATGTACAGTTGCAATTTTTCATTAATAAAACAATCAAATTGACCAATTTACGAAAACAATTTTTACAATAAGACCATTATTACTGTCTACTGTAATGTTAAGATAATTTTCTTTCAATTAGGGTAACATTAAAATTCTAATATTCGCTTTTTCATAGTAAGGCGTAGGTTCGTCTTTACTATGTGCATACTTCGGTATGCGATGTAAAGCAACGACAGGCGCAGTTAGTACTTGGATGGTGACCATTCCAACGGAATCCGCGTTCTCGCCTCACACATCTTCCAGCGGCTTGTATATCAGTGTATGCGCGGAAGCTATACAACCTTAGGCGAGGGTTGTATAGGGGATATATCATCCTTCGGAGGGGATGTAAAGCCGTCGGTCCCTTGTCTATTAAATGTTAGGCAAGTAAAAGATCCCTACTCTTCTTAAGGGAAGAGGTTCGGCAAAATTCCTGGTTGGGGGTAGCTCGTCTACAGGCGTCGGTGTTGGCCTCAGTAGCGGAAATAAGCCGACGTTAATAATAATAATCTATTTATTGCCCAACAGATAAAAATCCAATTACAGGACAAACTTGAACAAAATAATACTAGTAGTAAGTATAATATAATACAGCTGTGACAGTAACAAAAAAAACCTTAATATTATATTTGTAAATAGTAGTAGAATAACATGTATATAATTATGTTATAAAATAAAATGGAATGGAACAGAGTTAAAAAAAATGTAGAAAATACATAATAAAATAAAACAAAACTTATATATCTATATATGTGTAAAAATACCTATAAATAATCTGGCAATACGTAGGTGTAGTGACAGTTAAGTACTATTGGTTGTGAAAGTTATGATAAATGCATTGGTAATTTCCGAAATCGCACTATAGTTGATATCACATACATCTGATATTTTATTGAAGTTATTGCACATAACATGAAGTGGGGATCTAAGAAGCACATTAGTTCGAGATGTCTCGCAGTAAAACGTGTGAGTTTGACGTGAGGTTATTCGAGGAACATGAAAAGAAAACATGCCTAAGAGCACCGGACTGTCTAATTTGCTGTGAAATAGATTGTGTAACATTTTCAGACTATTTAATGCACGTCGCAATTCCAAAGAATTAAGATTAAATCTCTCTAGTAAAAGGGAGTGTTGGTAACCTCTTTCTGGATAAAAACCATCAATTTTCAAGGATAAAAATTTCAGAAACTTTCTCTTCACACTTTCGATGGCGTTCTATAACAGGTATAGTGCGGGTACCAAACTATTGAGCAGTATTCAAGTTTGGATCTAACATATGAATAGTAGAGTGTTTTTAGAGCAAACTCATTAGAGAACGAGTGACAGTTTCTAACTATAAAACCTAACATTTTCATGGCTGATGATGTTACTAGTGCTACATGGTTCGAGAAAGTAAATTTCTGATCAAATACTACCCCTAAATATTTTATTGTTGCTGAACGTTCAAGTACTTGCGAATTTAATGAGTAATGAAATACCACTGGGTTAGATTTTCTTGTAAAAGAAACAACCTTACATTTTTATGCATTCAAATGAAGATTGTTTTGATTGCACCAGTTTTCTACTATTTCTAGCTGTGCTAGAACGTTTTCACAATCATCTATTCTGCTTATTTCTGCGAAGATCTTCATATCATCGGCAAACAGTAGTTTGTCACATTGTACTATGTTTGTGAGATCATTTATAAACAATAGAAAAAGCAGTGGTCCGAGATTGGAACCTTGAGGTACACCTGAAGTTGACGTAAATAGTTCAGATTCATGTCCATAATACACTACGTGTTGTTTTCTGTTATATAAATATGACCTCAAAAATGTTATGAAATGGCAACTAAACCCGAACATATTCAATTTACCTAATAGAAGTTCGTGATCAATCCGATCGAACGCCTTCGAGAAATCAGTATATATCACATCTACTTGACCTTGTGAGTCAAGTGTCCTTGATATAAACTGAGTTATCAGACATAAGTTAGAAGCAGTGGATCGCATTTCCATGAAACCATGCTGAGAGGTTGATATTAGAGATTTTACTGAAGGGTAGATGCGAGCATACAATGATATCTCGAACACTTTGGCAAAGTTGCAGAGAATCGCTATGGCTCTGTAGTTGCTTATTTCCGCTGCATTTCCGGATTTAAAAATAGGGCATAATCTAGTTAGTTTCCAACAATCAGGAAATACGGCTGTTTTTAAAGATAGGTTGTAGATAATATGAAGTGGTTGGACCAGAGCACATGCACAATCTCGAACCAGAAAATAAGGAATTTTATCATGGCCTGATGTCATCTTATTCTTAAGCTTTCTAGTGGCGGATATAATTTCATCCTCGGTTATGTAAGAAATGTTAAGGCATGACACATCCCTGTAGGTATTATTAGTTACTCTGGTACTAGAGGGCAGATAAACACTACTGAAAAAGTTACCAAAATTATTAACTATTGATCCAGGGCTATCATAAGTATGTGCTTCATATGTCATTAAACCAGGGATCCTGGTTGTGCCTTTTTCTTCTAAATTCGTGAAGATGGCGCTCGTTTGTATAAAAAAAAAGACGCAAAAGAGACCTTAAATGTAATTTTTGTTAATCTCGAAATTTCGACTTTAATATCTAAATTTGGATTTCAATGTGAAAATTCCGAATTCCAATTTAACCTCGAAATATTCAACATTTGCAAAATTTCGACATTATGTTGATTTTTCGTTCATATACGTAGTTTCATTCAATACATTGAAATTTTTGCTTCTAATGATAATCTTTACACATGCAGTTTCACTATAAACTTATATGAGATTGACCCAAAAAACAAACCTGCCTGCGCAAATATATAAATTATATGAAAATATTGACAACATTACTAGATCTAGTTTTCACGTGATCTAATAAAAACATGGATGCTTCTATTGTAGTTTCCCCATTGCGTCAAACCTATGCGCAGTTAGGGAATATCCACAGAATGTTGTAAAAACCTCAAATGTATATTCACATGATGTACTAATGAGTCCGAAAAAAACAGTAATCGACTGATTTTCCCGTTATAAATATGGTTGTTACCAGTGACGTAAGTAGATAAGCAAAACCGTTTCTGGACCACCAAGTAGAGGAACAACGCCGGTTGCAATGACGTAATGAACTGGATGGCATGTGTTCCATCAGGATATAAACATATTTTAAACAGCTATGAACAGGTCTCAAATAACTATAAACAGGTTTTAAACAGATATAAACAGGTCTTAGATTACAAAGACTCCTGATGGACACATGTCATCCAGTTCATGACGTCATTGCAACTGGTTTGTTCCTTTTCTTTGTGGTCTAGAAACGAGATTTGCCTATCTACTGACGTATCAATCAGAATATGTTATTTTTACAAGTGTCAATGTCACTGTGATACCCACCAATGATTTCTTGTCAAAATAATTTAATTGACATAACTGACATAAAAATCGATTGCTTTTAATTCGCGGTCACAATAAGTACATGAAAATTACATATTTATACGTACTTATGATGTGGCTACACAAAAGAGGTATTGTTGTATACCTTCTTATGGTGTAAACGAAAATATATACATATTTTGCATAAATATATCATCATATATTTATACATACATATTAAAGTGTTTTGAATTATGTTGAAATAAGCCGGTTATTTCGATACCCCTCTGAGATCTGTAGAGTGGATATTAACGAATTAAAAATTTTTGAAGCTTTTTCAAGTTAATTCTTAAAATTAAGCTTTTAACACTTCAAATACAAATGAAAACTATTCCTTATAACCCATTACACCTATTTATACTAATATTTTGCCGAACAATGGCTTTACTTACATCTAACACATTCTGAACTTTTCAAGGTACGCCCATATCAAACCATATATTCTAAAAGTGTCCCCGCATAAAGATGTTGTACGAAAATGTTTTGAAAAGCTTGTCTAGCACTGTGGTATAGACATTGTACACAATTGAAGTTCAATTACCTCTCGAGTTTTTACTACTGAATATACCGTACCTGTGAGGTTCCAGGCCTAAAAGTGTCTCTGAAGACCCCTATGAAATTAAAATCCCAGAATTTACCTTAGGTATGTACCCAAGTGTCTGCATGAAAAAAGTTTTATTTTAATTTGTTTCATTGAAGTTATGCACAAAAGTTTGTTCGTAAACTTGAAATGTAAAAATTTTTCAATATATTTTATAGCACAAAAATGTATTTAACTGTTGAATATTCACAAAGATTGTTCCATTTAGACCGTAAATGATTGTTCTTTAATAATATATGCTGCAATGCATGTTACAAGTGAATAAATTATGAAATTTCTTATATTTCGCAGATTTTCCGCTAACTGAATTTGAACTTATGACCTCCTGCAGCCAAATGTGTATTATGGGTTGTCGACCTGCATATGAGTTAAACTAAGCACTTTTTATCATCTTAAGTGACCTGACAAGTTTGTGATAACTATGTTGGTGTTTTACCCAATTATTTATATAAAATTTCTATAAACTAATACAAACTGCTTAATATTATGAAGTTTTCTTCAGGTTAATTGTTGTTGCTATGTTCTTTAATGTTCCTGATTTTAAAACACAAACTGAGCTTTGAAATTTCCCAGACGTATGTCCCAGATAACGCTCGGAAATAATATTAAACTTTGTCACGTTAAGAAAAAGATTAAATATTTTTATTTAATTTACAGTTGCACATTGTTCTTGTTTTTGTGTTGGGTGAAATCATGTCAATATATACATATCTATGCAAAAAAATACTAAGATATATTACATTCATTAGGTAACCATTGTGGTGGATGTATATGTACACGAAAATATACAGGTTCGGCAAAAGTAGTTTTATATATACACAATAATTTACATATTCTGAATAAACGAGTGCAAGAAAGAAAACATAAGAGAAAAAAGATGGATATATACCTCCATCACCGCGGTGTGTGACATCTTTTACATTGCTTATGTGAAAGTGAGACAGATGATTGTTATATTAGCGCACGAATGAAAATTTCTCGAACACCCATCTCACTACGAGTATGACTGCATTCTGCTACACCGTTTGCCGCAACAATACTGATGCCTTATGTTGATACATGACAAGATTGATAAAAATTAGATTTCACAAGACCGTATTCTCGCCTCACATCTTCCAACGACTTGAATATTACTGTACGAGAGCTCGCTGTAGCTCGTCTGCAAGCATCGGTGTTAGGCCTCAGTAGCTGAAATAGGTCGACGTTAAATGTTAAAAAAAAGATTTCACGAAGTGTGGAGTATGCTGGGAGTAATATATATAACTTTCTATAGTTTCTATTCCAAATTTTTGTTTTCTTTCTTGCGCTCATTTGCTTTAGGATATATAAAACTACTTTCGCCGAATTTGTATGCATATTTACTACATACATGTATAAATATATAATGCAGACCACATGATATCAAGATATACTGCTGTTACACTCTAAATGATACCTTATGTATATACATACCAGATATGCATTACCCATTTGACGAGAATCTCTTCTGAATATTTAATATAGAACATTATTTTCACAATACGGAATTACATGGGATGTCAAATTCTACGTGGGGTATAATTCTTTTTCAATTATTTAATTTGGTTAACTTATACCTATTTCTACGTTAGGTATACCAGTATATTGGACAATACTTTGTTAGTAATAAAAAAAAACGAAAGTATATATTAAAGTTATATTTTCATTAAACATACACAAATGAGAAACATTCTTACAGTAATAAACACATTATAGGAGATTTACTTTACATATTTTTATATTGTACTATTGTAATGTATTGGCTAAGCTAAACATGTATATTATAATATTGTAATTATTCAGATATAGGTTCACATGTGGTGGCTACACAAAAGAGAAAATAATATTTACACTGCACAAAATTAAAAGTAACTGAATCTCTTCAAACTATGGGTACAATATTTTATAAACTCTGGTCTTTATGAATTAAATAATGTTTAGTATATTAGGCATTAATGAGGAATGCAATTCACTTTAGATAATACAGGGTGTTTTTCCTGATCCATGCGAACATATTTATTTTATTTATCAAAATAGCCAAAAATTACGGAAAAAATAAATTTCGAAAATTGCAAACAGTTATCCAGTATGCACATGAATTCTCTTTGTACATTTAATCGCCACCTCACTCTGTATATTCTAGGCATGGTTCCGCAAATGCAGCAGGTAAGCATCTAAACAGTAGCTAGTGTAAAGTATTGATGGTTATATGTATAGTCTAGTATACTTTAACTTGGCGTGTGTATGTATTTAATATTTCCGTACGATTTCATTTTCTCTTGTACACAAAGATCCAGAAATATTGTCCACGTAGACAATGTTTCTGGAATATTGCTTTAACTTTGTGTACAATATGGGAGAAAATGAAATTGTACGGAAATATTAACTCATACATACACATGCCAAGTTAAAGTATACTAGACTATAGTGGGTATAACAGTGAATTTATTGTTTTATGTTAATAATGGTGCATTTTACAAACATTGATTGGACAAATGTACTTTGTTATAGTGCGGTAGGGAAAAATACTCAGGCTCACGCACTTTTCAGAAAACAATTTACTAATTTGCGTGTTCGACCAGAAATATTATTGATAAATAAGAAACAATGTTCAGAAACGTTTTAATAAAGTGGCATTCCCCATGTGCACTATTATCTTAACTCGTATCAGCAAAAGATGTAGAACATTCCCCTGGCTCAGACATATTACTGTCTGAAGCGCACTGTCAACTAGTGCTTTGTTTCGTCTTTTGCTTAAAAGCGATGACATATCGTTGAGCCACATAATGTGGAGGGCTATAACCCTCAGGGTAAGAAGAATCCTCAAATAGTAACTCGTATTCTTCCACGTGAGTAGGGGGTGGTTTATTCACTAAAGCCTTGTAAAAACAAGTTGTTTGAGGGAATAACGCCATAACTGAAAATGGAATAACCTATCTTAAACATTTTATTTTTTTATTTTGTAAATTGAAATTATATCATATTTTATATTCTAGAGGTAGCATTTTCAGAATAGAGGGGCAAACCATAAAGAAAGTTTGGTGTTTCACATCACAGGAAATCTCAAGGAAATTCGGGGAAGTATGGGAAAATCCAAGGAAGTTCGGGGAAGTCGGAGGAGATCCAAGAATTCTTTAAGTAAAAACATTCTATGCATTCGAATATGTGCCAATAATAAGTATTGCAGTCATTGTTGCCAATTACATAATCAGTTATCTTTAATTAAATTCAATATTACAGTTTTACACAGTATAAGCTGCACCTAGGTAAGTCGGAAAAGTAAAAAATTGAAAAAGTGAATCAACATTTCCAAGGAACACCAAAATGTAAATAAAAATAAAGGATCGTAAAAGATAAAATTAAGTTGAACTGGTTTTTCAAATTGCAAGTAGCATCTCTAATGTAGCAGGCAAATAATTTCACCCTTGTTCCACTTTTGATTAAAATTTTCCTCATAGATGTAATCGGAAAATTCACCCTTCAAGGTTTATTAGATATTTGCATTTATGATAATGTAGGTTATAAAGTGTAAATGAGGAAGTTCCATGATTTTTTTTGTATCACAGATAGACGGCAGAAAAATATGCTTCCTCGTATTTTTTCTTCTTTTGTTAAAATTGAGGATTAAAAAAAAATATTTATTTTGGCTAAGAATTTAAAACCATTAAAATGCTCTATCCCTAACAAATGACGTCAATCGTAACTGGTAGCGTCCCGTCATTATTGTTAAAACATTGAAACATCTAAAAAGAATGCTGTGATTATAGATCAATAAGTTAGGGATATAATGAAATCATTATCCGTCACATTAACCAATAATTAATAAATGATTAAGAATAACAACGTAAATTAGCAAAGTCAGGTCTGACGTCAAAGCAATATCATAGCGTTTCCAGTCACGTGGTTATGTTAACACAAAAGTTTAAATTTTAATGTGGAATATTTACGAAGCGAAATTTTTCTATGAGTTTCTTTCATTATATTATCAACTTATATAGTACATATTATGGAAAAATAATAAAATGAAGCATTTTTAAAATTCATGCATCTTCCTCATTGAAATTAAAAAATTAATAAACATAATTTCAATTTTTATTAGTGATAGTAAATTGTGGGCAGGTTAATGTATAACATAAGGGCAAATGATACCGAAATCAACAGTAGTGTATGTATATTAGGGTGAGCCGAAAAACAACAAAGTTGTCAGAGCGGAACGCTATAGTAAAAAAAAGTTGTTTGGTAGAGAGAAGATGAAGAAAAAAATATTTTTTTAATCGGTTGGTATCTTCCGTTCGCGCATAGCTCTCAAAAAAATGAAAAATCAATAAAATCAACCAATTAGTCTGAATTTTTTTTAGGTGACTGAAAGAATATTTACGAGGTCACTATAGTGGGGAAAGTGATTCATATTAAAGGTAGAAAGCACTCAATTTTTTTTAGAAATCAACATCTTCCGTTCGCGCATGCGCTTTAAAAAAACACATTTTTGGTAAAATATGGTTTTTAATTGTATATGTAAAGAGGTTACATTTTGTCTGACAGGTACTTTTCCGGACTGGCTAGTGTGAATTTAGCTTTATTAGAAAACTCTGGCATTATGGATGTTGATAGCAGAGTTGATCTGATGTAGCCATCTCTATTCTCCACACCAGAGACTTTGCCTGATGCCTCGGTGACAAGCTTTACGCATCGCTCCACAGTTTGTGTGTGGCAGGGAAAGCTTTTTATTTCCAATTTGGGGCAGTCTCACAGTGTATTAGTGATAAAATTGTATCATCGTCAATATCAAAATCAAAATAGGTGAAGAGAATAACTTACATTGCACTGTACATATCCACAGAAACTGTCACCTATGAACTGAAACAAACAGTTGAACTCATATATGCCTGTTTTGTTTGATTTTAAGAAGAATAGTTCTTTTACCGATGGGCCAAAGCATGTTGTTAAGGTAATACAAACTTCATTTTACTTACCTGCTAACTTGCGTCAAGTAGTAGAGCCTGTAATCGAGCGCAACTAATTTTTTGCCCATCCTGAAAACCTTCTCCTCTCAATGGTCATGGATGACAGACAACACATCAGGGAGCTTGGGTTGAGACGAATAATAAAGTCAAGGCAACTTTCTGCTAAAGAAAAATCAATTCGATCATTTCTTCCTCCAAAACTAAACTCTCCACCTGTTTTGCCCAATATTGACGATGATACAATTTTATCACTAATACACTGTGAGACTGCCCCAAATTGGAACATTCAAAAGTTTTTCAATCATGAAGGAAAGCAAAAAAAAATAATAGAAAACCAAAACAAACTTGAAAAAATTATCACAGATATTAGTGATAATAATCTCGATTTAATTTTTTTTTCAAAAATGGTCGAGAATTTACGAGTTAAAAGTAGGGGGGGGTCCCATTTGAGAAATAGTCGAAGAAATGAAGCACTGAGCAAGCTCAAATTGGCGCAGTAAGATGGATCGCGATGGGATTTTTTGCATTCGATTCGTAATGCCGTCCCGAAACTTTGTGAAGATAGTTATTGAATGCATTTTGAATAAATAAATTATTGCAATAAAAATACTGATTTTAGAAAAGCAACGCTAAGAAGCATTAAATAACTATTTTACAACTCGGTCAATTATTATAGAAATAAGTCCAATTTTGTTACTCGGGGGTTTTGGGGGTCGCTGAGCACGATTATGCAATCGGCGACGGCGTCCAATGCACCTGGGGCCCAGGGTGGGCGTCAAACACGTCGTCTTCTGGAGTTTTGCCTCCAATTTAAAAAACACAGAGCCAAAATACTTACTCGGGGGTTTTGGGGGTCGCTGAGCACAATTATGCAGTCGACGACGGCGTCCGATGCACCTGGGGCCCAGGGTGGGCGTCAAACAAGTCGTCTTCTGGAGTTTTGCCTCCAATTTATAAAACACGGAGCCAAAATACTTACTTGGGGGTTTTGGGGGTCGCTGAGCACGATTATGCAGTCGGCGACGGCGTCCGAGGCACCTGGGGCCCAGGGTGGGCGTCAAGCACGTCGTCTTCTGGAGTTTTGCCTCTAATTTATAAAATACCAAACCAAAATACTTACTCGAGGGTTTTTAGGGTCGCTGAATAAGAATGTGTATTCAGCAAGGACATATAAAAATATTGTTTTAAATTGTTTGTTAAAAAATTTAAAGATTTATTTTTAAAAAATTTACATCACAAAGACAGTGTATTTTCGGGTTCTTCATCGCTTTCAGCATCACATTCTGTACTTGCAAATTTATTTACATTCGTGCAATTAGCACCTGCACAATTTTTGCACGCTACACTACAAATCAAACCGTGCTTACGGCATCCACATGAAGGACCGCAGTCCTTTTTGCAAGCGCAAAAAATTATTTGTAAAATACTGGATGGACCAGGGGGTTGCGTCATCCTAATGGGAACGAAAGACACATCTTTGCGTTCCCATCCCCAGTCTACAGGATTTAGATTTTCGTCCTCTCCATACAGCCAACTTTGAACCTGCAGATAAACTCTTTTCAAATGTTGCGTTATCGCATCCAGGGTAGGGTTAGAAGTTTCGTGTTAGTAAGTTAGATGCTAGTACCAACTGTGAAATATGTAAGGCGCCAAATTTAAAAGCGGACAGGACTCGAAGCTACGTATGGATGGCCACCCTGGGCCCCAGGTGCCTCGGGCGCCGTCGCCGACTGTATAATCGTGCTCAGCGACTCCCAAAACCCCCGAGTAACAAAATTGGACTTATTTCTATAATAATTTACCGAGATGTAAAATAGTTATTTAATGCTTCTTAGCGTTGCTTTTCTAAAATCAGTATTTTTATTGCAATAATTTATTTATTCAAAATGCATTCAATAACTATCTTCACAAAGTTTCGGGACGGCATTACGAATCGAATGCAAAAAATCCCATCTCGATCCATCTTACTGCGCCAATTTGAGCTTGTTTGGCTTGATTTTGTGCTTTATTTCTTCGACTAAAAAAACATATTATTTTTTTTTCTGCTCCCTATTTATCGGTTTTGTTTTTGTTAAAATAGATCTTAAAGTGATATACCAAATTTAATAGTGTTTCTTGTGTTATGTTCCAAGCTTCCAAAGCTTCTTAGCTTTCCCTGCCACACACAAGCTGTGGAGCGATGCATAAAGTTTGTCACCGAGGCATCAGGCAAAATCTGTGGTGCGGAGAATAGAGATGGCTACATCAGATCAACTCTGCTATCAAGATCCATAAAGCCAGAGTTTTCTAATAAAGCTAAATTCAAACTTGCCATTCAGAAAAAATAACTGTCAGATAATATGCAACCTCTTTACATATACAAATAAAAACCATATTTTACCAAAAATGTGTTTTTTTTTAAAGCGCATGCACAAACGGAAAATGTTGAGAGTTCTAAAAAAAAAATTGAGTGCTTTCTACCTTTAATATGAATCACTTTCCCCGCTATAGTGACCTCGTAAGTATTCTTTCAGTCACCTAAAAAAAAATTCAGACTAATTGGTTGATTTTATTGGTTTTTCATTTTTTTGAGAGCCATGCGTGAACGGAATATACCAACCGATTTAAGAAATTTTTTTTCCTCTCTTCTCTTTACCAAACACAACTTTTTTTTTACTATAGCGTTCTGCTCTGACAACTTTGTTGTTTTTCGGCCCACCCTAATGTATATATGCAAATAAAAATATTAAAAAATGTACATCGATCTGATCGCTATAGGTCAATTACATGGGGAGTTATCAGCATGTGAAATGTTTCTGTTTTTCCAGTCCCCTCCTAATTATCCCACCACCCCCAGCCTCCGGCCCAACAAAATATCTGCCAATATCCTTCTATTAAAATAAAATTGAGTCCTCAAGTCCACTCCTTCAGGATAAAAAAATTAACTCAATTTTTTTAATTCTTGCACCTTGGATTCGCGATATCTCGTGAATCAATGATCTCACGTTGATGAGGTTGGGAACAAAATTTGCTTATTTATTTTCATGAGCTCTTCATTTTTGGTCTGAAGATTTTTTTCGTCAGATCAAAAATCACCGAGATATCTTCGAAAAATCATTTCCCCCTACATTTAACATGCCGTTTCCCCCTCCCCACTTTGCCATCCACTGCACAAATGTGTCGGAATGTTGGGGGGACCCAACTCTATTTATTGGAAGAAAAAAAAAACACAATCGGACGTTTCCTTATTGGAGCCTGGCTTTCTTCCAGATCAGCTCTACTACTTCTGAAAATCGAGATATTAATTTCATTTTAAAGAAAGTTTATGTTCCAAATTCAAACTGAAATTTGGTGTGAAGTTTCTACTTGTGCCTAAGAAATTTAGACAGATCGTGTTTGAAATTTTTCATAATTCTGGTGCACGGGCAACAAAAAAGTTAATAGTTAATACTAGTGGGTATTTTTGGCCTAAAATAAATACAGGTTGCATTTTATGAACCAAAACTTAATTGTCAAACATCAAAAATTCACAAACATACCAAGATTCCGATAGGTAAATTCGATATACCTAGAGTAGATTGTAGGTCCATTATCCTCTTACGGTTGTTGTTCTCACATATTCACAGTGACTGAACAGTTTTCTCGTTAGTCAGAGGCATATTCTTTACACAGTATAACTACACAGAAACAGTAGCTAAAACATTCGACAATTCAAACCACGATTATTTTCAGAATTTACAAAATTCCTCGGTTGTCATAAAATACATACGACCACATATTACCCACAAAGCAACAGTACAATTGAAAGATTTCATAGAACGTTGGAAGCAACTTTGACAGCCAAAGCTAATTCACGTAAATGGAAAGAAGAACTTCCAATGATTTTACGGAGTTTTAGAACCATTATTTAGGATAATTTAAAATATTCCTCTGCGGAAATTGTTTTTGGGTGAGCTTTACGCATTCCAGGAGATTGTTTCGTTAATTGACACGAAGACACAGATATTTCTGTTTTTATGTCAAAATTAAAAGAATATTTTCATAACCTTAAACCAATAGACAAAACATCACTCACTCGAAAAGCCATTTATCAGTCCTGACATTCAAGAGTGTGAATATGTTTTTGTAAGAGTTGAAGGGTTGAAACCATCACTATCTTCACCATATGAAGGACCTTTTAAAGTGATATCTCGTTCAGAAAAGCTAATTACGATAACCAAACAAGATAGACATGTTATTATCGGTTTAGATGGGGTAAAACCTGCATACTTATTAAATGAAAGTTCAATTTTAGATAATGAGGAAGTTCCAAAACAAGTAGGGTTTGCGATAGATTTCTTGGCTGGTTAATTTTTTTTTAGGAGAGGGAATATTTGTGGTGTTTGTGACGTACATGCTCACTTCTTAGTGTTAACTATATTACAACTAACCTATCCCTATCGATGGGCATTTCTCTCTAACTGATGTTCAAGGTAACCAAGGAAATGGATATTGAAAAGATACACAATATATTTTTAGGTTTTTAAGAATAATTAATTTTTATCCAGTAAATAATTGTTCTTGAATAAAAATACACAAAGATTTTTAACTGGTTTTATTAATTGTGGTAACTCCACAAAACAGCCACATCAAGGAGCAGCAAAACAGCCTACAGTCTTAAGACAACAGATAAAAGAAAAATGGACCTCTCACTTCCAAGGCGAAAGTAGGGACTAGAGGTCCTTTACTTCTGCTCACATCATACTGTCCCTCACGAATTGCACTAAAAGTATTTGAACAAAAATAACAATATTTATCTGATTCATATTCGATGTTTGAAGAAAAAATAGCATGTTTTACGAGGAGTAATGTGATTTTTTGAGTTTCAGCTATTCTTCCATCCTCGACACAAAAAAATAATGCCAGTCTTCATTTGTAGTTTTAAATTAACTAATTTTGCAAACAACTGAAATTATTGAGTGAAAATTCATATCACTACACCTGTTATAGTTCTACTTAGGTAGTCTTATACTTTACCAATATATGTATTTAAAAAAAAGTTATGGCCAAAAATAATGAATATTTGTTTATTAGATCTCTTGGGTATGCCCACATTAACTAGTTGGAAAGAAATCTTTCCAATGATGTACTAAGACAAGAAAACGTGCTTGGGGTAAAACATGCTGAGGCTATATTACTTACCTAAAGTGCCCTGTGGAAATAGTGCTTGTGGGTCCGTTTCAGGATTGGCTCTCATCAATGGCAAAGGTATGACCCGACGTTTACTCAATGTATGTCGACCTTTTTGGTTCTGTTCCTTAAGTATATCATCAACTTCATATTTGCTGGTACTATGATTATAACTGACAACTTCAGCTAAAATCCAATTTTCCCCATCACCATCTGAGTCTTTTACCAAAGATGCAACCATGTCGCCAACCTGAATGAATAAGAAATAAATCATTCTTAACGGATAGTATTAATTTTCGTTAAAGAAACAACAATTCTTAATGCCAAACTTACACGGGTATAGTAGCTAAAGCAAGTAAATTTAGTTACTTGCATCGTGTGAACACTTGCTCAAGTACTTAATTGTGCTAAATCAAATTGTTTACAAGATACAAGTAACTAAATTTATTTACTTGATTAAGTAACTTGCTTTAGCTACTTTCCACGGGTAAATTCGCCTTAAGCTTGATAAAACAGTTTTTTGAAATGGGAAAAAGTGCCACAGAGACAAAAAAATTAAGGTAAAACAAATATTTTTAGAGATCAAGATAAGTCTTGAATTTATAAAATAACAGGATAGCAATATTTGCTGTTTAGATCCCAAATATCGTACTTACTTTTGCAATATAATTTTGATCTGCAGGTGTAGCTCCACATAAAGGAGGAGGTTTTTCTCCTATCTTACTGACATACAGGGGGAGCGTTTGAGCTGAACTCGATAACATTTTCATCCAAGTACCTCTTCTAATTGATTCCTTATTGGATGCAATTTGAGCCTAAAACATATATTGTCAATTTTTATTGAACAAATACTGGTTCCAAACATATTCATATGAATCACCACAGGTCTAAACAACTACTTAAAGTTTTTATTCTATCGAATCATGTCTATTTTCTAAATTAATATGGTTCGTTACCTACATTGTGTTTCGTTTTAACATATTTTCGGGATCATTCTGTTTAGGAGTAGAGTTTTCTAATAAAACACTGAATTACAATTATTTTTTGGTAATTCTGGAGGATACCAACTTTTGGTTTTTTCACAGTTTTTTGGTTGGTTCATGTAGTATTCATTATAAGAAGTAATTTGTGTATATCGAAATGTTGTGCAAATGAATAGTAACCCCAGAAATTGACGGGATTGTGGAGCGAATAGGGGTGCTGGGTGGGGTAAAGAACGTTAGAGGAGACGGCTGACAATAGCAAATTTGGGTTATTGTGGCATTTTTTTTTACTCGGGAAATTTTCTGGATATTGTTGGGTTTGTTGAAGGTGGGGAGGGGAGGGAGGGGGTATTAGATGTACAACATGCAGCTATGTGAAAAGGTACTTACATTGATTGTGCTGTTTCTAATGTGATATTGGAGGCATTTCTGATTTAAATGGACGTATTGTGAGTAATTTTAACGAGCAAAGTCGATGGCACGTTAGACAGTAAAAAGCAGATAGTACATGGCAACAGCGCATTTGTACTGGAAACGATCATGTGAAGTACAAGTGCGTGCGATGTCGATTTGAAGATGGTGGGTGCACAATGTAAACAGTGAATGGCGAAACTTTATGAATTTTTTGTGGGGTTATACAGCATTTGCACAACATTTAGTAGGTGGGAAATTGTTACGGGCATAACATGTGACACGTGAGTATTTTTAATTTTTTGCTAGCATAGAAGTCGGTATCCTCCAGAATGACCTATTTTTTCAGCACAATCATTTCCTTAATTATAATAGGTTATTTGCTTTAGGTTAATTTTGAATGGTCAAAATATTTTTTTATATCTCAACTACTATCATTCCCAGATATTAAGCATGCAGAACATAACTTTGAAATATTGCCCAGTAAGTGTGAACCTACTGAAAAACGGGCCTTTCTTCAAATAGTTGTAAAATAGAATAGGTATTAGATAATTACCTGAATTCTTCTCTCATTTTTAATATTACGAATCTCTGTAATTTTCTGTAGAGCTTTGCGAATTATTTCTTCTTCTTGCTCTGCTTGTGCTATAGATGTCTTATGCAAGGATTTTAATTTCTAAAAACATTAAATCATGCAGATCACATTCTATCACCATTTTTTTGTTAATATTTGATATGTTACCTGTAAACTTTGTCCAGATTTATCATCTTGTGCATATCTTTGTAATGAAATAATGCCTTGTTCGCTCTGCTGACGTTTCTTTTCAATATCATGAACAATTTGTTGAAGCGCTTTTAAACGCTCTTGAACTTGTTGCGCTGCAATTGCATCGGCAGTGAATGGCATTTTTAATCAAATTTTCCTGTTAATTCTCTAAAATACCTGTTTAAGCGAAATACATAATACCATGAGAAAAATACTAGTAAGGTAAGGACCTAAAATTAGGATATATTGTACTTAAATTTTACAACCAAGCATCTTGACTATAGAACTCACAATATTGCAAACTACTTTTGGAGACAGTTTAATTTCGATTAAATCCAGACACATTGGTGTGATAGAATACTAAAAACAATGTCTCAAAATTCTAATTTTACGCCACAACGAAAAGATAAGGTTAGCTGTTAGTCTATAGGCAACGTTGCCAACTCTTTTAGACGAAGAAACTGTAGGCACCTCAGATAAACAAAGAGGTAGGCACAGCAGAAATAACAACCAGCAGCAAGATGCCTATCTCGAGAAAGACCATGAAATTGAAAATTTGACCTCGCTTATGTCAGTTCGGTGTAGAAACATAAGCTATATTTTTGCGCATTAGACGCGATAAACGGTGCCATTCGACCAAATAAGTCATGACGACACGCTTAAAGGCTCTTGCAGTGGTATCGCGCGGCTTCAGGAGTACGCTAGAAAATGACGTCATGCTTCAAGGCGCTTAAAGACATTAGTGTATGGTCGAAGGTGTAAGCCGCGAGTTCGCAAAAATTGAACTTTAAGCTATATTTTTGCGCATAAAGACTCGATAAGCGGTGCCATTCGAGCGAATAAATCATGATGTCACGCTGAAAGGAGCTTGCAGCGGTATCGCGCGGCTTCAGGAGTAGCTAGAAAATGTGTAAGCGGAAAATAGTGGGAATATGACAGTCAACAGAGACAGCTGATACTCGTTGTGTTTTGTAAAGTTGCACGATTTGTGTGTTTTTTTAAGATTTAATCGAAATAACAAGTAAAAGTCATAATTTAAATATCTAGTAATGAATTCATCATGATAAATTGATCTAATGTGATGTTCTCTTTGATACAGTAATAAAATATTTTGTCCTGCTCTAATGTATTGTCTCTTTAAAAATATTGTTAATAAGAGAAATATTAATTCCTGATCCATATTCAGAGGAGAGAACACACAATTTCGTAACTTGCTGAGGTCATATTTCTTAGTAAAAAAGAGAGATAGAATTTAAAAACTGTCATTTTAGGTTACGCTTAAAAGACTCCCATTTTTGCGGCGCAATTTATGATGACGTCACGCTTCAAGACATTAGACATCATATAATATATGATACAAATTAAAAATTACATTAAACAACAATTTAAAAGTTATATTATAACTTTTAAATTGTATAAATTTCCCGATATCTGAGAGTTTCCCCAATCTCTTATTAATAGAAATGAGCCAAATTGGTAAAAAGAATGAGGAACAATCCAAGCTAGTTCCTAATATATTCAATAGATGACGCCATGCCTACTCGGTTTAATGTCATCTCTCCCTCCCCCTTAACCTGTGACGTAGGATGGCCACTAATAACGTTACCATTAATTGTTTCGTGACCAAGTCAGTCAATGGGTGCAATTGCCCCCCGTGACTCACGACCGAAGTACTTTATTTTGACCAATTTTGAAAATGTTCTATTGTTGCATCCAAACAATAATAAAAAAAAAGTTTATGCCGCATGTATTTTGTTTCCTATACCTATGGGTTGAGTAGACTATGGTTAATACGCCTCGAGTAGTAGACGGTGGGGAACGCACTCTCCACTATCTCCGCTCGAGTAATCGAGACAATGTTTCGGCGCTCACCAACAGGCAACACGTTTGTCCCTTTTCTTTTGTCGAGTGTCGGATTTGCAAAAATCGGCCGTAGGAGGAGATTGGAGTTTAATGTTTAAGAACCATACTATGTACAATCGAGTCCACATTTACTGGGCACTCAAAGAACGCAACATAAACTTTACAACGTCATTAAAATACCGTTAAACTAGTCGCAAATGTATAATTGCGCACAGGCACGCAGTTGAAATATTTAGATGAGCAACTCAGTCGCTCAAATTTAACAGCGCATTATGGTCTATATTATTAATATATACATTCTAATACATACGAATTTTAAGTTCGGCTCTGTACCATTTCGTTCGCAAATTGACTCGCTTACCTTTATAGGTTTTTAATGTGCATCGGCTTGTTTGATAACAACATGTCGCATGGTCCAACGGCGATAATGAGGTCGTAAAGTTTTTGTTTTTTGAGTGCCCAGTAAATGTGTATTCCAGACTATACCTACTTACTTCAAACTAAATTCATTTTCTTTCTTTATACCTCGTGTTTTTATTTCATATTTTATTTAAGACAGACAAAACAGAGCATATTATTCAAATGCAAGTATTATATGGACATCAAACTGAAGTTTTATCAAATTTTTTGTTTAGAACGAATTTTCTGGAAGATAGGTAAAATCACATAAAAATTGCTCCTCCTTAAACGAAATCCTGTATCCGCGCCTCGTCATAACAGACTGTTATTTTAATTTTAACCTATTACATTGAGTCTAATGACACTATGCTCGTCAAAACAAAGGCAACTCCTATTGGCGCCGCCATTATGCATCCACTTTTCATACGAACCAATCAGTGCCTCCCACTCGAGTAACCAGACTCTACTTTATAGGGACTCTAGCACTTACTATTCATCGTACTATTTTACAAATCCGATAAATATTGTTAACTTTATTTTTTATTACTCCCAAAGACAAATGTTAAAAATGCATTAGAGACTGGTCACTCGGCCCAAGTGGGTACATAATGGCGACGATGGTTTGAGTGTGCGCGTGTGCATCAGCGTGTTTACAACGTATCGCAAGTGAAAGAAGCAAGTTGCAGTATTTATTTTGACAAAGTGGAAAAACATATATAAGTGTAAAGTTACCGTTAATTATTTCATGAACAAATCATAACAGAGTGTTATTTTAATTTTAACCTATTACACTGAGTCTAATGACACTACGCTCGTGAAAACAAAAGCAACTCCTATTGGCACCGCCTTTATGCATCACTTTTCATACGGACCAATCAGTGCCTTCCACTCGAGTGGCCAATCTCTACTTTATAGGACCTCTAATGCTGTACCAGGCACCAAGCACTGTTAAACAGTAAAGTGTTCATGATCACTAACTATAGTGATTTTTTAAAAAATGAATCTGCAAATGGCATTATTTCAACAAAAAAGGAGTGAAAGAAGTCTGGAAAGAGACTTCTATTCCATTATAAAAAATGGCACTTGGTCCCATACGATGTCTTGGTTCACCCCACGTATTAGAAAATGATTTCCAGTTATAGACATTTTTAAGTAATTTTAACGCCACGAGTGTTGGCGAAGGTAGGGGAATCTGTATATAGATTGTGGTATAGACTTGGCGTACGCATCACTATCATGATTGGTGTCACTGACAGTGGTAAATTATTACAGCATGTGATCGTGCTGTTCTCCGATAGGTCGACTATATTCCCCTACAGTCCCCACTGCTCATCAACACTCGTAGCATTTACGCAGTACCTGTATTGCTATATTTTTTCTTACTCTCTTACTATCATAGAACTATTGCACCACCCTCTATATCAACTCTAATCTGGTTGCGAGCGAGATAGTTCTCGACTCATAAAAGATGCCACATTCAATAGACAACAAAATATCAAGTCCAGATCTGGAAACACTAATCCCCCATTGTACTACACTGAATGCTATAGGCAGCTGGTGGCTGAAATTTTTATATGATTTTATTGTGTGAGTAAAGTTGAAAAGTGTAAAGACGTCATAATAAAAAGCCAGAAAACCATTTCAGTCAGTATGGCGTTGCTGAGTTTTTAATTAACAGTTAATTAAAAATATATCATTTTATTGTGTCAGCCACTTGTTTTAAATATTCTAACGTTTTTTACAATTGTTTATTTTAAATAATTTTGTGGCACTTAAAAATATTGGGAGTTAATATATCCATAAATATAAATAAGTTTCAAACAGATTTTTGATCTTCCAAATGCCACGTACTGTCGTGAGAAAAAAAATAGGACAACTATTTTTTTATAATGTAAATGTCTCTATTTGAAAAACGTAATGAGTAGCCGAAAATGACAATGACAATATCACAAAAATTAAAGTTAGATGTACACCCACAAGGCCGGACTATCCATAAGGCAATATAGGCAGCTGCCTAGGGGCACCGACGGCTTGGGGGGCGCCGGCGACGAACAAAAAAACAACGCGCGATATTTGTTTTAATCCAAGTCACGCGATTTTTTTTCAACTCTTCGACAGTTTTTCACCAATAGGCGTGAAACTTTGTAGAAATTATCTTTAAACACAATACAACAAATCTGTAGATTGACGTTTATCAGAACTTAAAGCTACCTGGATACTTTTTTCCTGAGAAACACCGAAAACGTGGAATTTTTCTGCGATTTGTTTACATTAAAATAACTGTGAATAACAATGAATGTTTTTCGATATTTCCTAATCATATGGCAGCGCTAGAGTCTAGGGAATCATTTAAGCCCAAAATCGATCGTTTTTGTTCACATCCGGCCGAGTAATGGCAATTTACGTGCGCCACAATGAGAGCTATATGCTCATATTTTTCTTATTTTGATAAAAAAAAAATTCCGAAATTGTCTGTTTTTCAAGATTTCCCTAGGCTCTGAGCTCTCAGTGAGTTATTGCACGCGGCCCTTCAATTAAGAACCGATATATCGTTGTTTTGTAAAACTAGCTGTAAAACTTTACAAACCGTTGATATTGATTTATCAACGATTGCAATTTTTGAATCACTGATTGGCTACTTTAAATCGTTACGAGACCGAGACCAATTTGATAAATCTGAAGAAAGAGGCAAACAATTATCCAAAATTATGGAATATAATAAAGATAAAAACAGGATGCAGAAGAGGAAACTTCAATTTGATTTAGGTACAATTTATTTGACTTTATCATTTTTAACGCTTGATCATAAATAACTATTATGCCTCCTTGTTTAACTTTTTCCATTCAATATTTTTTTCGTTTTTTTGTGCTGAGTATTGTTTTTTATATTATATTATTTTATATTATAAGTAAAAACTTTAATAGCACTTTAAATTTTTTATGGTGGGAGAGGGGCTATAATATAGTTGCCTATGGGCAAAAAAGTCATAATCCGGCCTTGTGTACTTTCATGAGCAGAAAAAAATAGGACAACTTTTTTCCTAATGTAAATCTGTCTGTATTTGAATATGTAATGAGTTGTAGTAGTAGTAGAGTGTAATGAACAAAACAGATATCACTTTTAATTTATTTTTTATTTTAATGCTGTAGTTATTGCTATAGTCTAGTATATTTTAACTTGGCGTGTGTATGTATGAGTTAATATTTCCGTACGATTTCATTTTCTCCCATATTGTACACAAAGTTAAAGCAATAGTCCAGAAACATTGTCTACGTGGACAATATTTCTGGATCTTTGTGTACAAGAGAAAATGAAATCGTACGGAAATATTAACTCATACATACACACGCCAAGTTAAAGTATATTAGACTTTATAGTAAATGATGGATGGTTAATGAGACAAATTGCACTGCGTTATAACATTAACAAAAATTTGGTGTGTAACATTTTAAGAAAGTGGAGAATAAACGGTACGATTAGTAGAAATCCTGGATCAAAGGACAAAGGATATCCTACTTAACATGAAACTAACTATTAATATTTCGTTATTGCACCATTTCTATTTATAACTTCTATAAGTCTGTTTAGCATAGAATTAAATAACCTTATACAATAATCATTAGTAATAATATTTTCCCATGCATTATTTACTATTACATTCTGTGGTCTCACATTTCGTTTTTGGATACTTCTTAAGAGTAGTCTCCATACTTCTTCCACAGGGTTAAGAACTGGACTATGACTGGGCCAGTTAAGAACATTGATGTTGTTATCTTGAAACCAGTTAGTTACGGTATGAGCAGTATGAACGGAACAATTGTCTTGTTGAAATATGAACTCATTATTAGGAAATAATTGTGACACAGACGGGAGCATAATATTGTCTAAAATCCTAATATACATTTCACTATTAAATCGTTCCTCAATATGCCACAAAACACCAGGACCACGTGCCGATATCCAAGCCCACATATTGACGGAAAATCTACCACTTTTATCATTGTTAGATATATATTTCTCATCGAATTGAGTATTCGGAGGGTGGTAAACACGAATGCGACTGCTGTGTGTTGACTGGAAAGTTTTTTCGTCTGTAAAGATTACATTGTTCCAAAAATTTACATCATGCACTAAAAATTCAAGCGCAAATCCTACTCGAGCTTCTTTATGTTGAGCTTTAAGTAAGTATTTCTGTGCTGCTGCATGACAGAGTAACTCCAATTCTCTTACTTGCCGGCGACCAGTACTACTCGATCCAGGAAAATTCGCTTCTTCAGCAGCCTGAATAACTGAGTAAAATGGATTTTCTACTAAAGCATTTACCAATTGCAAATCTTGTTGATGAGTCGATATCCTTCGTCGCCCTGATCCAGGATCTCTACTAATCGTACTGTTTATTCTCCACTTTCTTAAAATGTGACATACCGAATTTTTGTCAATATTATAACGCAGTGCAATTTGTCTCATTGACCTTCCATCTTCTGCTTTAGCAATAACTCCAGATTTAACTAAATCGCTTATGAGGCATATTAGTTGCATACTTGCAATAAATTATGACAACTAACTGACAATGTCACAAAAATTAAAGTTAGATGTACACAACTAGATTTTAGCAAAATACTGTTATAAGACGTCCTATTTTTTTGTTGCTCACGACCTTACACAACTAGGGTTTAGCAAAAATACGTTATAAGACTTGTCCCATTTTTTTTGTGCACGACAGTACTATTGCGGCCGAGAATCTACTGATTATCCCATTGTAAATATGATTCTCAGCAGTGACGCATCACTCATAATATATTTTATTATTTTTATTAGTGTCAATGCCATTGTGATACCCACCAATGATTTATCAAAATAATTTAATTGACATAACTGACACAAAAGTCCCTACTTACAGCAGACTTTTTTTGCAACTGTAGTAGTAGTAACATTGATATTGAGTTCGGACGCTTCGTTTTTGGTATTACTGTAACAAGCTGCTCTAATCGGTCAGTTATATCAATACCTTCATCCCATATTATTGCCAGCTACAATAAAATCAAATACCCATATTGCCACCACCTCCCTAGCTATGAGATGATTGAATGAGTTAGGACTGTAGAATTAAAACACTACTTAGTTATTTACCGACATTTCGATCAATTCTACATTTTTACTTTCTTCAGGGTTCAACTATGCAAGCAATAAAATAAATAAAGTCTAATGACTGACTAAAACGCTTATTATATCATAAGCTGTCAGAGGTTTTATTTACTTTATTGTGTGTCTACTTGAACAATTTTGTGCTGTGAAAACTTTGAAGATCAAAATAAAAGGTTGACTACAATGTTGGTAGGTAACTAAGGTCCTTTTATTCATCCACACAGTCCCAATTCCGATAATCTTCTTAGCTTGTATAACAAAATTGATGCGCACAATGATTTCCAACTGTTTATTTCATAATTGGAAAGTATTTTTAAAATGTTCGCAGGTCATAAAGTGCTTGGGAGTTTTTGGACTGCTCGCGAGCTCTAAAGTGCTTGCTTGAATTTGTTTTAACATGAATAATTTTCGTAAAAACAATCGTTTGCGAGGTATAATTTCAATATATTTTTTTTTTAATAACAAATATTGCCTCATAACTTTTTTAAATCAAATTTTAGACGATAAGTCCTTCAAGACATTTACGGCAGATGTATGGTTACATTTGAAAGGATACTCAAAATAATATTTTCCTTAATTTTTCATGAAAATGAACAGGGTATTCCATTAACAATTAAATAAAGATGTAATTCCCAGTGAAACGGTATCTATAGTTTAAATAAATTTGTTTCATTACTATCTAAATCAGACTGTTTTACTATGAAAAATGTTTTGAAGGACCTATCGTCTAAATCTAAACTTTGAGTTAAAAAAGTTATGGCAATATTTGTTATTAAAAAAAAATTATATTGACGTTGAAATATTTTGAAAACCATTGTTTTTTAGAAAATTGTTCACATTATAAAAAATTGAGTGCTCTTTCACATGCACCAGTTTTGAAGATTCCTAGGTTAGATTAACTTCTTTGCATCTCAACGTCATCTATATCTCAACGAGAAAGGCCGTTTTCACTCAAAATTGAAGTCGTTTACAGAATTCAAATATCTCTTTTAATTATCCAGAAAACGGCCTCGCTAGTTTTGAGTGGGACTAGGACACCCTGTGTATGTAATTACACATACACATGCAGAATGCATCTTTTGAAAGCATTTTACTATCAACAAGTGCCAAACACAATACATACCATTAATAGTTCTCATTATCTATATAAAAGAGTCGACATTTGTTTGGAGGTGATTTCTTAGGTGTAAAACAAATGAATTTTAGAGATTTTGGTTTAATTTTATTCTCGGCTAAACTCTTGAAATAATATAAATAATTTTTTGTTGTAGAGGGCATAAAAACTAAGTATACAATATTAAATTTTATAAATCATCACATTAATACCAACTGACCTAACTCAACAAAGTGGTTTTAGACAAAAAACGCAACCCACCATACTTTTGTAAATTCTTAGTTTGTGAAAGAATTAAGTAAGGACCACATCAAAGGTAGAAATTGATCCATAAATCACTGTATTTTTTTAATATCATGAAAAAATACAAAACAAAGGCACCTAGAAATTGTCACCCCCAACTAGTACAATGGTGACTAATATAATAATATGTCACAACCTTTGCATTTTTTGTCTAATATATTTCAAGAAAGAAACTACAAAAGCATTTTTTATATTCAAATAAATAAATTATTTCATTTCCATAGTACCTACTTCAAAGGAACATCATACTGAATCCTATATACAAAGCAAATGATACATTTTTGACATTACCCAACAAAATATTTTAGTAAAAAGGGTCCACACTTTCGTAGGTCACTTTTAGAAATTTGAAAACTGTGATAGGCAAATTTTTCGTATAAATATATAAAGTTGTACTATTCTATGTTTAGTATATCAACAAATTATGTAAGAATGAGGCAAAAGTATATGAGATGTGATATTATATCAGTTCAAAGATATAGCCTAGTATACTTTAGCTTGGCGTGTGTATGTATGAGTTAATATATCCGTACGATTTCGTTTTCTCCCATATTGTACACAAAGTTAAAGCAATAGTCCAGAAACATTGTCTACGCGGACAATATTTCTGGATCTTTGTGTACAAGAGAAAATGAAATCGTACGGAAATATTAACTCATACATACACACGCCAAGTTAAAGTATACTAGACTATAACTATTTCTTCTCTAATAGTAGAGTCGATCTGGATTTGCAAACGGACTCGTTTTTTTCGAAATTTTTTTTGTGATGTTGAAGTCCGGAAAATTTTCCGGTCGAACTTTTTACAAGGAGAGGGGGAAAATTTACATGTAAAGATAGGGAAAATCAGTTTTTCGGACATAACTCGTTTAGTTTGATTCAGATCGAAAAAGTGTAAAAGGGATAAAATGCCTTTTTCACAACTTTTTAGGGGAAGAAAGTGACTTGGCGACATTTTTTTCTTCCCCTGATAGACACTCAGGACCTAAGTACTGAGTCCAAATTTCAAGTCGCTAGGTTGATTAGGGGGGGAGGGGGAAGGGTAAACGTAAGTGAAATTAAAACTGTTGTAACTTCCGCAAATCGCGCAGCATACGTGACATTGTGTACTAATGTACCTACTTTGTGTTCCGCTTATATATTTTTATTTTCGCCATAAATAGGCAAATGGTTGCGAAATAACCAATTTATTGTTGTTATTATTTTTAGAAAAAGTCATTTTTCACCAGGAAGGATAGGAGTGGGGAAGATTTTATTTTCGCCATCGAATGTGGAATTTCTTTCTCTTTGATTTAAGCCCAACCAGATTGTGATCGGTGCGGCAATTCAGCAGCCGTGCAGCGAGATGCCGGGGGAGGAGCCTAGCGCTCCCACTTCTCTCTCACAAATACACGTCCCACTCCGCTCGTCCGTTTTCATAAATGTATCACGCGCGCGTGCAGGCCCTAATGAAGTTAGAGCTTCAGGGTAAAAAAATCTTGAAGGAGAATTGAAAATGGGCCCAGCCCGAAGTCCCTAACCCTTTCCCTTCTACAGGACAAAAACTTTGCGGGCCCCCCTCTCCCCTCCTAATCATCCAATCGCAATCTGGTCAGGCTTAAATAAAAGAGATAGAAATTCCACATTAGATGGCGAAAAAAAAATCTTCCCCACCCCTTTCCTTCCTGGCGAAAACTGACTTTTTCTAAAAATAATAATAATAATATTCCTTTATTCATTTATACTATATCAGATAGTGTAGAACAAGTCAATATATACAGAGTACATCATAATTACATATAGGTAAGTATAAAACAAACAACCGTGGTTTACATACAGATAAATATAAGATACAAAAATATAAGAAAGACAAACAATTAAATGGAAATAAATGTATAAAATATTACGGTTCATTTAACATAGAAATGTCAAAATGATGGTTAAAATATTCTGAGACGGAATAAAAGGATTGATTAGTCAAGTACGTCTTTAGTTAGTTTTTTAGTTTTTTGTTAACAAATTTTTACATTCATTTGGAATTTTATTATAAACTTTTATTAATTGCGTTACTGCATTTCGTTGCACTTTGGTGAAAGTAGTTTGTGGCTGACGCAATACCGATGTTGCACAACTTCTTGTATTGATTGGTTTTGTATCTACTAAAAAATTCGTTGTAATTTTCTTTTACAAAGCATGCACATTGATATATATATATATAAGGATGGTAAGGTAAGTATATGTTTCTCCTTAAATATTTCCCTACAGGTTTCTCTTTTTTTTAGATGGAAGATACTTCTAATGCAGGATTTTTGCAGTCTGAAAATTCTAGGGGAATCAGTAGAGTTGCCCCAGAAAATGATTCCATAGGTGATCCTAGAATTCACATAAGAGTAGTATGCGATCAGTGCCGCTCCTTCGTTGACAGAATTGGACACAATACGTAGTGCATACGTGAATGAACTTATTTTTTTGGCTAGATATTGGACATGTTCTTTCCAATTTAGTTGAGAGTCTATTTCAATGCCTAGGAATTTTGTGTGGTCACTAGTTGTAAGAGTATGATCATTATAATTTGTTGTGAGTGAATCTTCTTTTCTCAAACTGAATTTTATGAGGTGAGTTTTTTCAATATTATTTCTTAGGTTGTTACACATATACCAATTTTCTGTTTTTTCAATCGTGCTGATAATTTCGCTTTTTAATTCTTCTTTGGATTTTGCACGTATTACGAGTGAATTATCTGCAAATAGGTTTAACATATGATTTACGATATCGGGCAAGTCATTTGTGTATAATAGGAATAAAATTGGACCTAAGATGGTTGTTTTTCAATTTGAAATAATCTCATTACCTTCATCTATTATCATTACACACTGTTTTCTATTGTGTAGATAGGATTTGAGAATATCATGTACATTTCCTCTAAAACCAATTTTTTCGAGTTTTTCCAATAATATTGTGTGGTCAACACTGTCAAAAGCCTTTGACAGGTCCATAAATAGAGAAAAGAGAAACGACTTTATCTTGTGAACTAAGTGCATCCAGTATCCCACATATTGCAATGTGTAGTGCTCTTATGGTTGACAGTCCTTTAATGTAGGCACTCTGCATATTTGTTATTATTTTATTTGCTTCTGTAAAATCCAATATTCTATTTAATAATGCCTTTTCAAAGATTTTCGCCACAATTGATATAAGAGCTATGGGCCTATAATTAGAGATTTCTTTCTTACTGCCTCTTTTGTATATTGGCTTAATAATGGTCTTCTTTAATTCATCAGGGAATATTCCTTTCTGGAAGCATAGGTTAATTATAAAAGAAAGTGGTTGTGAAAGTTCCTTAGCACAGTATTTAATAAGTTTTGTTGGTATTTCATCAGCTCCAACAGCAGCCGTATCTTTCAATGAGTGGATTATATTAAAAATCTCTGTCGGTGTTGTTTCATATAGGAACATAACATAGGAACATAACATACACATAACAAATAACAACAATAAATTGGTTATTTCGCAACTATTTGCTTATTTATGGCGAAAATTGAAAATATATGAGCGGAACTTAAAGTAGGCAAATTAGTACACAATGTCACGTTTGCTGCGCGATTTGCGGAAAAAATTGCGGAAGTTACAGCAGTTTTAATTTCATTTACGTTTATTCTCCCCCCTCCCCCCCCCCCCCCAACCAACCTAGCGACTTGAAATTTGGACGCAGTACTTAGGTCCTTGTGTCCATCGGGGGAAGAAACAAAAAGTCGCCAAATCACTTTTTTCCCCGAAAAAATCGCGAAAACGGCTCTCGCCGCAGCGAAAAATCCGTATACAAATCTGTACTTTCAAATCGCAATATCTAGGGAACCGCTAGACCGATTTCGGCGAGTCAACATTCAGTTTACGCGCATTTGCGAGCCCTTCATTTAATCCCTTTTACACTTTTTCGATCCGAATCAAACTAAATGAGTTATGTGAAAAACTGATTTACCCTATCTTTACATGTAAATTTCCCCTCCTCCTCGTGAAAAGTTCGACCGGAAAATTTTCCGGATGACTTCACATCACAAAAAAAAAAACGAAAAAAACCAGTCCATTTCAAGCCATTTTTAATCCCAGATCGACTCCACTATAACTGATGTGTAGTAAATCTTAAAATTATTATTATTACATATTGATCAAAGCAATCTAGCCTGCCTTGTAAAAATCTAGTTAATTCAGGCGTTATATATGTATTACAAAATAATGTGTTTTGTTTAAATTGTTTTGTTGCCTCATCTGTATAGATAAAACCACAAAAGGGTGAACACGAGCGATAGTATGCACAATTTATTTTTATTCATTCGTCATCAATGTATTACACGCTTGGGAGTTACCACTATAATTATTATCAACATATAGTCTGACCTGTCATCAAGTTTGGTGAGGTTAGAAGTTCTTTCATCTACGATTTATTTATTTACATCTCTGGAAAAATGTTAAAAAAATTTTCGGTATAAAAATGTACATGCCATCAGTTTGCGGTGAAAGGGCATATATTTATAGTTGCGTGTATCTTCAACACATTACATTTGATGTGGAGTGAAAATGATGGCGTATAAGCATGCTTACTCTTATCGTGAACGCCTAATATATATAAATATATACTCGTTTTATGTATGTACATCTGAGATAGTTTCTTACCTGAATCATCAAAATACCGTCATTGAACAGCCTAGGAAGAAGATATATAAACGAATGAATAGTCACTTTGTTCTTACATGCACTCACTATAAATTCAAAAATCATAACTTGGTCAATTTTTATCAATTCATCTGTACAATTTTTGGTATTTACTATAAATTTCCAGTTACTTGCAAAAACCGTTTCGTCTATCTTTTCACTCAAAAGGTAGCCTGCACCAATGTAGGGAACTAGAACTTTTTGTTACATGATTTTTGGGTCAAGACACTTTAAATAAGAAGGCCTCCAGACATTCCCACTACAGTGCTGTGACCTAACAAAGTCAGGCGAGTAGACGAATCTGAGAGTTGCGATATGATGATTTTCTCACGAAAATAATTACTCTAATAAGGACATAACCAAGCCAACTTACCCTATAAATAATAATTGTTGATGGTTTTTTATTTGAGGCAATAATTTATTCACAAATTTACACAGCAAAGTGCCAAATAAAATGTAAGATGGGTTATAGCTGGTTTAAGCAAAATAATTGTTTATCCTTCCCTACAGAATACGGTACATGTGAAAGTGTTTTTAATATGAAAAGAAAAATATCCCATAATATTTTTTCGACAAATTTCCCGGGTCAACCCTCCTACGTGGGCAAAAATTTACCATCAAAAAGAAGCTTGTCATCACAACAGCAAGATTAATAATAATAAAAAAAAACAAACCAGCTTTGGAAATTAA
Organism: Leptura quadrifasciata; assembly: GCA_963675555.1. NCBI lineage: Eukaryota > Metazoa > Arthropoda > Insecta > Coleoptera > Cerambycidae > Leptura > Leptura quadrifasciata. Next base: position 35,205,852 of record OY776674.1, read on the forward strand.
AAGGGAAGAAAAATTAAAACGATTGGCGATATTAAATTATTTTTACTTTGACTTTCTTGACAATTTTATATTTAGCAATAATTCTGTTTCAGTATTTAAAATGGGCTTTGGTAAAACACAAATTTATTGGGTGAAATTTATTGAAACTTAGCAGAGCTGGGCAGTGTTTTTTCAGTATTTGTATTTTGTATCGAAAATACTCAACTAAATATTTTTTCTAATTTGGATCGAAAATACATTTTCTCTCAAATATGTATTTTCAAAATACAAAATACATACTTATAAGCTAGTTAATAAAATCTGTATTCCCAGACGATTATCTACTCTCTCTCTCTCTATCCGTTTCATTCTATTCATTCACCAATGAGGCATATACTTAAATAAAATATAGTGCAAAGAGTGCTTTGCGCATTTAATTAGTAGAACCGGTGTCTCCTTTTCCGAAGGCGAAGCTGAAGAATGGTATGTTTTGCCAAACAGCCCTGAAGGAAATAAAACATTTAATATAACTAGTGTTGAGCAAGTCGAGTTAGAAGTTCTTCATTTCCTTCAAGACAAAAGAAAACAACTTAATATTCTTTTTCAATATGCACCTTACCATTTAGTGCACCAGTGGAGCGTTTATTTTCATTCGCTTTATTTACAAATAATCCCAGAAGAAACTCTTTAAGTGATACTATGTTTAAAAAATTGGTGCTTATGGGAGCAAATAGACATTTTGTATAACAATACTTAAGAAATAATTTTAATATTAATCACATATAATAAATAAAAAAATTTCTACCTTACCTATATATTTTTTATCGAAAATACTTTTCCGATGTATTTTGCCCAGCTCTGGAAGTTAGCAACAGAATTTTTTTATGAAAATTATTTATCTGATACAAAGAAACCAAAAACACTTTAGGATCTTCAGGTGTTTGCGACAATTGGATGAAACTGAAAAATTTTCATTCATTTTAAGCGTTCTTCGTTTTTCCAAAAGGAGTATCATGATTTTGTGTATTAATTTTGTTGAGGCTCACAATTAGTTATTTTATTATTGCGCATACCACAGATGTAGGTTTAATAAATTTTTGTAGCAATGCAGTGTTGTTACATCTTTGATTTAAAAATAAGAGTCATATTAATGTGATCATTGTATATTGTCAAAAAAATCTTACAGGATAAAAAAAAGTTATGCAAAACTACAAGTGGATATGTGACCATATTCTACCATATAAACAATCATTTGACAAAATATATCAAAGTGTATAAGAACTATTTGCCATGTTCCCAAAGTCGCATTAACTTCGGAATTTGTGTTTTTTGTTAATTTAAGTAACAATGTTCCAGGGGGCGGAAAAGGGTGCAAAACGGGATTTGTTATTTTTTACCTTCTCCAATGTTGTCTCAAAATTTAAAAACTTTTGCAATGATTGTCGAACTTTCCATTATCGAAGTCCGTAGTAATAACTGACGTAATTAAAAACCTTTAAAAACCGTTTTTTTTTAAATTTTCCATATTACACCCCCTACAAGAAAATATATTTACGCCCTTGTCTTATAGAGATCTACGGATGGACCCATGGCAGTTGTATTAAAAATGATAAGAAGTGTTTGCCTGGCTTTATGAAATCAGCATTCAAGGTTGGAGGTTTTGTTATTCAGTTTCAAGAATAAAGCAATTATTTCCTTCTTCACTCAATTTCCAGTCTATTTTTACCAGGGGAAAATATTTGTGGTGGGTATGGGCAGTCCTTGTCTCAGTACCCACAGTAGATAAAGATGTTGTCTCAATAATAAGTAGATTATGATTTAATAGATCCAACAACATTGGAGGAAAATAATGGAAGCAGCGGCAATATTATCAATGAATATGAAGAACTCAAAAATAAAAACAACTACATCAGTCCTACCCTCAAGAACAGATTAACTTGAAGTTCTAGACGATGTGGATTATGTCTACAGGGAATGCCACAAAAAAAAACTAATCCAATCTGCACTGTACTTCTTGGATGGCATGGTAACAGCACGATGATATTACCCAACACAAGCATGCTTGCTCAGCGTTATCGCAAAAATGGTTACATTTATGAAAAAATATTATAGGACATTGTTCATGGGAAATATCGTGCTCTTCAATTTATTATTTTTTTGTAGCACCAACCGTATTCGAATTATTTGCGAAAAATCTTTTTTTATCCTTCGATGCTGGGCAGTAAGAGATTACAAAGTAATCCAAGTATAGTCGAGGCAAGAATTCAAGCGATGCACGTCACAGATCGATTCTTTAAATAAGACAATACTGCTAAGAATCATGACGCCCCATTAAACTGTACCTATTTTTGAAAAAAGCTTAATAACTGGGTGTCAAGAATTACTCTTTTTAATGTAATTAATGATTAAAAATTATGTTAGTATTAAAATTTCTTTAACGAGATCACTCGTGACGTGCATCGCTTGAATTCTTCCCTCGACTTTACTTACTAAACAAATCACTTATAAAAAGTAGTTATAATCAAACTATCTATATTTCACAATAACATAGATGTAATCGTAATTGTGAATTTTTATAATCCAATTGAAAAAGTACAAAAAGCACATTTCCACCATAGTTTCCACGACTTCAATTGTGAGCAAAAGAAAAATGTGGACCCCAGATATCGCAACCTTAAACTAAAAAAATTGTGCAATAGAAGTTTCCTATGTAAATAAAATAATATTTATTTCATTAGTAAAAATGTAAACATATTTTGTTGCCTCGGTGAAATAAGTAGTATTACCATCTAAAATTTAATAGGTGTTTAAAAATGTCACGTTAGGTACCTACCTAAATGAGAACGTTAATAAAATAACAGCATTAAAACAAACTGAACCTTAAAAAATGTGATTTGGTAGATAGTTTCTCAATAAGACTGAATCAAATTAAATTATTTCTTTACGTAATTCTAAAGTAGGGTTAAAAAATAAATAGTTTCCCTTTGTACTATATATTAAGTTATAAGAAATAAATTAATGTGTTTTTTATGATGCATATTTATTACAATATTATATTGATTACATTTAAATTATTAATACTAAGTAAAATTAAAAATATATATTAAATAACTTTACATTGTTTAAATGCTGTTATAAAAACCTAAACCCTTTTGAGGGAATGTGACAGAAATTATCGTTCCTCTAATATCACAGTTTCTTGTGGACACAATTTCAGCTCTTTTAACGTGTGGTTTATGTCCAATGAAGTTAACTGAAAAATAAAGTTATATAGTTAATTTAATAACACAATATTAACACCCTGAGTGCTATATATTCCATTTGTTTGTTGGCGCTTCCTAGATCTAATAGACAGCTATTTAACCAATCCCAGATGCAGAGCATCAAATATATATTCCGAGTTAACCCCTTTCTGAAAATATTGCCATACATGTAGGCATAGCACAGGTTGTAGTATGAACGTAAAAGTATAGGGCGTGTGGTGATTGGGACTAAGTGGGTATGGGCGCCGTCGTTTCGAATTACATTTTTTTTTATGGAATCAATTCAAGAGACAGTACCGATTATAAAAATCCATGTTACCAGACGGTAACCTGGGTCGTTATTGTTTAAAACAATTATATTTATAACAAATAGAAAAATAACATTTTTTTCAATCAAACAATTTTTTTTAAATACCTTTTGATCGATTTCCAATAAGAAATGTTCAATAACTTTTTTCTTAAAGTTTCCCGTTTTTTGGCGCTCTAAAAGTGTAATATAAAATGTTTTTTTACAATACATAATTTTCTATTTAGACTTTGCATATTAATTTTCAAAAAAGAAATATGTCAATTTTTAATTTGTTACGTATGTAAAAATTATATCCTTAGTATATCCTTATATTTGATTTGGACAACCCAACAAGTTCATCACCCACTAAACCACTCCACGGAGAATAAAGAGGTTCCATTCATGCCACTAGTTAATATAATTTATAACAACATAAATAGTTTCATCAGCAAGAAAGATTTGCTCTACAATTATGTGAAAAACAACAACATAAACTGCATAATGTTAGTAGAAACGAAAACCAGAGAAAACTACAGCATTTCATACAGAAACTGGGCTACAATTCAGCAACATGGAAATTTGTTAACCAATCATCCTCGAGGAGGAAGCCTAATACAAACACATCCAAGTCTGAAAATGGAAAAAGCCAATGCGCCGAAAATCAATAATTTACTTAACGAATGTATACATTTTACAATTCCTTTTTCGGGGGGAACAGTTGCACATTTTTTTGGTGTACATACATCCCAATTCAAAAATAGAAGAAAGCGTGTTTATTAAGGCCTCCTTGTACAAGTATGCCATTATTATAGGGGATTTTAAGATCAATCCCAGCAAACAAGTGTTTAAAATTTTTTTTTAGACAACAGCGAGTTTGAGAAAATTGATACACCACCTACTTTTCTAATGCCAAATAACCAAGCAACTTCAGATGTGATCCTGCATACAAGGAATATAAAAAACAATTTTAAGAAAATTGAGCTAACACCCGACGTAGGTTCAGACCACTTAGCAATGGAAATTATTTTTGACACAAATGAACCTCCATCTCTTCACAAACCAAGAAAATTTACAACTACAAGAAATGTAACATAGAGTAAGTATAGAAGATATATATACAAAAATAAAAGACACAATTAAACAAACACTTCAACCATTGAAACAAAATTCTATTCACACCAGCTTCCACCATTCATAATTAAAATGATCAAAATTAAAAGAAAAATGTTACGTGAATATTATGCGAATCCAGATCCCGATATAAAACGCAAAATAAATGAATATAACAAAATAGTTCATAAAATGATAATCCAGAATAAATCACATTTTTGGCTGCAGACATGTCAGGAAATCAAGGAATCAAAAGGATGGCTTTTCTATCAAAAAATAAAAAAAGTTATCTAAATACAAGTCTAAACACAATATCCCAGAAATGGAAGAAAATGGACAAATATTTAATACTGATGTTAACAAAGCCAATAAATTTGCAAACCATTATGAACAACAATTTGCAGAAACCCAAAAGCCCACGTTTGATCAGAATAATTATGATAAAGTTAACAGTTGGTACCATAACTATTTTAATGCAAATGTTCCAGCCAACTTAATAGAAATCGAAGAAGAAGAATATTTCTCTATTTTACACAAACAAAAAAAATACATCCCCAGGAGTTGATGGAATACCATGGTCTGTAATTAAACAATTATTAGATTATCGAATTCATTGCTACATTTTAAAAATCTATAAATACTGTTTAGAGCAATAGAAACGAGATTAGAAATGTTATACAGAACATCAAGACTAAAAAACAGAAGATATATATGGTATATCAACTTACATTTTAAAGAAAATTGGAGATGCTCTGGTAACACCAATTACAATAATAATAAATAAGTGTATTCAAGAGGGAATATTTCCCAATGATTTAAAACATGCGAAAATTATTCCGATATACAAGAAAGGTGACATCAATAACATAAATAATTATAGACCTATCTCTATCCTACCAGTCATTTCAAAAATATTTGAAATTATTTTAAAAAAAGACTGATAACATTTTTTGAGAAATTTAATATATTACATAGCAGTCAACATGGATATCGTAAAGGGAAATCAACTGCCACTGCCCTGATAGAAGCAGTAGAAAAAATACAGACAAGAAGAAACAGAAATAATCTGCTGTGACTTAAGTAAAGCTTTCGATACGGTTGACCATAAAGTTTTACTCAGTAAACTACACTATTATGGCGTGAGAGGAACTCCACATAAATTGTTCGAATCATATTTATCAGATCGATATCAAACAGTATGGAGGAATGATAAAAGATCGAACCCAAAGCTACTAACCCGAGGTGTGCCACAAGGCTCTGTGTTGGGGCCAGTACTATTCATAATATATATCAACGACTTACTCTCTAATGTTAAGAGTTATGGGGCTTGTTTATATGCCGATGATACAACATTCATAACAAAAGGGAAAAATAAAACAGAGTTAACAACCCTATCACAAAATATATTGCACGAAGCAAATATCTGGCTCATGGCGAACTCATTAGCTTTAAACAGAGAAAAAACGCAAAAAATAATTTTATCTACAAAAAGAGAAACGGAGAGGTTATCGTTGAAATTCTTAGGCTTAACATTAGACAGTAAATTAAATTGGAAAGGCCATATTGAAGAGCTCTGCAAAAAACTTGCCACAGCTATTTACACCATTAGAATATTAAAAAACGTATCCACCAACCAATCCGCAAAAATAGCATATTACTCAAATTTTCATAGCGTCGCAGCATATGGAATACTACTATGGGGAACATCATCTGAGGCTCAGAAAGTCTTCATCCTATAAAAGAAAGCCATCAGAACATTATGTGGCATGAATTATAGAGAGAGCTGCAGAGATGCCTTCAAAGAACAAGGTATTCTCACTATGCCAAGCTTATATATACTCAGTTGCCTTAAGTATGTGCATTCATATAAAGATAAATTTAGTCCAAATCTTGAAAATCACCACTATAACACAAGAAACAGGGAACAGCTACAAATTCCGCATCACCGACTGAATATAACTCAGCAGGGAGTGGACTACTGGGGTCCAAAATTGTATAATAAAATTCCTCTCGATATAAGGAATAAAAATTTTAAGGCGTTCTCCAGTTGGGTAAAAAACTTGTTGACCACAGAAGTGTTTTACTGTCTGACAGAGTTTCTAGAACATTGACACTTTACTGATTGCTCATTTGTTACTTATATATATATTTTTGTTTGTTTGTGATTGTTCATTTGTTACTTATATATTTTTTTTATGTTTATATATATTTATATGCGTGTATGTGTCGTGACAAAATACAATAAGTTGTATTGTTATTTATATTTGATTTCATATTACTGTATTTTGGCGCTTCCTGTAATATTCTTTTTATAGAATAAAGTACTATTACTATTACTAGATATTTCCCGAAGAATGGAAAAGAGGAGAGATAATAAACACACCAAAGCCCAATACCAATCATAAAAAAATTAACAATTATCGACCAATTACTTTACTTCCATCAGTACTAGGAAAACTATTTGATAAAATTTTAAGGAACATATTATATAACAAGACCAAGGATATTATTCCTAACCACCAGTTTGGGTTCAAAGAAAAATGTGCAACCATCCATCCCCTGATAATTCTCACTTCAAACGTCCAGACTGCAAAGCATGAAAATTTAAAATCTGCAGCAATATTTCTTGACATCACAAAGGACTACTTTACAAACTAAAAAAAGTCGATACTCCAGATTACTTAATTCACCTTCTAAAACACTATCTGGAAAATAGAGCCCTACATGTGAGGGTAGGCACCGCCACATCCGAAGAATTCACTACTGAGCAAGGGGTCCCTCAAGAGTCACCGCTTTCGTCTCTACTGTACAACTTATATACATATGACATTTCTACAGTCCAAAATCCATCAGAAGACGCAACATATTTACTACAATTTGCTGATGACACAGCATTGCTAGGACATGATAAAACTTTACAACAGCTAATTCTAAAAGTGCAGGCAAAAATGGAAGAAGTTCAAAGACGGTTTAACAAGTGGCGCCTTCTTATTAATCCAAACAAATCTCAGTTCATTATATTTAATCATTCTCCCTCCCCATCCTCCCCTATAATAAACATTGCAAACAAACAAATAAAACCATCACCCTCAGCAAAATATTTAGGAATTACTTTGGACCAAAAACTGAATTTCAACCAGCACTCAGGATTAATTAAAGCAAAAATCAAGAACCGAGCTAAACATTTTAAATCCCTTACATATAAAAACGAAGGAATATCGACCAAAACAGCCACAAAATTCTACAAATCCATATGTCGACCTATTCTAAAACATGGACATACCTTATATATTAATTGTCAAAGACCTGCCCTAAACAATCTAAAAGTAGCCCGAAACCTCTTCACTTCGAATTATAACCAATATTCGTCACCCCGACAACCACCTTCACAACCCACCTAACAACTTGCTGTATGAGAGCACCGGTGCAACTCCAATAATTAGCAGACTTCAAATGTTGACAAACAAATTTGCAAATCAACCACACAATATGCAAATATTAAGGGCACTTTGCCAATCAAAAGACCCCAATACAAGATCGAGATTTAAACTCACCGAGATGACATTGATGGAAAAAATATCCACATAAATTCAAAACTAATACTATATATGATCAGTCTATATCCACATATCAGTTTTCAAAATAGCAACAAGATGCAAATATAAACTATTATTATTGAGTTATATTTCACTTTTTATATATTTTTTTTCCCATAAACTATGTTCACTATTAATATAACAAAAAAAAAAAAAATTTAAAACAGTAACTTAATTGCAATAACAGGCTGAAGGACTCCGGTCGATGGCCGTTTGAGTACTTATTTATCCATTATTATTATTATTATTTATTCAATAAAGAACGTTTATTATTATTATTATTAAAAATTACTTGTTTATACCCGTGCGCACCGCCAGCCGTCCTAATTCTCTCCAAGTACTGTGTTGCTGTCTTATGCGCATCGTCCATCCGATTTCTGTTGTTTATGTATCGTGATCATTAATTTATTATTAATTCTATTATTATTATTAATTATTATAAATTTGTTTAATTAATTGAATATTTAACATTGGATTTTCATGAAAGTTTTAAACATTATTTATATATTTTAAAACCCCAATATTCTGTGAATACGTGCAATAGGAGATTTTTCTGTGAATTCGAGCTAAAAATGCTCATCTCCGATCGAAACATTAATTCTTAGAAAATTTTTTGGTAAATTTAAACACTACAGTAAACATAACAAAAAAAACTACAGTGAATATAAAGTCTGCTACTATTGCGATACCTTGAATTTTACTCACTCCACGGGCGTGGGGAGTGACTATTGGTATTTATTACCAGCTCCCCTCTGTGAGGGTCGGAGCCACAGAGTAGACTGGTTTTTTTGTAAAAAAAAAAAAAAAAAATTAATGATCATGATACATAAACAATAGAAATAGACAGCAACACAGTACTTGGAGAGAATTAGGACGGCAGGCACGTGCGTGAGGTTATAAACAAATAATTTTTACATATATAATAAATTAAAAATCGACAATTTTCTTTTTTGGAAGTTAATATGCAAAGTTTAAAGATATTATAAAAAATTATGTAGGAATTGTAAAAAAAAAACACTTTTTTATTACACTTTTAGAGCATCAAAAAACGGGAAATTGGCATTTTTTCAATTTTAAAAAAATAATTACACTGAAATATCAACTTTACGAAAAAAGTTATTGAACAGTTCTTGTGGGAAATCAACCAAAAAATATAAAGGTTTTTTATTGAAAAAATTTTATTTAATAAATAAAATTGTTTTAAACAATAACGACCCAGGTTACCATAGTTCAAATGTGCTTTTATAATAGGTTACCGTTTGGTAACATGGATTTTCATAATCAGTACTATTTGCTGAACCGATTCTAGCAAAAAAATTCCGAATTTTATTCAATTCATTTAAACATTTATTAGTAGTTAATAAACAATTAATTCTTAAACCATTTAGTGGGTATTATTACAAAAGCCTACATGATGTCAAAGTGATTATAACAGAGTATACTTTGCTAGGCACTCAAAAAACGCAACGAAAGCTTTATAACCTCATTATTATCGCCATTGACCCATGCGGCATGGTGTCATCAAACAGACTTATAAATGTAAGCAGTCGAGATAGCACAAAGAGTAATGGTATTTTAATGAGGTCATAAAGTTTTTATTGCATTTTTTGAGTGCCCAGCAAATGTGTAGTCGATTTTAACTTTAAAATTTCTGCAGTAAAATCGTGGAAGAGATTGTTAGAAACCGAGGCAAAAAAACGACTGAAGGTTCAAACAGAAGAACTACAGCATATGTATCAAAAACAACTGGGACAGCGGGCTCAATATATTGTCAATTCAGTACCATCACCACAAGTATTTTCTTGTGTAAGCGAGGAGTGGCCAGTACTCATATCTCATTTCAACAGGTACCGTACAGCAGCAAAACTGAATGTATGCATTGTAGAACACAAGTCAATAGCTTGTTATTGCATAAAGGACCTAAGGTAACCAAACTTTTGGAATCCCATCATAAAAGCGAATCAGATTTCGACACATGAAAATTTTAAAAAAATTCTTGAAAAACACTTCTCGGGAGTAACAAATGTAATATCTGTTAGAGCAAAATTCAATATGAGAGTTCAAAAAGATGGTGAAAGTGCTAGCGACGATATAAGTGCTCTAATAGGTCTGGTAAAAGCCTGTAATTACCAAAATTTAGAGGAAGAGTTAACCCAAGATCGATTGGTGGTGAGAATATAGGTCATCAAATTAAGTGAGAGATTACAATTAGACAGTGAGCTAACACTACAGCTATTGATAAAATTACTCAGGCAAAATAAAAAAACAAAATAGGGAATTAGGAGGAAAAGCAGAAAGTGTAGATAGTGTATTAAAAAAATGTACAAGATGTGGCAATGGATACCACTCAAAATATAAATGCCCTGTCAATAAGATAAGATGTAGAAAAAAAAAGGCGTAAAGGACTGTAAGAAACCTGAGTACTGTGGGAATTGTAAAGCAGGGGGACACAGAAGTGACTCTATGAAATGCCCAAAATACAGGGGCATGATATACGAAAGGGAAGAAAGAGGACAGAGACCTCAGCTATAAAATCGAGATGGATAAATGGATACTAAAAAAAAAGAACATGGCAGGAGATACAGAAGATGACTAGACTGATAATGTCGAATAAGGAAGTTGAGGAGAGATGGCAAAAATGAGTGAGGGATGTAAGGGAAAACGTGGGAAGTTTTACTAACACCAATACAAGATGAATGACCCGTGGTTTGATGGAAAGCGAAAGCAGTTCCAGGTTACGTGGAAACACTGATCCAGGAGGGGCTTTAGTCAATAGGAGTCCGACATTATCCGGTGCGGCAGACCCTAGTGCCGGGTGTCCATGTAGAATTTCCCCTTGATCATTAAATTAAAAAAAAATATGAATTAGACAATCATGTTTGAAGCGTATCCATGATGGCCATTTTGGTTTAACTAGATGTTTAGTGAAGGTAAAATGTACCGTTTGGTGGCTGGGTATTTCAAACCAAATAAAAGACCTTATTATCGAGTTATGTGAAGTTTACTTAAAACACAAACCAATAAACACGGAACTGATGATGCCGTCAGGAATTCCATAAAGAAATTTTAAAAACGCAAAATTCGCCATTTTGAATTTTTAATAAAATTGGTTTCTGAAAAATAACTTTCTTCTTTGATACCCAATTGTTTTTTTCTTAGCGGCTTCAGGTTCCTCAGAAAAGACAGGCGCGTGCTTACTTATCCGGAAACGGGAGCTTCCCAGTGGGCCGTCATAATTATCCAAGAGGGCCCTAGACCTTAGCTGAATTTTAAAATTGGCCTTAATAAAAACACAACCTGATATGGTTTTTTGATTATTTTCCTTTTAACCAATAATTTATCTCAAACTACCAGGAAAATCGAGCGTAACGAATTAATTGCGACACTCCGTACATATGTGTTTAAGGTGGGCGATGCCGTGGACGTAATTCGACGGTTTCTCGTATATCCCTGAACCAATTAAAGAAATGTTTTGATAAGCTTTTAGAGAAAACTCCACAGAATAGTACCACACTATTTTTTCTTCTGTAAAAAACAAAAATTTTTTCGTGTGTAAAACAAAAATTAATTTTTTTTAGTTTTCAATAGCCCAGTACCATTTTATCGAGTGTTCTCTAAACGCCTATCATTTTTTTTTTTAATCGGTTCAGAGATGTAGGAGAAAATATCGAATTATTTATTTATTTATTTATGGAATACTCCATTTGATGTTTAAAGTACAGTCAAAAAAATTAAATTGGCAGAACATAGAATAAAATAATACAGGACACAAGTAATAGAACTAATATAAAAGTTAATGGCAAAAAAATCTATGAATTATATATCTGAATATAATATAAATATATACATGGTATTACAAAGGCACTAGATAAAATGGTGATGTAGGGATCTCTTAAATTTATTCATTGTTACATAAAACAAATCGATACTGCCACAGCACGTATGTATTATAATTATGCTGAATTCTGTCCATTGGGTTATTAATGCCGTAATTAGTGCTGTGAAAAGAAATTGCAAAAATCGACTTAGACTAATTCTGTTGAGACAGTTAAAATCTAGTAAACCTAGGAGGTAAGAGGAGTCAACTAATCCGTTGATTAGCTTGAACAGAAACAAAATATCAGTATTAAATCGACGCTTTTCCAGTGATGTTAGGTTAAGTTCACTCAGTAAAAAATGTTCATAATCTCAACCTAGCTTAAAAGCGTAGCTCCTTATAAACCCTTTTTGGACTCATTCAATTGAGTCAATGTGAAGTTGATAATGAGGTGACCATCCCATTGTGTATTCTAGACCGGACCTGATCAAAGAAATATATAGGAATTTGAGTACATCTGGGGAAAAACCTTTACTACACCGTACGATAAATCCAAGTTGCTTGTAGCGATTAGATGTCATGTTGTTGAAGTGGGACTTAGGCTAAATGAGAGTCCAAAGTCACCCCGAGATCATGGATCTCCGTGACATGTAGGAGTTGCTCATTGTTGACATGGTATGAATAAAGCTGAGGTGAGCGAGATTTAGAAAATGTAAAGGTGAAACCCTTTTTTGTATTTAAAATTAATCCCTTGATAGAAGACCAAGTAGATAACCCATCAACATCGTTTTGTAAAAGCAAGGCATCATAGTTATTATTTACAACACGAAATATTTTGAGATCAGCAAACATCAAGAAGTTTGAATTAACAATGTACTGGTCTATATCATTAACAAATAAGTTAAAGAAAAGTGGTCCACAGTGAGAACCTTGTGGTATCCCAGAGACTACAGCAAATTCAGATGACAGATAGTTGTTGCTACGAACTCATTGATGTCGGTCAGGGAGATAACTAATGATCCATCTAATCACTAATTCACCAAACTCTAATGTATCAAGTTTACTGATCAACAATGATTGATGGTTCACCCGATCAAATGCCTTAGAGAAATCCATATAGATGCTATCAACTTGGGTCTTCTTTTCAAAAGTATCGATTAGATGATTGTGATAGGTTAATAAGTTATGAACTCATCTTTTTAAAATCGGACCTGCCACTCTTAACTGCCAATCACACGATGAGTAAATAAAGTATATTACTAATATGAGATCCAAATGGTTGGGAAATAGTCAATAATAATATAGGAGTGAAAGGATACTAACATTTATAGCATTAAGTTTTAAAAAATGGCGCTTTCTCCTGTACAATCGTCTTGGTTCCCCTGTATATTCGAACATAATTTCCAGTTATAGAGTTCTTATATAATTTACCTCTATTTTTTTTTTTTTATTTCTAACTATCGTAGAACTCCAGCTATCGAACTCGGACGCACTATTGCCCCACCCTGTTATATTTTATCGCTGAAACTATATTATGCTGATAAGGAACAATAATTCCGAAACGGCATTTAATTTTTCGTTTTGTGTGATAAATCAGAGATTTAATTTATTGGTCTCAACTGAATCAGTTTAATTCAGAAACGTAAAAGACAGTGAAAAAATTACTTACATCTCGTCTAGGCCAGCTAGATATAACTTTGTATTCTTCGGTAGGGTATCCCTTTACTATTAAAAAGTCTAGTAGTACCTGAAACAAAAATCAAACATCACGAATATTGTCTAAGGAGACTCTGTAAATACCAACCTTGAGAGGAGTATTAGCTTGAAATCTTCTCTCAATGTTTTCGCCTTTTGGTAGTCTAAATCGTATTTTTGTTATACTATCCCCTTGGGACATTGGTGGTTCGGGAGGCAAACTGGCTTCCACTGTTTTACGATATGCTTCTCTCTTAGCTTCTGTCTCCGCTTTTTCGCTTTCGAGCCTTTTTCGAGCTTCAGTTTCGGCTTGTTCTTGCATCCTCTTGGCTTCTTCCTTAGCTCTAAATGGGAAATTTAAAAAAAGTTACAAATGCGAAATCGGTCATAAATGATAAGAATCAAGAATAAATGCAAATTATTCAAAATTTAATTTATATCACCTGTCTGCTTCTAAGCTCTCACGGAATGCTAAATCTTGTTCTAATTTTACGAGTTCACGTTCGGCGCGTTCTTGCTCCTCTTTGATTTCGACCCGTTGGTGTTCCGTAAATACTTCCACACATTCTATCAGACTTGATAAGAGTTCATTTACACCTACATTCCCTGTAAATTTCAATAATAGCTTTAACTCAGTTGCAGATACTTTCGGAAGAAGCCAGCAAGATCGGCCTAAAAATCAACATCACTAAAACAAAATCTATGAGAACTAACACATGAAACAATACTCCATTTCAAATAAACCACGTGTAAAAAAAAGTAAAAAAAAAATAAAAATGGCGTCAAGTGAAGAGGAGAATGAAAATGCTCCTAGTGATTATAGTAATAAATTAGAAAAAAATTAATGGAAAAAAAAAGATGAGAAATGTAAATTATTATTAGATCATATTATTAAAAGAAAATAACCAATTACTTGAAGAGAAAATAAAATCCACAAGAAATGATAGCACAAAAAATCATAATTTCCAACAAAACCATTTAGATAACAAACAAATGTTGGTTATGCAAAATATCATTGACTTGAGCAGTCAAATAATTCACAAGCCAATTGCACGCACGAAAATACATTTGAAAAGAGATAACTTGAGAAAATTAGAAGAGAGACAAGGAAATATCATGAAAGAACTAATAAATTTGGAAAATGACAAAATCGGCATAAAACAAAAAACAGATAAACAAGACTTTCAAGTGGTAAGATATAAAAGAAGGCGACCTTACATTGGAAATGGAGAAGGAGATAATGTTTTTCATGGAAAAAACGAAAAGGATAGAAAAATTTGGCTGCTTATAACACGAGTTCCTGACGATGTAATCGAAGAAAATATCAAACAATATGTTGAAACCTGGGGAGCTACAAATTTCCAACATATAACTTAAAGTCTGATAACGAATCATTTATACCTCATCTGCCTCATTAACCTCATCTGCAGACCACCATATATGATCCAAAATTTGGCCAAGAAAAATAATGTTTGAATGTTTTAATTTTAAACGAGGTAGCCGTTTCCTGGAAAACCGTATAATCCCCGATACAATATACAGGATGATTCTAGAAAGCCATCTTCTTTTTTATCTTGAACCAAGTAAAACAGCATAGCACAAAGACACTTGAATATATGAAAGATCTTAAAAGTGCTTCATTTAAATGTAAACTCGTTAAGAAATAAAGCAGGAGAAATTGAATCATTGTTAAAGTGCAGTGACAATTTTGATGTTCTATGTTTCAGTGAGCATTTTCTTAATGAAAATGATATTATAAATTAGATGGTTTTTATATTGGCTCAAATTTTGTTAGGAAAAATCATATAAATGGAGGGGCAATTATTTTTTGTAGAAACAACTTGGCTAGTAAACCAGTAAATTATATGGAATTTTTTTGTTTTTAATTGGTTTTAAAGGTATTGATCAACATGTATCTTTATGATTACCCCCACCATTTTTTTTCCTGTGGGGCCTTTCTGTAAAAACATAAATAAAAGTTAGGTCAGTCATTATGCAGAATTTTGCGCTCTATCGAATGACACCAAAACGACGTTTCTATCATTTACCATTTTTGAGCCAGACAATAAAAACCAAAACAACCCACTTATCAAATTTGACGGGGGTGGAGGGGTGAGGTCATCATGACTTTTTGAGATGGGTCTGTTCAAAAATCTACTAATGTTGACACCCTCTATCTACTCTAGAAATAATTTACTTTTACTCAAAAACCGAAGTATGAAACCCTCAAGTCACTATATTATAATAACTGTAACCTAGAAACACAAACAAAAAAATCAGAAGAAATAAATAATTAATTATTAAAGGAAGGCACTGAAAAATATATCATATATAAAAATGAAGAGAAGGCTGAAAAATAAATACATCATTAGAATATATATGACATACAAAGTGTAATCAGTTTCATGTCACTAAAAGATCTAGTAATGGGGAACTACACATAGAGTTTAGTATACTTTAACTTGGCATGTGTATGTATGAGTTAATATTTCCGTACGATTTCATTTTCTCCCATATTGTACACAAAGTTAAAGCAATAGTCCAGAAACATTGTCTACGTGGACAATATTTCTGGATCTTTGTGTACAAGAGAAAATGAAATCGTGAAATATTAACTCACACATACACATGCCAAGTTAAAGTATACTAGACTATAGCTTGGAGAAAAGGAATGAAAAGAAATTTGAATAAAATTGGTTATTCACAACGGTACACTTTTACAACAAATAACTGTCAGATAATAATTGCCTTTCTGCTTTGACTGTATATCGCTGCTGGTGCTGCTTTACATTTATCATATCATCACCTCTCTTTTCAGATGCTTCTGCATACTCTAACATCCGCGCATACCTTTCCTGATATTGGATATTAGTCAAATAGTACTTTAGTTTAAGTAGATTACTTGGCCATGTGCAGACGTGACCGACCAGTTTAGAATGTTTTTGTGGGTTGCTTTTGTTTTTATGAATTCTGAACCAGGTTTTTTCCATTTTCACTTAGAATTAATTTCATTGTACTCTAGTCGATATGTACATTGGAAATTACATTAATCCCCAGATGCGTTTTTTCTTTCTTTTTCTTCTTCTTCTTCTTCCAAGTCTGTTGCGTTAGTAGCCATCTTGAATTGAAGGGTTAGGTCAGTTATTAATAAATAACTCGCTTTGTTCAACTTTGGAATGAAAATGGTAATAACTGAACTTGTAGAAAATTTAATTTTCCATAACTTTGCTTATTATCATTTTTTCCGCAGGATCAATATTTTTGAACTTGAAAGTGACATTGTATTCTCTGAAAGTTATTTGTGGCATTCTACGAATATTCTTTCCGTTTATTTTTTTTCCTTTTAAAATTTTAACTCAAATCAGTCAATAAATGTCTAAAGGGGCGTTGTAAAATGTTTATACGATAGGGCCAAAATAAATTTATCTAATAATGAAATATTAAATAACGAGAAAAAATTTATCAAAGAGGTTCTAGTACAAAATCAATACCCTGAAACCTTTGTTCATAGAGTTTTCATAAATGTTGAAAATAGGGACAATCAGGTACGACAAAAACCTGAACATCATTATACAGCAACAATTCCTTATGTATACGGACTATCGGAGAAGCTATGTCGTATAGGTGACAAATTTGATGTTAGGACGAAATTTCAAACGGGGAACACTCTGAGATTTATTTTAACAAAAACAAAACCGATAAACCGGGAACAGAATTCAAAAAACTGTATTTACAATATCCCTGCGAATGTGATAAATGTTATGTGGGTGAGTCATCCAGACCTTTCAGTGTGAGATTGGATGAGCACAAGAAATTACATTAGAAAGAATGAAATTCAGAAATCAAAGATTTGTGAACATGCTTGGGAAAACGGACATAGAATAAACTGGGACTCGGTAAAAGTTTTAACAAAGGAGGCAGATAAAAAAGAAAAATTAAAGAATCGGCAATATTATTAAATGAAGATAAATGTGTATCGAATTGTTCTCTAGATATTTGTACAACCTGGCTACCAATGTTAAAAGAAAAGAAGAACTTAACAAACTCAACATTATCTAAAAGAGAATAACATCAGTTCTGTGTAAGTAGTAAGTAGTACAATCAATGAACCGATTCACCTCCGAAATCTGATCAACTCAACCGATTTGTTTGAAATTTTGACAGTAGCTCAAAAATGATGCATACAACAAACCTGACTTAGTGCCGATATGTGTTTCCACCCCGGGGGTGAATGCCACCCTTTCTCGGGGGTGGAAATTTAAAAATTCAAAATGACACCGGGAATTGATAGAGGATCAAATTTTAAGAAAAAAATGTAGTATAAAGTTTTTTCTACAACCCAATAATTTCTGAGTTATTCGCGATTGAGAATTCCAATAAAAAACACGTTTTTCAACAGTTTTTCGTGAATAACTCGAAAATTAAACGTTTCCTGGAAAAACTATTCTTATCAAAATTGAAGCTTATAAAAAAACAAAGCGATTCGTCGTCTTTCTTTAATGTTTTAGGTCATATTAAGCGACTTATGAGTCATTGAAGATGAATTTTTGTTTGTCGTAAATTTATCTAAAGATTTAAACTCAAATAACGGAAAAATGAGTAATGTTTCAGAGAAAATGTTCATAATCTTTTTTAAAGTGCTTTATTAGACCTTTAAAATAAGCTTTTATAAAAGCCTCTAGCATGAAAATTAAGGAAGTTATGACGAAAATAATTTAAGTCTGGAATTTTTGAAAAAAAATTGACAATAACATAATAACATGAAAAATTAACTTTATTTATGTCCCAATAACACGTTCCAAAAGTTTGAATGGTTTAGAGAATGTACATATTGAAAAAAGTTGTTTTAAGTAATTTTTTTTTTTTGAATTTTTCAAACAATACGTTGTTTTTTCAAAATAACTCAAAAAATAATGGTTTTACGAAAAAAAGTGTTCTCAACAAAAATTTAGCTTTCTGTTTACTGAAAATTTTACTTTTTTTTAAATTCATGTAGCTTAAAAATTAAGCGAGATATGGGCATTTAAAGCTTTGATTTCTATGCGAAGGAAACCTCTTTTTAGCCCTTCAACCTTAAAATTCTCTGAACGAAAGGGTGTAGAAATATTGCAATCATCATGACTTTATAGCTTATGAAATTCCCTACAAAATGATGTGTGGGTGAATGCAAAAAGCTTAAAAGGAAGCCGAGTTATCGTTAAAAAACTAAATACATTTTTCTAGAGATAAAGTAGGAAAATTATGGAGCGCCTAAATTTTGAACGTTTTGGAGCATTTATTCTTTTGTACATGCTGTGTCTTCTTGATACATACATATCTGGATTCCCACATGTATAAACACATGCATAAAAAGATGTTATATATATAATATGAGTAAAAGATAGAAAAGGAAAGGTGCGCTTCTCTAGGCAAAATTCCTCTAAAGGCGACCTTTAACAGAGGAAGGGGCTCTTGGATTATGAACACCTGCTAACGATTTCTTTCTACATGTATATTTTCCTGAAAGGGATGTTTTTAAGGGATGAAAATTTTAGAAAAATTTCATTATATCATAAGCAGCAATTTATTTTCATTTTATTACGCATTCCACTACTTGGAGCTTTCAAAAGGATTTTTTCTCTAATTTTTATTGTAAGGGGTGGTTTTTAGGGGTTGAATCATATTGAAAAATGATGTATCAGGTCGTTTACACTTAAAGAATATATTTTTTCTATTCAAGATCCAAAATATAAAGATTTTATGCTTTTTAAACCGTTTTTTAAATAATTGTGTGAGGGGTAGTTTCTAAGGGTAGTTACATAGTAAAATATCGAAATATTAGTTACATTATAAAAAACAAACAACAACATGTTTCTAAGGGTAGTTAAATAGTAAAATATTGAAATATTAGATCCATGATTAAAAACTATTGATATTTAACATATTTGAACATAATTAGAGCCCATCACTGCGTTAATTTATTAGTTTTCAATTTATTGGAGTAAGGGGTAGTTTTCACCCCTTAAAAACAAAGAGTACACTTTGCGACCAAATCAGGTTTGAAGAGGAGGGTAAGATGAACTTCATTCTAAATTTTCAAGAAGATCAGAGCAGATTTCGGAGATTTGGCCCCATTTTAATGTTGAATGACTGCACTAAAGTATCTATGGAAATAACAAACAGAATCTTAAAGCTGTGTATTTGACATACACACCAAATAAGTGTTCTTCGAAAAAAGCTTTGAAAACGGAAAGAGACTACTTTCCGAAACGTCAGCAAAATACATTATTTCTGTGTTCATTCCGATTTATATTATTTGTAAAACATAACCTTTGACTGTACCTTTGATGAAAACGTCACAAGGGCAGAGGCTTTTTTCCAATAATTCTATTATTTTGTAGATTCTGTGATTTGTTTTTGAAGAGGACAATACATATGGTAGAAAACCCAAATAAGAGGGAAGAATATGACATTTATTATTACATTATTTCATTTAATTTCAACGTCAGCGTCTGAAACGATGATGAGGTAACTTATAGGGAATGACATTCCTTACAACTTTGGTTCTTACCTTACAGACTTAGGCGTGCCGTAAAGGGAAGGTGATGTTTATTAACACCTCGTTTCCCTTTAATGTTGGTGTAAGGTCAATATTATTAACCAAAGTTATACAGAATTAAATTTTCTAAAAGTTTGTTTTCACTCTAAAGTTCAATTTAAAAAATGAAACTAACCCTTCAATTCAAGATAGGTAACGCAACAGGGTTGGAATACCGAATTCTTGGATTTAGACTACCCACGACCCTCCCAAACGATTAAAGAAAAAAAAACCGCATCTGGGAATTAATACAATTTTATTGATTTTTGGGGTAGTAGTCGAGTCAATGAAGGTTTTTACTTCTTAGTCCTCAGGGACACGTCAGATTTTGATGATTTTTTTTATATTTGTTTTTATATATTATTTGAAATCAGAAACATTCCAATCTATGTAATTAAATATTTAAACAATATAAACACAATTTATGTAGAAATTAATTTTTTTACGGTATTTACTAACTTTTAAATAGTAAAGGGTGAAAATGTTTGTTTCTTTTTTATTTTATAATTATTAAAACCTTTAAATATTATAGTAAAATTGTCAAAAATAAATTTATAAACAATTAAATGATTTTTTATTTATTTTACATTTAAATATGATATTAAAAGTTATATATTTAAAAAAATTCAATTTTTTTTAAATATATATGAATAATTTAATAATTCATACAAAAAAAATAGTATTTAATTTTCATTTCCATATGGAGCGTTGGGGACTTCATCCTCTTCAGGTTGTTATCACAATCCATCCGTTACACTGCAATTAATGCATACAAGTGAGCAATGCAGGCATCCCCACACACTGTACCGTATGCAGTTTTGCAAGAGGAAAATATAATTTTTAAGATGTTATTTGATGCTGCTGGTTGTCATTTTTATTGGTGTTAAATAATTTTCTTTCTGCCAACCCCAGTGTTCGGGAGATATTTTAGAATTATTTTTCCATTGGCGAACTTGAAGATAAACTCTTTTGATGTGCTGTTTTGCTGCATCTTCTGTTGGATGTAAGAACTAAGTTGTACGTTTTTATCTTTCGACGCTAGTGTTATAAAACGATTATATCTAATTCATTTAAACTTTTCGCAGTTTTAGCACCATACTGTGTAAGAATACAGAGAAAATATGCACTTATATATTCAATCATAAAAGTTTCAGCTGCTGCACGTAATTTGTTATCAGAATTTCAAAATCAAAATTTTTAAAAATTTATTTTTTTCCTTTATTATAAAAAGTTGATGTGGTATCACATCCTGTGAAAGCATGGAGAAAGAGAATATGTTCTTTTTTTACATTTGCCAACTGCTTTAATTTTTTTTTCGTTAAATAAACTTGCTATAAGAAATTATTTCTTGGCGGTTTCAAAAAGAACAATTCCTTATCATCTGGCGGTAAAGTCATCAACAGTACAAACACATCAATGTCGTCTGCTACAATAGCTACATGAGAAAAGACAATCTAGAGCAGATTACAATTAAACGATCAGCATCACTTTCTGCTCGACAACACTCAACATTATTTTCAATAAGTTTTTTACAAAGAAGATTAATAAATCTATATCTATTGCAGCTGTTCCCTTTTCCTTAGTGGTCTTTAAAGGCATGTCTTCATTAAATAAATAATTAATGGAAGTATTACCGATGTACCTACGATTTCTTTCAGAAGCTTTAATTCCATCATTACTGTACTCATCAAATACAACTTTAACATTAGTGCCATAGTTATTACGCAGATAGGAAAACTTTTGATTTTGTTCCCATTTTAATCTGAAAAGCAACATACCACCATCAATGATGTAGTAAAACTTATTAACATTGTTAACATCTTAATTAAATACTATTTTTTTTTATATGAATTATTAAATTATTCATATATATTTGAAAAAATTCAAATTTTCTTAAATATATAAATTATGTATCATATTTAAATGCAAAACAAATAAAAAATCATTTATAATTGTTTATTTTTTTTTTGACAATTTTCATATAATTTAAAGCTTTTAATAATTATAAAATAAAGAAGAAACTAAAGCTTTTAACCCTTTACTATTTAAAAGTTAATAAATACCGTGAAAAAATTAATTTATGCATAAATTGTGTTTATATTGTTTTATCGATATAAATATTTAATTACACACATTGAAATGCTTCTGATTTCAAATAATATATAAAAACAAACATTTAAGAAAAAACATCAAAATCTGACCTGTCCCTGGGGATTAAGACGTTTTAAGGATTTTGATGCTTCATTGACTTGACTATAGATATCGACTGGAGTATTGATATTAATGTAGTGCGTTATTTTAAGACGATAACACAAACTATTTATTGAAAACCAGTTTGGTTTTCGAAAAGGACGATCAACATCGAATAGTGTAAACAAATTTTTAAATTTACTTTATGATAAAATGGATAACGGCGAGAAAACCATTGGTATTTTTCTTAACCTTAGTAAAGCGTTTGACTTGGTCTCGTATAAAATTCTACTTGATAAGATGGCTAGATATGGGGTTAGAGGGTTAGCACTAAACTGGTTATTTAGCTATTTAGAAAATCGACCGCATCTGGTTGGTATCAATTCCTATCAATCAGAATCGCTTTATTTTACAGTTGGTGTCCCACAAGGATCTATACTAGGCCCTTTGTTATTTATAATTTATATAAAGGAGTAATGAGGAATTAGAAGTAATTTATAAATGGTTAGTGAGTAACAGGCTCCTATTAAATACAAAAAAGTCGGTCCTAATTAATTTAAAAAATAGTCTGACAACCTCTGATAGCAGCCTATATATAAAAATCTCACATAAGTCACTTATACAGGCTGATTCAATGAAGTTCTTAGGCTTATACATTGCTGAAGATTGTAAGTGGGGGATCCGTATTGAACAGATGTGTAAGAAATTGGTTCCGGTTTGTTACTGCATCAAAAACCTGAGGGACGCTGTAAGCATTGATATCTTAAAAATGTACTACTATGCAAACTTTCATTAAATTATGTTTTATGGAATCACTGCTTGGGGGTTTTCAAATGAGACTTTAAGAGTTTTCAAACTTCAGAAAAAAGCAGTTAGATATATATATATATATATATATATATATATGTGTGTGGTGTAAAATTGCGGGATAGTTGCAAAGAGCATTTTGTAAATTTAAATATCCTTACGTTGCCCTCTACATTATGAATATTCTCACATATGCTAAAACTGAAAACTTTCAAACTCTAAATGAGTTTCATCGGTACAATACAAGAAACAATGAGCTTCTAGAAATACCTCATGACAGAACCACGCTTTTAAACATTGTCCAATATAGTGAAGTACCCTGTATATACCCCATATATAAATTTAGTTTTTCCAATTTATATTTCCAAATTCAAGTAATTATTGCAGTTAATTCATTTCATTTTTACATTTATTTATTCATTTAAATTTGAACAAAGTAAAGTTACCAGAATGCATTTTAAAATTATATTCTTTTAAAGCAAAGTTAAAAGCTACAGTTTTAACTAAAAAGTTATATAAAATCGAGTCGAGTCACAGGGTTTGTTTATCGTATATTCAGATAAGTGTCAAGTACTTCGTTTATTCCCAGAGTATGAAATCGCCTACACTTTTCTACCTTAACTATAGAAAAAGATAGAAAGTTGAGCGTCGAATATTATAATAGCGTTAAAATAAACATATTCCCACAAGAAACAAGCGGAGATGCATAATCCGGGTAGAAGGGTGACATAAGGAACCATATAAAAGGAAAACGGAGTGGTATTTAGAGGAAGAGAAGCTAGACGGCATCTGAAGACAGCACATTTTAAGCTACGTCGCGATATTTTCGCCGAGCTTTGCAAATTGAACTGGAAACACCTCGAAGTTACGTCGCGATATTTTTCGCCGAACTTTATATTTGCCTTTGAAGTCATTCCAAGCTACGTCGCGAGTTTCTCGCCGAGCCTAACAAATTATTTTGGGATATTTTTCACGAAATCAGCCGTCTAAACTATTAGCCAAACAATATTATAACTTACATCTTATTTTAACGAATTCTTCTTAACCACCGACATGCTCTACGACAACGTTAAATATATAGAACCTGGGGGAGAGCTTTCACAAGCGATGTAGCGCTATACAGGGCGTACAGAAGTTCCGCAGGCATAAATTTTAAAGGTGATTACTTTCTTATTTCCAGGCTCTGCTTTATTATTTGCAATTGCATTCATATTCTGGTTTCGACGGGGTGTAATAGGGAAAATTGACGCATTTGTGGTACCAAAAGAATATTAGATTAATATTTTAAATAGAATATTAGCTTTGATTTTTAACTATCATAATATTATATTACCAGTTATTCAGTTATGATTTCATTCACGAATTTAATTCACAAAATTTCACTTTCTAAATATCTTACTAGGGAGATTTGCGTTTGCAAGGTAACAAGTTTATATTCAAGAACTATCTATTTAGAGCTATGCAATAACAAGGTACTTTATCACAGACTAGCCAAACTTCATGTCTATCATTATTCTGCAGTTTTTATAAAACAAATAGTGGACTTTCGTTTCCACCACATCTCATGTAAGGTTTTTCAAGAATGCTTTATATTTAAAGTACACAAGGAATATTTTCCTACTGTAACCACAAGGTTTTCTGATTGTTGGACATTTACCTACAATAAAATATTGTTACGTTCTTACAATTTTCAGTAAACACTCCGTGGATTCGAATAACTTGCAACAAGAATTTTCACTAACCACTGATTTTATTAATCACTAAAATTACACTAGCAAATACTTAAAAATCACACAACTAATAATAACTTAATCTAATATAATTTCACTACTTTTAAAACACTAAGCACTTTACTTTTCTTCTTAAACTTGTCAACTCTTGTCTAACCTAAAAACTCTCTTGTCTGTTTACTTCACTAAACTGCATACTTCACTCAACTGAACTGTTCTTCTACAAACTGTTTCTGTAACCAGAAGCACAGATTACCCAGAACTGTACTGGATGCTAAACTGAACTGTTTATCCTTCACTAAACTGTACTGTACTCTTCCCTCTGCTGGAGTCACCTCTTTATATACACACTTGGAATCCTTCTAGAACTCTTTTCTAGAATTCTCCATAGTTTTCTACCATGTAATAGATGATTGTTCGTCAATTGGCTCATAGACGGCGCCACCCTACTAGTCAGGGAAGTAACTAAGCTTCTGAGGAAAACTTTGAACATGAACTTAATCACATCTTTCCTTGTTAGAGGGCAGCACATAACACTGCCCCCTCCTTAAGCCTGAACGTCCCGGTCAGGCAATTCAGATTCCCCAATATACTTTGCCAACCTGTCCAGGTGCACGATCTTCATCTTGGACTTCTTTCTACGTTGAATCCTATAAACAACGTCGTTGATCCGAGTGATGACATAATACGGTCCTTCCCAAGGTGAGCGAGGCTTCGAGAATCCTTCTTCACTCCGCTGTGGGTTATACAGCCAAACCGAGTCCCCCACCTTGAATCCTGCTGAACTGGCATTGCGGTCATATCTAGCCTTCATTCGATCACCACTCCCTGTAGGTGACCTCTTGGCAGCCACATTCGCACAAACCTTGCAACTGCGACACCAAGCCTCTACATCCTGACAGCTATTTACCCAGTAAAATCGCTCCCGTACTCTAGCCAAAGTCTTATTTCTGCTAAAGTGCTCCCTGGATATTCCCTCGTGCACTTCCCGAAGTACTTTTGGTACTCGGCACCTGGGTATCAGCAACCGCATGGTAACTTCTTTCCCATCCGGGCTCTCCCATGCTCTCCGTAATAGTCCATCTATAACCTTAAGTGAATCCCATTGCGCCCATAAAGCCTTCAGTCCAACACTTTTACTGGAAACGTCCTTCCATTCCGGGCGGATTCCTTTTTCTTTCGCCTTCAACATTGGTCCAATTTCATCGTCGTTCAGTTGTTCCTCTCTTAGAACTTTCTTTGACCAGTCCTTCGGAACCTCTATCTTAACTGCCTTCACTTCTGCTATATCCTGCTGCGTTTTTACATTTTCGGCATTCACTTCCTTAGGGCTCCTCTGGCGACAGTACCTCTTGACATGCCCCAATTTGCCGCAATTATAACAGCGGATTACTTTTGTCGGACCTCCAGCACTTCGCTGCTGCTTCGGCTCCTGTTTCGGCGGTTGCGGTTCCTGTTTCAGCTCCGGTCGCGAACTTAATTCGTTTAGTAATTGTGCGACCATTTTTTGTATGTCTGTTAACATAACAATTAATCTCATCTTATCAGAGCGAATTTCCTCTTTCTTTGCAGTGTTTACTTCCCCAGGATTCCGTTCTCGACACTGCCGCATCATATGTCCTGGTTTGCTGCACTGATAACACCGAATCACCTTCCTTGGCTGTCCATCGCTCTGTTCTCTTTCCTGCTTCCTTGGAGCATCTGGTTTGTTCATCAACTGGCTTATCATTTTGTGCAGGTCAGCCATCAAAGATTCCATATTTGATTTTTCTAAACGGTCCTCTTCTTCTACCTTCATGGTTCGTACTCTCGGACGTGCAGTCTCTTTGTAAGCGGCTTCAACCTCGAGGGCATGGATCAAGGCTTCACTACCAGTCTTATCTCGAGATAATCTAAGGACTCGCCTGATCTCCTCGTCTCTTATGCCATCAATGAAAGTACCAACCGTTAATTGTTCCTGGAATTCTTTGGGCGCATCCGGGTAAGCCAGGTATGTCAGTCGCTCAACAGCTGCTTCAAAGTCTTGTAAACTTTCCCCAGCCTTTTGTGTGCGTGATTTGAGCTGAGTCCTGTATACTTGGGCGAGGTGTTGGTCGCCATATCTTAGATCTAGTGCAGCTTCCAAAACTTTAAAATCCCGTTGCTGCGTCACTGGGATACTCTGAAGCAACTCTGAGGCTTGACCTCTTAATGCTAGAACCAATGCCATAGCTTTGTCTTCGTTACTCCAATTGTTTGCGTATGCCGCTGCCTCAAATTGTCTTTTATAGGTTGACCAAGAAGTTTGACCATCAAAGGAAGGCGGTTGTAATCGAGGACCTGACGATGATAATACCAGCTGACCTCCTTGTTCTCTTAACAGTCGCTTAAGTCGCTCTACTTCTCCTTCAACTGCACGAAATTTTCCTTTGACTTCAGTTACTTCCTCTTCAACCTTAGTAACTTTTACTTCAACGCCAGTAACTTTTTCTTCGACACCAGTAACTTTTTCTTCGACACCAGTAACTTTTTCTTCAACGTCGGTAACTTTTCCCTTAATGTCACCAATTTCTCCTTCGACGTTACCAACTTTTTGTTCAACTTTATCTACTTTTTCCTTGACTTCATTAGTGGCTGACAGGATAGCATCTTGTTGCACCTGTATAATTTTTCTCAATTCTTCCTTTTCTTCTTCTCGTTTTCTTTCTTGTTCTTCCCTTTCTTCTTGACGTCTTCTTTCTTTTTCTTCTTCACGTCTCGCCTGTTCTTCTTTCTCTTCTAGACGTCGTTTTTCTTGTTCTTCTTTATCTTCTTGACGTCGTTTCTCTTGTTCTTCTTTATCTTCTTGACGTCGTTTCTCTTGTTCTTCTTTATCTTCTTGACGTCGCTTCTCTTGTTCTTCTAGCATCATTTTGCTAAATGCAGCTAACATGTCTTGCATTTGTTTTTCAGCGGCCATGCTTCTTGTTTCCATTCAAAAACTAACAAACAACACTAACAAGTTTTATTTAAAGTCTATGCCAGGTACAAGTAGAATGTTCTATAAATTTTCTCACACTATATGGCACAAATTAGTCTTGTCTAATGTCTATATTACTTTCCAGTTCGACTCACTTCACTATCTCCAGTGGTTTCCAAATAGAACACTATGGAACTTCGTCGAATTCTTCAGAAATTCTGTTGCAATTCCGCTTCCGACACCAATTGTTACGTTCTTACAATTTTCAGTAAACACTCCGTGGATTCGAATAACTTGCAACAAGAATTTTCACTAACCACTGATTTTATTAATCACTAAAATTACACTAGCAAATACTTAAAAATCACACAACTAATAATAACTTAATCTAATATAATTTCACTACTTTTAAAACACTAAGCACTTTACTTTTCTTCTTAAACTTGTCAACTCTTGTCTAACCTAAAAACTCTCTTGTCTGTTTACTTCACTAAACTGCATACTTCACTCAACTGAACTGTTCTTCTACAAACTGTTTCTGTAACCAGAAGCACAGATTACCCAGAACTGTACTGGATGCTAAACTGAACTGTTTATCCTTCACTAAACTGTACTGTACTCTTCCCTCTGCTGGAGTCACCTCTTTATATACACACTTGGAATCCTTCTAGAACTCTTTTCTAGAATTCTCCATAGTTTTCTACCATGTAATAGATGATTGTTCGTCAATTGGCTCATAGACGGCGCCACCCTACTAGTCAGGGAAGTAACTAAGCTTCTGAGGAAAACTTTGAACATGAACTTAATCACATCTTTCCTTGTTAGAGGGCAGCACATAACAATATTATAGTTACATGAATTCGGCGTACTTGTCGTTAACAAAGGTTTGAAACATTGACTACGGCCAATTGGCTGGTTCTGTTCTCCAATAGGGTTCAGTTACAACGAGGGATATGTCAATATTTCAGACAGTTGTCTGGTCACTTGTTTCGATTGAAGGGTGATGCAACCGCACTTTCTTACCTTCGCAGATTCGCGGCTTCATATGTTTGACAATCATAGGCAATCTTCTGGTTGCTTTTCTATTTAATTACTATAGGGAGATTTCCCCAGCAGCATTCTAAAAGATTTTACGTGAGTGTAAATTCTCACCTCAGCAAGATTAATATGATTATCAGAACGATTGTTCCTACTCTAATTTCAATCAATAAACAATGTATAATTAAAGGATATTTCCTCAACACTCTATGATCATTTACAATGCTCATTCCTCAACTTAATTTTGATAATGCATAAACATGACATGATACTTGTCCTTTGTTTTGCATTCGATTCATTATTTGGCTATTGCTAACAACTTTAGTTATAAACCATTACTATCTAGCGATTGTTAACAGCTCTAATCATGTTATTATCATTTACAGACTATTGTCACAACTGTTCAAAATAAGTATTGTCTGGCCGATAGCCGTGTTGTTTGAGATGCGAGGTGGCAATCGCTATTAATCACACGAGTATCACGCCACTGGGTTCGAATCCCGGCTCCGGCCTTGGCACCGTCGGAGGAAATGGTAGTCTAATTTCTGTGTAGTTTAATTATTATGTACATAGACTATTGTCACTGCTCCTAGTCTTGTCCATATTAATTTCTCAATGTAGACATGTGATATGTTTATTCAGGCATTTGCCGCAACTCTAATTACTATTAAAATAACACAGCATACTTTTGTATAAGTTCTTGTTATTGCATCAAAACACTCAGTATATCTATAGTATGATCATTACTATAGCGACGCAAATTTTCCTATTATAGTATTTAGACAATTGTCTCAAATATTTGGATTACTTTTGATTTCATGTTCGACTATTGTTGCATCAATTTATATAAAATAAAATGGGTTTTTTTTACTATTTTTCCCATCAACTATTGTCTTATTCTTTCACCTTTACCTTTTCGTCATATAAGTAATAAACTAAATAAATGTTTTAATTTCAAAAGCAAAATAGAAAACAAACTTCAACTATAAATGTACAGTGCAATCTTGAGTAATAAGATACTACATAAATAACATATATAATTAACTAGGTCTCTCAATTAATAGACAGTGTGTTCAAGTTTACCAGGTATTTAAATTAACAGAGTGATTACATTTTCTAAGGTATATTAAGTTATATAGGATCAGACAGAAACAAGTAATATTAAACTTTATATCAAAGAACCTGGGGTAATTAAAAAGGGTTACTACACACACAACAAAATTTGGGTCCTACACTAACAAAACTAGACGATCACGCAAATAGCCAATCGTATTTGTTTATCCGTCAGATAAATAAATAATGATTAACTTACTGGTGACATAAATTACCAGTACTTTCTTTTAGTAATTAAATAGGGTACCCATAAACCGTTACATTGGTGCCGTGACCAGGATTTATTATTAATTAATACACTGGGGCCAAAACCTCTTCAATATCTGGCCATTAAGGCTTACAATAGACTACCAAATGAACTAAAATTATTAAATCCTAATCTTTTCAAAAAGCATATAAAAAAACTGCTCATTGAAAAAGCATATTTCTCAATCAACGAGTTTTTAAATGACAGATTGTGATTTTATTATAAATTACAATTTGCTACCCCACATATACTCGTATCACTTGTATTGTATATACGTATATTATATACTATATTCGTACATCCATTCAGATAAAGAAGGCAGAGGCTCTTAAACTTTCGTGATTGTTCACATTATTGACCTCGGTATTTTTTTACAAAGTGCCCATAGAAGAAAAGTTATATAGATTCTATTGGCTAATAGTTCTCCTTACTTTAACGACAAGAAACTAATTACTCCATGTATTTAGAACAGTTTGTCTAGTGTTGAAATGCCACAAGTCTATCAATTAAACATTGTACACAGCTTCGCCATCAATGCCGTCTTAACCTCTAATAATAGTGGATCAAAACATTACACAAACCTCTTCCTCACTTATTACAAGAATTTGTCTTAGGCTGCTGTTAACCTAAAGATCACTGTTAGAAAAACTTACCATGTACTACATTAAAAATTTCAGTCGTAGATCTAATTTTCATAATAAGGACGATTGCTGGTAGCCGATCAACTGGTATGTTTCGTAAGCTCATAGATGCTGTCGCACCTAAACAGTTATTCACTGACTGTTGTAACTTAGCACGATTACTTTCAAATGTTATATCCCAACCCCACAAAACAAAATTGTTCTCGAACATTTGCATAACACTCTCAAACCCTAATAACTGAGTACAAAACACATTTGTTAAGACACTTGCATCGTGATGTAGATATATGGCCAAGATCTTCCTCTAAAAAAAAAAAAGTGGTAAATTAGTTTGGTATATGATCAAGTCAATGACTTATACCAACACTTCTGTTTTATAATATTACTGGACTGGAAATATCACATAGAATACCTAACAACTAATATGGCAAGATACTGCTATGCCCTCAAAATACTATCACAAAATATAAATTGCGAAATAGCTCTAATTGCATATCATGCATACATTCAATCCCGGATCAGATATGGCATTATTTTTTGGGGAAACTCTACTGATGTAAATAAAGTATTCATTTTACAGAAAAGATGCATTAGAAATATACTAAACATGAAGCCAACTGATAGTTGTCGACAAGTATTTATAAAGAAAAGAATTTTGACAATCTTTAGTCTCTATATTTTAGAAGCTGTTATATTTGTCTCAGAAAACAAATCTTTATTTAATGATTGTGATAAAACACACCCGCACAATACTAGAAATAAACATGACCTCATAACACCAAATATTCCTAACTTTACTTATATCCAAAAAAATGTACAATTCTGCCTAATAAAAATTTTCAATAAGTTGCCAAAGGAAATTAAAGCTCTCTCAGGTAGAAAACTTAAACAAGAACTAAAATTTATTCTAGTAAATAAAGCCTACTATAATATCGAGGAGTATTTTAGTGATAACATACAAGTTTGAGTGATATATATAGATTTAAAACTTTTATTGTTTTTCTTACTTTTGTTTTAATATAATAAAACTTCGTGGTATTTAGTTTGATAGTATGTACAAATTATTTTAATTATTTTATATATAAATTTATACATTTATTTTAATCTTGTATTAGTGTTAAGTGTAGTGGTAACGTTAGTGTTAAGTTTTATATATGACAAGTTCTATGCCCATTGGGTATCATGTAAAATTCTGTTTTACTATTTTGAACAAATAAAGAGGAATCTAATCTAATCTAATCTATTCTTTGGTCTTTAACTTGTTACCCTCATTTTCATAATCAACTTTAAAAGAACTAACTATTGTTACGTGTTTACAATCTCTAGTAAACACCCTGTATGTAGGTTCAATAATCACAACAAGAATCTTCCCAAACCACTGATTTATTAATCATTTAATTACAATAATTAAGTCTTTATACACACTAATTACAAGTTCCATCTACTAGATTAGATTGTTCTAGAATGTTCCGGTATGACATTCGCGACTTTTCTGACGCCGCTCTCGAATTTTCTGATTCCAGTAGCGTAGGCATGCACATAACACTGCCCTCTCCTTAAGCCTGAACGTCTGAGACAGACAACTCGGAGTCCCCGACATACTTCGCCAATCTGTCTAAGTGCACGATTTTCATTTTGGACTTCTTACTTCGTTGAATCCGATAAATGTCATTTATCCGGGTGATGGTAGAATATGGCCCTTCCCAAGGTGGGTGAAGCTTCGAGAATCGTTCTTCACTCCGCTGTGGGTTGTACAGCCAAACCAAATCGCCCGCCTTGAATCCTGCCGAACTGACGTTATGGTCATATCGAGTCTTCATTGGGTCACCACTCCCTGTAGGTGACCCCTGGGCGGCCACATCCGCACAAACCTTGGAACTGTGACACAAAGCATCTACGTCCTGACAGCTATTTATTCAGTAGAATCGGTCCCGTACCATAACCAAAGCCTTATTCTTGCCAAATTGCTCTCCGGATATTCCTTCGTGCACTTCCCAAAATACTTTTGGTATTCGGCACCTGGCTATCAGCAACCGCTTGGTAACTTCTTTCCCATACGGACTCTACCATGCTCTCCATAATAGTCCATCTTCAAGCCTTAGGGATTCCCATTGCGCCCACAAAGCCTTCAACTCGACACTTTTATTCGACACATCCTTTCATTCTGGTCAAGCACCTTTTGCTTTTGTCTTCGGCATAGGTCCAATTCCGTCATCATTTAGTTGTTCCTTCCTTACAACTTCCTTCGTCCAGTCCTTCGTAACCTCAATCTTAACCGCCTTCACTTCTGCTACATCCTGCTGTTTCTTTACATCACCTGCATTCAGTTCCTTAGGGTGCCTTTGACGACAGTACCTCTTGATATGTCCAAATTTGCCACAATTATAAAAGCGGATTCTCTTCGTAAGCCTTTCACTGCTATTTTGCTGCTTAGGCTCCTATTTCGGCTCCGGTCGCGAAAATTCATTCAATACTTGAGCGATTATTTTCTGTTTGTCCTTTAGCATAACCAATATTTTTGCCCTTTCAGAGCTGATTTCCTCTTTCTTTGAAGCATTTACTTCCCCAAGGTTACACTGTTGACAATCTCGCTTCATATGGCCTGGTTTGTTGAATAGTAACGTTGGATACCTCCGCTAGGCTTTACACCTCCTTGTCAATTTTCCTGTTTTCCTGGAAAATTTGTCTTGCTCATTAATTGAGTAAACATCTTATGCAAATCCTTGAGTTTGGTGTCCAAATTCGTTTCCTCTGATTGAGTTTCTTCCATAGAGATGGCTCGTACGCTGTGCAATGAGGAATCCATATAGGCGGCCTCTACCTCAAGTGCATGAATCAATCCTTCGCTACTAGTCTTATGCCGAGATAATCTAACGACCCTCCTGATCCCCTCGTCTTTTATGCCATCAACAAACGCGTCAACTGCCAATTGCTCCTGGAACTGCCTTGGAGCATTCTGGTAAGCCAAGTGTGCCAATCTCTCTACTGCAGCCTCAAATTCTCTTGAACTTTCCCCAGATTTTTGTATGCGTGACTTCAGCTGAGTCTGACATAGTTGAGCAAAATGTTGGTTTCCATATCTTAGATCTAGTGCAGCCTATAAAACTTTAAAATCCTTTTGCTGCGCCACTGGGATCGTCTCCAACAATTCTAAAGCTTGCCCTCTCAATGCTAGCACTAATGCCATTGCCTTGTCTTCATTACTTTAGTTATTTGCGCATGCAGCTGCCTAAAACTGTCTTTTATACATTGACCAAGAAGTCTGTCCATCAAAGGAGAGAGGTTGTAATTGAGGACCTGACGATGATAATACTAGCTGGCCTCTTTGCTCTTTTCACTGTCGCTTAAATCGTTCGACCTCTCCCTCAACTACCCGAAATTTTCCTTCTATATCGGCAACTTTCCCTTCAACGCCAGTAACTCTTCCTTCGACCTTATCCATTTTTTCTTTTACTTCATTAACTTCAGCCTTTACAATGCAAACATCCTCTTTGATATCACTTTTGAGGTCTTTGGTGGCAGAAAGGAGAGTGTCATGTTGCACCTGTATAATTTTTCTCAATTCTTCTTGACGTGTCATTTTTCCCTGTTTTTCCTCATGAAGTATTATTTCCAGGTCTCCCATCATTTTTCTCAATTCTTCTCTTTGTTCTTGGTGTCGTCTTTATTTTTTCGTCCTTTTCTGACTGACGTTTCCTTTCTTTTTCTTCATTGCGTCTCTCTTGTTCTTCTTTTTGGTCTAGCATCATTTTTCTAAATTGCTCAAACATGTCTTGCATTTTCTTTTTGGCGGCCATGCTTCTTGTTTCCATCCAAAAAGTTCTTAAAACAGCACTAACAAATCTTATTTAGTATCTATACTACTTTCGAGTTGACAGAACTTGGCTAACTGCACTAATCTCCAATGGAATGTTCTGGAAGTTTGCTCAAAATGTCACAGTAGGTGTTATTTAATGTCTATATCACTTTCCAGTTCGCAGAACTTAGCTTGCACTAATTTCCAAATATAATATTCTGGAAATTTTCTCAAAATGTCACAGTAGGTGTTATTTGATGTTTATATCACTTTCCAGTGGAAAGCACTTCGACATCCGCAGTGGTTTCCAAATAGAACACTATGGAAGTTTATAGAATGTTCTGGAAATTTCTTCACACTAGCAAGATAAGTCTTGTCTAATGTCTATATCACTTTCCAGTTCAAAGCACTTCAATATCTCCAGTGGTTTCCAAACAGAAAACTATGGAACTTTCTAGAATTCCTCATAATTCCTGTTGCAATTCCGCTTCTGATACCAATTGTTACGTGTTTACAATCTCCAGTAAACACCCTGTATGTAGGTTCAATAATTACTACAAGAATCTTCACAAACCACTGATTTATTAATTACTTAATTACAATAATTAAGTCCTTATACACATTGGTACACACTAATTACAAGTTCCATCTACTATAGTCTCATTATTATAATTCACAACTTATTACTATTCTTATTCTATCTGTTCACTTGCTTCTCTAATATCAAACTGTCTTAGTGCGCCAATCTAGTCCCTATATATACCGGCGTCGATTGTAGTATTCTAGAATGTTCCGGTATAATATTCGCGACTTTTCTGGCGCCGTTCTCGAATTTTTTATGATTCCAGTGGCATAGGCGTGCACATAACACTGTTAAAGTGCATCCACATGTTTCATAAATTCACTTTAGCCTATTAAATTCACTTTAAGATAAAACCTGACTGTATAATTATATACTACATCTCTTAAGAGGTAGGCAAGGCACAATATGTAAAAAATCGAGAATAAATAAAAATATTCCTTACATCCTTAGCAGGTTTCGAACATGCTTCTTTTATAGCGTCGTCCAAAGTACCCTGGTAAAATGCTGGATGGATGTGACCATAACGTTGTGTAAATTGCTCAGAAAATGTTATACTTCCAACAATTTCATCCTCAACATTATCTGGAACTAAAAATAATGTAAACGTAGAGGTATGCACACAATAGGTAAAAGTTAAAAAATGTGCCATTTCAACTAGTAACGTGCAGCATTTATATACGTTAAGAGTTAAGGTTGACTGGTGTTACATATTTTATTTAAAAGTAAATGATGAATTTCAATTTCTAGTTGATACGATTGTGTGGTATTTTAATGTTTGTTGTTCAGTCAAGTATACAGGGCAATATTGTATAAAAAGTAAAATAAAAGATAAAAGGTGGATTATCGAAGTATAGCTTATGTACTCTGTAAATAATTATCAAATTAAAATTAACTATCAAAGTACAAAAAAAGAATACAAAAAAAATGAAAGTAGCCAAACAAAAGTATTTTAGTGATAAAATAGAATATTCTTCAAATAGAACCGGGGAAATTTGGAATATTATAAATAGCAAGCTCGGTAGGAGTAAAGAAAAAAAGAAATAAAAATATAATTCTTAATTACAATGCTGAAGTATGTGTCTGGACCATATGAAGTATGTGAATTGTATGATTTATATTTTTCCACTGTAGCCGAATATAAGGTTGAGGAGCATTTCAGGCAAAATTTGTCATTACCATCTGTTTTGACTACAGGGAATAGTAATTTAGGATTTCTTACTGAACTTGTCACAGAACAAGAAATAATGAATATAATTTAGTTTGAAAGAATGAAAATTCTTGTGGCATTAGATAGATAGATAGATAGATAGATTTTTATTAACCATTTAGCGATACATTGAATGTACATTATGGTAGGTAGGTAGGTCAAAATAAGTAATAGTGAATAACTAAGTAAAACGTAAAAAACAGTATTTTGTAGTCAAAATACAACCTAAAAAACATGATAATTAAATATAAAAATGTAAAAAAATAAAATATATTCAAAAACATGTACACGCATAAGTATTTTGTAAATATACCTACAGTATTATTCGTTTAAAAAATCACTAATATTATAGAAGGCAGATTGAAGTAGACATTTTTTTACTTTAATTTTGAAAATGTTTAGCGAGTTAATTTTTTTCAAGTAACTAGGCAAGTTATTGAACATGGTTAAAAAGTTATAGTGTGGTGAATCCTTTTTTTTTTATACAGTTATTTAACGTCGGCCTATTTCCGCTACTGAGGCCTAACACCGACGCCTGTAGACGAGCTACCCCCAACCAGGAATTTTGCCGAACCTCTTCCCTTAAGAAGAGTAGGGATCTTTTACTTGCCTAACATTTAATAGACAAGGGACCGACGGCTTTACATCCCCTCCGAAGGATGGTATATAGCCTATACAACCCTCGCCTAAGGTTGTATAGCTTCCGCGCATACACTGATATACAATCAGCTGGAAGATGTTT
Source organism: Leptura quadrifasciata (assembly GCA_963675555.1). Taxonomy (NCBI): domain Eukaryota; kingdom Metazoa; phylum Arthropoda; class Insecta; order Coleoptera; family Cerambycidae; genus Leptura; species Leptura quadrifasciata. Next base: position 35,243,210 of record OY776674.1, read on the forward strand.
GAGGCGAGGACGCGGTCTTCGTTGGAATGGTCACCTATCCAACTACTAACTGAGCCTGGCGTTGCTTTACATCGCATATCGAAGTATGTGCATAGTAAAGACGCACCCACGCTCGCCAAGTGGTGAATCCTTAAAGAATGTATTTTTATGCCTAGGGACTTGTAGCATATCTCCATGACACGATGAATACTCATGGTTTTCATTTAACCTCAACAAATTGGATTTATTACCTTTTGCATAGGTAACACACTTTAAGATAAAAATACTAGGCACTGTTAGCAAATTATTGTTTTTAGAAATATCCCTGCATGATGCCCGCGGTTCAAGATTAAATATTAAACGCAGTATCCTTTTCTGACAGACAAACACCCTACCTATATCAGTTGCAATTCCCCAACATACTATATTATTTGCGATATGGCTAAATGCTAATGAATAATAAACATTTAATAGACTCTCCATTTCCAAAGATGATTTTAGTTGTAAAATGGCAAAATAAGCACTACTTAATTTTGAACAGACATAGTCCACATGTTTATTCCAAGACAATCTTTCATCGAGCCAAAGTCCTAAAAATTTAGAGGTCTGAGAAAACCGAATATCAGAATTATCAATTGTCTTGCGTTTGTGAAAGTGTAAATAAACTGTTTTAGTGTCATTCAGGATCAGGCGATTTCTCTGACACCAGATATTATGTTCCTCAGAAACAACTCTGATATTTTCTGAGAGTATCACGGGCGTATCAGCAGAAACTGTAATAGTGGTATCATCAGCAAACATAGTAATACTACCCCTACTGATGAAATCTGGCAAATCATTGACATAAAGCATAAATAAAAGTGGGCCCAACTCTGACCCTTGAGGAACCCCAAGTCTGACTGCGCTACATGATTTTCCAGCTTCACCCTGATCTTAGCCATATATGACTCGATCCGATCTAGCAAATTACCACGAATATCAATATTATACAATTTTTGTATTAGTAGTTTTACATCTAGTGTCAAATGCTCGAGATAAATCAAACATTAGTGATACTACATATCTTCCCCGATCAAGCTCAGAATACACAAAGTTTAATAAGTGGTAGGAAGCCAATTCTATTGATTTATTGGTTCTAAATATGAACTCAGAACTATGTAAAAAAATATCCACCATGGTTTACAAAGGAAATCATTAGTGAAATCAAACAGAAAAACAGAATTTTTAAAAAGCTGAAAATCACAAATTCGGAAGAATACAAACAACAGTTCAGTGTGTTAAGAAAATCCATTAAAGCCAAAATCAAAATTGCATATAGCCATTATATAAATAAAACTGAAAACTCTATTAATTCTGATCCCAAACGCTTCTGGTCCTTTATACATAATAAGAAAGGTACTTCTAGCATTCCTGGGCTTCTATATTATGACGATATTGAATATAACAATCCACCTTCAATTGTAAATGCTTTTGCCGACTTCTTTCAAAGTAATTACAATCCAAGTGACCCTGACAATTTCAACGTGAATGCCCCCTCAACATCTACAAATTATCCTCAAATATCTGTTAAATCGCTAAGCGAAGTAGAAATTATAAATGCCCTTAAACAGCTCAAACCAAAGCTTACGTGCGGATATGATAATGTCCCCAGTTTCCTCATTAAAGACTGTGCACATGTTCTAGCTAGCCCGCTGCAGAAAATCTTTAATCTCTCACTTAACACCAATACTTTCCCGACTGCATGGAAAATGTCAAAAATTTGTCCTATCTTCAAATCTGGTGCCATTAACAATATCTCTAATTATCGCCCGATCACCCTACTTTCCAACTTTGCCAAAGCTTTTGAAATGTCCATCTATAACAGAATATTTCCTAACGTTAAAAATATAATACGGACAGAGCAGCACGGATTTATGAGCAAGAGATCAACTACTACAAATTTAATGTGCTTTTCGCAATTGGTGAGCGACTCTATAGACAACCAACTTCAAACTGATGCAATCTATACAGACTTTTCTAAAGCGTTCGATAGGATAGACCATTCGATTCTGTTAACTAAACTAAACGACTTTGGCTTTGACATCAACCTAACAGCTTTTTTTCAATCCTATTTAAGTGATCGCCCTCAATATGTTGAATACAGAGGTCACAAATCATTTCAGTTCACTACTACTAGCGGTGCACCGCAAGGAAGTAATCTGGCACCCCTACTTTTCTCCATTTTTATAAACGATATAGGTGATCATATCAAGAGCAACATACTTCTGTTTGCAGATGATTTAAAAATATTCAAAATAATCAAAACTCCAAATGACTGCAAACTACTACAGAAGGATGTGGACTCGTTAAATGTGTGGTGCCTTTCCAACAAGTTACCCTTGAATATACAAAAATGTAAATATATAACCTACACCTTAAAAAATAATTTTATCCAGTTCAACTACTCAATAAATAATATTCCTCTACACCGGGAACACAAAATCAAAGACCTTGGAATTGAGTTTGACCAAAAACTCAATTTCTCACCTCACATTAACAGAATCGTATCATCGGCCACCCGAATGCTTGGTTTTATATTCAGAAGTTGTAAAGATTTTAAAAATAAGGATTGCTACATGAACTTATACACGGCCTATGTTCGATCACAACTTGAGTACTGTTCTTTAATATGGTCACCCTATTATAATACATACATCCAACAACTTGAGTCAGTTCAACGTATCTTTATGAAGTATATGGCATTTAAGCTAGACGGTGTCTATCCTGCACAAGGTATTGACAATAATATTCTGCTATCAAGATTTTCACTTCTGTCGCTTGAAAACCGCAGAAAATACTACTCAGCTATATTTGTGTACAAGTTAACTAACAACCTATTAGACTGCCCTGAGTTATTGTCTCAGCTAAACTTTCATGTACCTCGTATTCACAGTAGAGATGAGAAATATTTTTATCTCTGTACTCCCAGAACAAATTTAATGACTAAATCACCAGTATATTCCATCTGCAACATTCTAAACCAACATTGTAGTTGCGCAGACATCTATTGGCACCCACTTGGCATCTTTAAGAAACTGATTAAAAATCAATTAGAATCTCTATAGTTGTATTCCTCTCTGTTTTTCACTAACTTTGTAAATGTCACTTTGAACCTTTTATATATTTATATTTATACTTTACTTTAACTTACTTTGCTCACATTATATCTCTATGTTATCTTGTCCTGTAATTGGGTATCCAACCTGTTTGGACAATAAAGGATTTATTTATTTATTTATTTAAATGTTGAACTGATAATATGATTTTAATAGTGTTTAAAAAGGATGACATTAAGTTGTGGACAATCCCCTCAATTAATTTTGAAAAAATACTCAACAATGATATTTGTCGGTAATTATCTATATTAGTGGGATCATTTTCTTTATGTAGAGGTAAAACACTAGCAGTTTTCAATGTATCAGGAAAAATACTTTGTTCAATGGATTCGTTAATTAATAGTGTTAGTGGAGTGATTATTATGTTTATAATTGATCTTATCAGTTTCAGTGTAAAACCGTCTAATCCAGAAGAATTCGTATTTTTTATACAATTTAGAGCTTCCATAATATTATTTTCATCAATATAGTTGATAACAATAGTGTTTTGAGTGTTATTAGAGAGAGTTATGGTAGAGATACGTTTTCTCCAAAATGTTCAACTAATTTGATACTAGATATCGAGCTAAAATATGAGGCAAACTTTTCTGCTATGTTCTCAACATTTGACTCAATCGTATCATTGTTATTTAGTTTTATTTTGCAATTTGTGTTACCTTTCCTGCCAAGCTTAATGTTTACTATATTCCAGGTTGCCTTGGCTTTATTAGAGGAAGAATTTATTTGATCTCTGTAGTATTTAGCCTGTGTTAATTTGTCTTTATATTTATAGTGTTTTTTCTGGTTAAATATAATTGCCTAATTTCATCACTATTTGTGTTTATTGAGAGCCAATGTAGGTTTTTAAACTATCCCTATCATCACGCAATTCCTTAGTATACAATGTTTTTAGTTTTTTGTGATATAGTGTTTTGATACATCTCTTTTCAGACTAAAGCATATTAGCGATCATGTTGTTCGTTCGCTAGTATACCTAATAAATCAATCATTTTGCCAGGGGGTGATTTCCCGACGTTTTTAAAATTGTACGTATTATTCCACTTTTGAAAAAAGGCTGTCGTCCACAAAACAGTGACAACTATAGACAGATATCTGTACTTAGCATATTATCTAAAATAGCAGAAAAAGCTTTTCATGGCTGCCTTGTTAATTTTGTAGAAAAAAATTATAATTTGACACCATCACAACACGGATTTAGATCTGGTATATCAACTGAAATGGCTTCTTATCATTAACTTAATTATATATATCCTTGCCTAGATGCTGATAAATACATTATATCAATGTTTTTTTACTTATTGACTGCGAACTACTGTTATCTAAATTTTATCATCTGGGAATAAGAAATACTGCCCTGAACTGCATTAAATCGTATATGAAGGAAAGATTATTAATAGTGAATTACAATCATATTAACTCAGGGACCCATAAAGTTAAACTAGGTCTAGGGCAGTTATTTATGTTAGTTGTAAATGACCTTCCAGCTTACATAAGAAATGAGGGGCATGTTACTATGTTTGCAAGTGACACTGCCATTTCAACAACGGCTACTAGTGTGGATGAAATTCAAACACATGCTGACAACATCATTAATATTTTAAGCACTTGGTGTGATAGTAACAAATTAATACTGAACACCACAAAAACTGTAGTAATTAATTTTTATATCAGGCGATCTTTACCTACTACTTTTAAAATTTTAGACATCAAACTGGAAGATGAAACAAAATATCTTGGTACTGTTCTAGATTCTAAGTTATCATGGGATAACCATACCGATTACATGTGAAAAATTAAATAAAGCTCATTTTGGTATCCTACAAATGAAACACACTTTGGATGAAAATGGCCTACTAAATATTTATTATTATGCTTTGGCCTACTCACACGCAGCCAATGCCAAAAAAAAATTAGTCTCTTGGTTCTCATATACATACTAAATACTAATTTAATTTTTTACTCCCTTTAATAATAGGGTGGCAATGGGGGTGGTGGAGGGGGTAGCTAACGCCAAAAAAATTTTTGGAGATGTTTCGTTCTTGTATACACACTAAATCACATTTTATTTTTTTTTACTCCCTTTCATAAGAGTGTGGGGGTGGTATTGGGGGTGATAGTAGGGGGTGGTCGATGCAAAAAAAATGTTGAGATCTTGACGTATATACCCCAAATTGCAATTTTATGAACTCTTACCTGCTTGCTTTGCCTATTTACCCCCGAACCCTTCAACAGAATTAGATCAAAATATAATCTAGTTCCAGATCTCGTTACAATACATAAGTGTACCAAATTTCAAGTCAATATCATAAATGGCTTCAGAGTAAAGGTGGGCACAAAAAGAATTACGGACCGACTGACACAGAAATTTTTTTTCGCTCAAATTTAAAATCTCGACGTTTCATGACATTTCATGCCTATTACAAAAAAAAAAAAAAAATGTTGCATTACAATACTTCCACTGGACGTCTGGACCTGGAAGTAAAATTGATTTTAACTACCATAAGTGGGCAGTGGGAACTCTTTTAAATCTTTGCAAATACTATCAACGAAAGGTAATAGCAGGTATTTTCTGACACCATATATATTGATATTTCACAAATAGAAAATACTAATTGTCTAATTAATATAATTAGATCATTATTAAAAAGGGTATTATTATTATTATTACATATCTTAAGCATACTTACTCAATGGATCAGTTCTTTTTGAAACAACATCATTATCGACAAAATATTCATCATCCACGGTGAAACCTTCAGAGGCATCTTCGAATTCATCATCATCACTATCAATCTGAACTACTTGGTTTGCCGACTTTTTCTCTTTATTATGATTTGCCTGAGAATTTCGACGTACTATTAAGTCATGCTCAGGATAACTAGAATAAAGTATATTAAAAAATAATTATCACTTGGGATACATGTGTAAGATGGAACTAGTAACACATTTATTTGTCAACAGTGGCGGCTTATGATTTTTCACTTCAGATGGCAGATTCCACATAACATTTAAAAAATCAGTTATGTACAGCACACGACCAGAAATTCAGAAAAATTATAAAAGCCTTGAAAATTTTAAATAAAGGAATAAATAAGTTCTCTATTGGATGACTACAAATGGCCATCGACTGAGGTCCTTCAACCTTTACCATAAATTTATAATATACCGTCTGTCTATTTTACAAGGACCACACACACAATAAAGTTTTAGAAACAGTTATTCCATTTTTTGTGAGCTATATTTCAGTAAAAAGAAATTTGAAATCCATAGCCTACTTTGTGAGACAATAAGAATAATAACGTGTATCAAAAAATTCAAAACACGAGGTTGGGTTTGACATACGCCCATGTGCAAAAATGAAAAGAACAAATCTCAAAGTAGATCATGCCACCATTAATTCTGTTTATTTTTTATTTTTCCAACTATATAAAACATGTCACAAAAATTTTAACTGATGTGTCAATATTTAATATTTTACAAAAACCACAATTCATATCATTGAATCGTAAAAATCATAGTGAAAAACAATGTATACAGTTATTAACAAACTTGACTAATCGTCACTGTTGTGGGTTGCGTTGTCAAGTTCTAAGACTTTATATCAGTAATTATGGTGTACACCAAGAATAACAAATTCGATATGATTAGCATTTAATGTCAGCGTAATTTTGACGCTGAGATGGCAGTCACGGTTTACGGAGATAGATTTCCAGATGCTCCGCAGCCAAATCGAACTATGTTTAGAAAGTTAGTTCAAAATCTAAAAATGCACGGTTCATTTTTAAAAAAAGTAATAAGGCGAGGGTATGTTGCGAATAATGTAAGAAAAGCGAATAAAGTATTGAATTATGTAACCAAAATGAAGAAACCTCTTCAGAGAAAGTGTCGCATAAAAAAAGACAGTTAATGATGAAAGCCAAGATATAAAGGTTCTTGTCATTAGCTCAAATAGCTTGGGTAGAAACTAATGGTAATGTGTAGAAATGCATTTTATAATATATTACATAACGAACACAGAAAGTGAAACTTAACACACGAGTGGAAATGTTGATGCACTAGGCCGCAGGCCTTAGCACAATAAATATATTATTATTATTATTGTTATTACAAATGGTTGCGGGTACATTTAAAAATCCATAGGTGTAAGGTCTGGTGATCATGCAGAAGAATTAATTGGACCACCATCTGTCTCCGAGGTGATCTGTCAACTGTCTTGCTGCCAAAAAATTTTACGCCTTACTTCCAGTTGCAGAATGTTTAGAAATGGCAATACGAAGTTTTCCAAAAGGTCCAAATAAACATGCTAATTTAAATTTTCTTCTATGAAATATGGACCAACGATTCGATCGTAAAAAATTCCACACCACATTCACTTTTTTATAACGTTAACTTTGTTTGTGAATGACATAGTTTGGATTTTCAAAGCCCAATAGCGACTGTCTTGTGATGAAACGTGACCAATGTGACCATTGGTACAAAATGTCGCTTCGTCAGTAAAAATGATCACTCTGTGAAAACTTCTATCTATGAGGTAATTCTCACAGACACATAAAAACAATCCAATCGTTTCTCTTCATCTCCATTTTCAAGTATATGTCTGAACTTTGGCTTAAATGGTCGAACTTTGTTTTCCATATAAATTATTTGCAAATGACTTTTACTTACATCTTTGTGAGCGTTTGAGATGAAAAAGTGGACATGTTAATCGCTTGTATAAACTTGTGGCATTTTGAACAAAATTAACAAGAATTTTAAACAATTTTTAAAGACACAATAAAAACACCGTTAAACCAACAAATGTTTGGACAAGCTAAATATTTCATTGTTACTTCTTAACATTTAATTAGAACAAAATTGAGTTTTCTTGTTTTCTTTTAACTGTAATTTTGTTTGTATTTATCGCACATTTTAATACGACATATGAATAAATTCCTTATTAATAGTACTAATAAATGGTACCACGGTACCCATATGGTTCCATTTGAAAAAATTGAATTTTGCATACATCACGTAATTTAGTGTTTCTAACAGGATTTTGATTTTTGTAGCATTACACGGGTCATTTAGAATAAATCAGAACCGTCATGGGACACTTAAATGGAAAACTAAAAATTATATTTAAAAAAAATTGATGTTTGAAATGTTACTTATATGGCATCGTTGGATTCAGAAAATTATGCAGAATTCAAAAATGCAATAATATACAGGGTGTTCCATTTAAAAATCGAAAGTTAGTGTCACTTCCTGAGAGACAGAAAGTGAAAAAAATATTGTATGTCAAAAAGTGCCGCTTATTATATATGTAGCCATAAGAAACGATAGAGTGGTGGCATTACAATTTTAGCAGGAAAATTTAAAAGGCAAATTAAATTTTCTCTTCTGCTAATATGTATAGGTGAATTTTTGTTTTTTTTTTAGGTGAAAGATATCTGAATATCTTACAAAATTTGAATAATAACTATTTAGAAAATTTACCTCTCACCGAACATAGAAACATTTTTTATCAGTACGACGGTGCTCCCCCACATAACGCATATTTAATCAATAATTATTTACAAGAAACTTTTTATGATCAATGGATTGCCAATAATGGACCTTTCTTATGGCCTCCTCGCTCGCCCGATTTATCAGTTCTGGATTATTTCATTTGGGGAACAATTAAAAATAAAGTTTATGAGAGCCCATTAACAACCATTGGAGATTGTATGCAAACAGTAAGAAATGCATGTGCTGCAAGATCTTGATATTACTTTATCACATTCTCCATAATAAACAAATTTAAAAAGTCTTCGTGGGTGTAATTTAAACGTGCTGGCATTTTTTGACATAAGATTGACTGATTGTTTCTAATCATGGCTATTTTGATGAAATGATTACAACAATTCATGAATTTCTAATAAAATCGCAAATATTTCAAAAAGTTGTAACTTTAACCCCCGCAATGTTAATATCAGAAAAAAGGGAATTCAATTTTACACAACTTGAAGTAAAAAAATACAGGGTGTTCCGTTTGACCTAAACAAGTTTTGGCGGTTTGAATTTGACAAAATGTAACGCAACAAACGGAACACTTGGTATGATATTATTGAATTTATTTCAGTTGTAGAACGTAGTTCTCTTTGTGTTCTTTTTATGTGACAAGAAGCAAATGAGGATCTTTTATACGAAGAAAGTTATAAAGGTTCTTGCAAACCGTTGCACCTGTCAAATTTTCTATAAAATGTCAAATATTTCTGAAACGGCTAGGTTTAGGTTAGGATATGCTACATATTTTCGACTCAGAATTTTATGCTCTTTTCGATAACCCTAAAATATATAGGGTGTTCCATTTGAATTAAGCAAGTTGGTATCGACTTCCGGTATACGCGGAAGTGCCAGCTGCTTGTAATTATTTTAGTTGGATTGGCCATACCGACATTAGTAATTAGCTAAATTTTCAAAATTTTCTGATGTGTACTTTTTTCTATATCGATTGATTCAGTTCCCAGTGAGACACCCTGTATATGTTCGCTGTATTTTCTTCTGTGTAATTTCCATTGACAATATTAGCAAATACTCCAAGATGCAAAGGGGAAAAAATTAAAGCTGAGTGGTGATCATTGAATATACGAGGGAACATGCTCTTGGGCGTCCTGTAGCAGCCACCAACAGTTAACAATTAACTTTTGTGGTTACCATTACTTACTTTATTCCTGAAAGAGCCAGCATCGTGTTATCGTCTATATTAGGCGGCCAGCCACTCCATATTTGATTACGAACGTGTACGCTAGTTAATGTATAAAAATCCGTTTTCACCTCCAAAATCGTTTTAGTACCTTGATATTTCAGGTTGTATGTTTTACCCTCAAATTTAATGTTTAAGGTGTAGCTGCCACTTAATTTCTCAGTTACTGCACTCCTAAAATATACATATATGCATATAAATAATAAGAGCATATTCCTAGGAAGATAAACTTAGAAATTGCAATAATTCTATGAATATTGAAAAATGGTTTGTGTATTTGGTAAGATTATAACTACAAAAAATTAATGAAATTTTACACCGTGCAAAGTTCCCGTGTAAACCCTGCATAAACTGGGAAGCTAAAACAAAATTATACATAGACAATTTTTTATAGCACGAAATTTTGTAATGAAAAGTAGTGACAGCATATCAAAGTTTATAGTTTATACAGCAGTAGCTCTAAAACTTCCACCGCAACAATGCCGTCTTCTTGGAAATTACTTTATCTTCAATTGTGTGGAATTCAAATAATATGATACTGTAAATATAATATTATTGTAGATAGGCTGGAAAACTTGGGTCGTTAGCTAATTGGAATTTCCAATAAATCTTTATACTACTACTACTACTATGATGTAGATTTTTTTTTAATCAAAAATTTATGTAACATAACTTCCCTGTCAAATTTTTTTTTTGTAAAACATCGGAAAAACTAACTTTAATTTCAAACCAAATATCTTTTATATACCGGGTGATTTTTTGAAAACGAGCCACCCTTAATAACTCAAGAACCGTTAAAAATTCTTTTTGCAGTAAACGGCATTTTATTGAATGTCAAGAGGGATACATTTTAACGAGAAAAGGTGTGATCCAAAAGTCACCCTCTCACCCCCAGCTACCCCAAGTTCATAATTTCAAATGGCACCCCTAATTTTTTTCATTGATTTCTGATAGCAGAATTTTTTTAGAATGCAATCATAAAAAATAGTGTGACCTTGAAGAGGAAAATTTTTGATGTAAATCAAAAAACTGAATTATTATAAAGAAGTGATAAAAGCCATAAAAATCTAGGTAATGTGATATTACATTTCGAAGGCGCACACTGGCAATTGCCGGCATGTTAAAAAAATCCTCGTAGCCCTAAACTACCCCCCTTCAAAATTATTTAATGTGATACCAAGTTGTTATTGAACTTTTAGATAATTATTATTGTAAACATGAATCGCAACATAATTTTCAGGCTCATAAGCTATTTTTTTTATTAACCTATAATAAGTGTTCAAAATGTTTGCCATTTCTGTCCATACAGTGATAGTGCTTTCGAATTCTTCTCGCACTTTACAGGACTCTGAATTGATCTACATTTCTGAGTAATTCGTTGCCGCAAATATGCAATGTTTTCGGGCAGGGTTTTGTATACAACTGACTTAAGGTGACCCCATAGAAAGAAATCTGGGCTGGTCAAGTCAGGGGATCTGGCTGGCCACTCAATAGGTCCTCTTCGTCCAATCCATCTATCTGGGAACCTGTCGTTGAGCCATTGGCAAACCGTTATGCGATAATGAGGTGGAGCCCCATCTTGCTAAAAGTAGAGCAGTTCTTCACTTAAAATCAAATTCCCCTCTTCGTCACGCTGATTTTCCAACGCATCTACTATTAAAGGGTGAATAATATATTCCAATAAATCGAGGTAAATATCGCCATTTAAATTTTCGTCAATGAAGACGGGGCCAATAATGGTATCCCCCAATATACCCACCCATACATTCAGTTTTTCGGGTGTTTGACTATGATCTTCTCTGAAAATGCGGGGACAGTTATGTTTATTCACAAATCCATGTAAAAAAATGTGCACTCATCACTGAAACAAATATTTTTGACTAAGTTTCTATTGTTGTTAACCATATTTGTCATTATTTCACAAAACTCTACGGTCATAATCGTTTTCACCAAGCTCTTGATGGATCTGAAGTTTGTAGGGATGGAATTTTTGTAGTTTCGTTGCCTTCCGAACTGAACTATACGAAGTCCAGCTAAAGCAGAAACTTCAGGAGTGAGCTGGTAGGATCCATACTGAAGTGCCCTAACACTTAAATTTTAGCTGCCTCATCCAAAACATTGCGATTTGTTCTCTTTCTGTTTATCAAAGAACCAGTTTCCTTGAATTTTGCAACTAATTCTGTTACATACTTACGATGCATATTTTTACCTGCATTCCGCCGATTGAAAGTATCAGCAGTTTTTCGAGCGGACTCTTTTTCAGCACCATAAATTAAAATCATTTGTATTCTTTCAGTGAGAGTGTAAACCATTATGAAAATTATCTTAAACTTTAAAAACAACTGCGGAGCGTTGAGATGCACAGTGAAACTTTGAAAATAAATGAGTGTGTGTACAATTCAGTGCATCAAAAACAAAACAAAATAGGCCTGTCACATGTGATATTAGTCTAATCAATATATAAAAAAAAGGGGTAGCTAGGAGTGATTGGGGAAATGATTACAGAATTTTAAAAGATTAAAAACAAATAATTGGCATCCATTATTCATGTTCTACGTACCCATTTATTAAAATAATTCCTACTTATATTCAGGAAGATTTAAACCAATAATAATCAGTGTAATAAAAACAATTCCAAGAAATATTTGCCCCTCTTATTTTCAATGTGCATTTGTTTACTATCGAGCTAGTATTGTCGGTAAACTACCTTATAAAGAGACACCCTTTCTTGTCAGATTTTTTATGTCTGCTACTTTGTTTTACACAAATAACAAGTGACGATTTTAATGGTTGTAATAAATCCTACGTAGTATGGATTGGCAGTGGCGGCGTAAAGGGGGGGCCGTCCGCCCCTCGTGCCAAGCACCAAGGGGTGGTAACGTGGTGACAACTCACTCGTGTAGCTTAGTAGCTAGCCACTGATACATCTATATGACGAGTACGGCGCGGGCGGAAGGGGCAAGTGATTTCGGCCCCTCCCTCAACCCGCGTCGCGTCATGTGTCAATTAAAACAAACAATCAGTCAGTCAGTGTTATTGTTTACAAGCGTCGAGTCGCATCACGGTAGTCGAAAGTCAATAGGTACTAAATATGTGATAAAGGAATGAGTGCGAGTATGGACTACCTTGGATCTTCTGAAATTCATTGTAAAATGGAACTATTCTGAGTCTGTTCCGAGTCTAGCGCTGTGTCTTAGATTTTTTTAAACTATTTGTATTTCGGTAGCTTCTTGTGAAAGAAGTTTCTCAAAATTAAAGTTGATAAAATCTTACTTAAGGTCCACAATGGACCAAGCGCGACTTACTAATCTTGCCATATTGTCCATTGAAAAAGACAGGAAAGGTAAATTTTGATAGTGTGATCAAATATTTTAGCAAAATAAAGTCACGTAAGCATGTTTAGTATTTGATTTGTTGTATTATTTTGGGAGTGCTCAATAGAAAACCACCCCAGGTGCCAACTTATGCTATGCCGCCACTGTGAGTTGGTAGCACATTAAATAATTGTGAAGTGGGGGTAGTTTAGGGTGATGAGGATTTTTTTAACATGCCGGCAATTGCCAGTGTGTGCCTTCCAAATGTAATAATCACATTACCTAGATTTTTATGGCTTTTATCACTTTTTTATAATAATTCAGTTTTTTGCATTTACTTACCTCAAAAATTCTCCTCTTCAAGGTTACATTATTTTTTTTTTACAAATTCTGCTATTAGAAATCGATGAAAAATTAGGGGTGCCATTTGAAATTGTAAACTTGGGGTGGCTGGGGGCGAGAGAGTGAGTTTTGGATCACACCTTTTTTCGTTAAAATGTATCTCCCTTGACATTCAATAAAATTCCGTTTTCGAGTTATTAAAGATGGTTTGTTTTCAAAAAATCACCCGGTATATTATTATTATCTTTATTATTATTATGGTGTTAAGTTAGGCGGCAAAGCCGTTTAAACTTTTGATTTACACAGGATATTAATGGTAAGAATCATAAAGGTTTTTAAATGTGTTCATTGACACTGCACAAATACAGTCATTCGATAGAGAGTTCCAGTCCCTATTTAGAAAGTGCTGGCGACATACGGAATTTGCTCCTAACTAGTTTATAATTGTGACCTTTTAGTCTTCTGTTCAAATCAACAGAATGGTGACCATATAATATTTTATACGTTTCTATTAAGTCACCACGAAGCCTTTGTCTGTTAAGATTCTCAAGTGCAGTTTTGTGAGGCGTTGCTCATAGGTTAGGTGACAAATTGCTAGACAAAGTTTAGTAATCCGTCTTTGGGTTTGTTTAAGTGTATGAATGTCCTTGGCAAAATATAGGTTCCATGCGGGTGTAGCATATTCAAGTATGAGCCTAATATAGATTTTTTCTCAAGAGGTTTCAATGAGATATTTCTAAATGCTCGAGATACCATATAAGTAACTGTGTTCGCCTTCTTTATGTGATTTATGTGAGGCGCCTATTTTAGGTCTTTATTTATAGTGACGCCAAGGTCTTCTTGTAGCTCCACGTTTTCTATTGTATTGTTTAGTAAAAACTTGTGACAAGAATTATTACTGCCAACGTGAATGATACAGTACTTGTTTTTATTGAGCGCAAGTGACCAAACAGTGCACCATTCTTCTATTCTCCGTAGGTGTGTAACTATCTTCTGGTAGTGGGCTAATGGATTGTTGTTTAATTTGGTATCATCAGTAAACATTGATATCTCTGATTTAAACCCTACTGCAAAGTCACTAATGAAAACATTAAATAAGATGGGTCCCAGTACGGAACCTTGAGGAACTCCACTTGTCATTCTGTAGCTGTCTGACGTTTTCCCCCTCTATTCTCACTCTACCATCCCAGTCAGACAAAAAATTCTCAATCCAACTTAACAAGTTTCCCTCAATGCCATAAAACGCCAGATTGTAAATCAGTCTGATATGGGAGACCTGGTCAAAAGCCTTCTTGAAATCAAGGTAAATTATGTCAATACGGTCATTTCTATCTACTGATGATATCCAAGAATCATCACACTCCAGCAGATTAGAGACCGTGGATCTACCTGGAAGAAACCCATGTTGTTTCTTGGAAATCACTTCCTTTTCAATAAAGAATGTGGTAAGTTCCTCGGCTAGTATTTTCTCCATTAGCTTGCAAGGTATAGAGGTTAAGCTTACTTGCTTGTAATTTCCAGAGTCAAATTTACTGCCTTTTTTATATATTGGAATGATAATGGGCATTTTCCATTGATTTGATATTTTTCCCTCCTCTAATGACAGTTTCATAAGATTAGTTAAGAGGCCCACTATTGAATGGATGTTTGCAAGAAATATTAGATGGATACCATCCGGTCCTGGACTACAGTACAATTTGATGCCCTTGAGTGCACTTATCACCTTATTTTCTGTTATGTCTACCAGTAATAAGAGTATTGCTACTTTTGATCTGTGGTGAATATCTGGTAGAGCGGTAAAATGGGTTCCACTCCAAAGCGTTTCATAAATTTCTTTGCATAGATGTTAGCTACTACTTCTAGGTTATTTACTAATTCTCCATTACTGTCACGTAAAACAGGCGTGCTGACTCTAGACTGCAAGGTACTTTTGACATATCTGTAGAAGCACTTATTGCTTTTATTTTCCACCAACTCATGTTCATATGTTTAGCAGTTTTTATTAGGGTTGACTTTCTTGCAACTGAATTGATATGCATTATAGTCTTCCAGTCAATCTGATGACCGATACTTATGCAAACATTTCCTTTTTTTGTTAATCAGATTTCTTAGCTTGGACTTGATCCATAGTTTCGATTTGGACTTTTTAGTTTTATATTCGGAGATCAACATCTTCACAGGCAGAAAAAGAAAGAAGGATGGTCTGGAATACACTTCAGAAGCTATGGACTATGTATGGGCGAGCAAGAATGATGCAGATGGAACTGGTGGGCATAACCATAGCCGCAAAAGAGATTGTAGACATACTACGGACAATACAATCAGGATCTACAGTGTTTTGTAAACAATCACTACTAGCCCTCAGAAGTTACAAAACTACCACAGGAGCAGTATGGGAATGCCACCAAGCACTTGTGGATGCCTCAAACATGAATAACATATCGGTATGCTGGGTGAAAGAATATGCACAACGCAGTGGCAACAAAGAATCCGACAGACTGACCAAGAAAGCAGCCAGGCCCTGTCAGTCTGCTACCAATCACGGCCATAACACTAATAATTAAAGAGAACACCCACAACGAATTTAAGAAGCTGTGGGATGAAGCAAGTAGCTGCCAGCTTGCTAAGGAACTGCTAAAATATCTCAACAAGAGCACGGTAATGGACTACCTGCAAAGTTCAGAAGGAATATCCGCTTTATAACGGAAATCCAGACTGGACACTGTCTGTTAAGGAAACATCTACCGAGAAAGTACCTACCCCCCACTTTTTTCTATAGTTTTAAAAATAAAATTCTGAAATTTGGGAAATCGAATATAGGTATCAATTTTGACCATTTGGTGGTAAAAAATTCACTTCCAGTATGACCGGGAATTGCCACAACTTTCTTATTTTATATAGCTCCCTGTATATTTAAGTCATTTTTAAATCATCATCATTTTACATAAAGCTGTAATTTCTCTCTCCAACGCTTTTTTCAGATTTAAAATCGGATGAAAAATAACCTTGGAAATGGCATTTATTTGCTATTTCTAGTTAGCTTTGGAATTCAGGAACAAATTTAAAAAATTTCGAAGTGCTTAGACTTTGAATTGGAATAAAAGTTTATTTCTCAATGTTCATTTGCTTGGATTTAAATATGTTTTGTTTTTCCTATGTTTCCAATTTCATGGAAATTCAATTTGTCATGACTCCAATTTTGCAAATAGTACCCTGTATGTTTTATTTTTTTTATCAGATAGTGTTATAGGTTTGGTATTTAGTTGTGTTCTATTGTTCTAATTATAATAGTTATAAATTTAGTAAGTTGCTGTCCAGATAGGTACTTTCGTTTTTTGCTAACGATTTGACAAAATTATATTTGTCAAAATAAATTTTGTTTAATTACAAATAACTCATCTGGTTTTCATAGCTTACTGCAAGATATGGACACATAATTCAAAACGCTTCTATGAAAAGCTTAATATTTATTTTAATATATATTCCATTTTTAATCGGAAAAACCAGTCTAAAGCAGATTTACCACTTTATCTGATAAAAAAATAAAACATACACAGGGTACTATTTGTAAAATTGGAGTTATGACACATTGAATTTCCATGAAATGTAAAAATGGGAAAAACATTTCTAAATCCAAGCAAAAGTACAAAATAGGCCAATTTTACATTTTATTTGTTGAGAATTATTCAAATTCAAAGTTTACTTCGAAATTTTGTAAATTATTTGTTCCTGAATTCCAAAGCCAACTAGAAATAGAAAATAAATCCCATTTCTAATGTTATTTTTAATTCGATTTTATATCTGAAAAAAGCGTTGGAAAGAAAAATCACAGCTTCATGAGAAAAGTGACTTAAATATACAGGGTGCTATTTTAAATAAGAAAGTTGTGGCGATATCCGGCCATATCGGAAGTTATTTTTTTTTACCACCGAATGGTCAAAATGTGGCCATTGATACCTATATTTGATTTCCCAAATTTCAGAATTTCATTTTTAATACTAATGCCTTGCTTATATATATTTTTTTATTTTAATGCCTAACTGTAGAAAAAAAGGGTGGGGGGTAGGTACTTTTTGAATCACCTGGAGATTAAGTGAAACACCCCTCTGCAGGGGTTATGAACAGTAAGATGAGACGGTCCAACATGTACTCTGTGACTGTTCTGCCGTCTCATTAATCAGAGAATCCATTTTGGGAGAATGTTGGAATACTCTGGCCGATTTAAGGGAGATGCCCCTAGGCAGCATCACCACCTACTTCCCATGATTCAGTATTTTTCTTTAGCCACCCTCCCAACCAATTCCATAGCTTGAAGATTTTGTGTAGGTTGGTTTTTGTGAAGAATATTTGCATTTGATTTACTTTTTTTATCATAAAAATATATATATTTGATTACATATATACATAGATATATTCAGAAAGAGAATTTTTTGCACTGCCTTACTTTTATATTTAATTAGAACGCCTTTTTATGTAAACCGAAAGTGATCATAAACTGAAAAGTTACGGTCGTGAGCAAAAAAAATAGGACAAGTCTTATAACGGTATTTTGCTTAAATCTAGTTGTATACATCTAACTTTAATTTTTGTGACATTGTCAGTTAGTTGTCATAATATATAATATAAACTAATATGCCTCATATAAGCGATTTAGTTAAATCTGGAGTTATTGCTAACGCAGAAGATGGATGGTCAATGACACAAATTGCACTGCATTATAATATTGACAAAAATTCGGTGTGTAACATTTTAAGAAAGTGGAGAATAACGTACGATTAGTAGAAATCCTGGATCAGGGCGACGAAGGAACAACAAGATTTGCAATTGGTAAATGCTTTAGAAAATCCATTTTACTCAGTTATTCAGGCTGCTGAAGAAACGAATTTTCCTTTCCTTTCGCCGGCGAGTAAGAGAATCGGAGCTACACTGTCATGCAGCAGCACAGAAATACTTACTTAAAGCTGAGCATAAAGAAGCTCGAGTAGGTTTTGCGCTTTAATTTTTAGCGCATGATGTAAATTTTTGGAACAATGTAATCTTTACAGACGAAAAAACTTTCCAGTCAACACACAGCAGTAGTATTCGTGTTTACTGCCTTCCGAATACTCGGATTCGATGAGAAATATATATCTAACAATGATAAAAGTGGTAGATTTTCCGTCAATATGTGGGCTTGGATATCGGCATGTGGTCCTGGTGTTTTGTGACATATTGAGGAACGATTTAATAGTGAAACGTATATTAGGATTTTAGACAATATTATGATGCTCCTTTCTATGTCACAATTATTTCCTAATAATGAGTTCGTATTTCAACAAGACAATTGTTCTGTTCATACTGCTCATACCGTAACTAACTGGTTTCAGGATAACAACATCAATGTTCTTAACTGGCCCAGTCATAGCCCAGATCTTAACCCTGTGGAAGAAGTATGGGGACTACTCGTAGGAAGCATTCAAAAACGAACTGTGAGACCACAGAATGCCGAAGAATTACTAGAAATAGTAAATAATGCATGGGAAGATATTATTACTAATGATTATTGTATAAGGTTATTTAATTCTATGCCAAACAGACTTATAGAAGTTATAAATAGAAATGGTGCAATAACAAAATATTAATAGTTCGTTGTTAGTTTCTTGTTAAGTAGGATATCTTTTGTCCTTTGATCTAGGATTTCTATTAATCGTACCATTTATTCTCCACTTTCTTAAAATGTTACACATCAAATTTTTGTTAATGTTATAACGCAGTGCAATTTGTCTCATTAACCATCCATCATTTACTATAGCAATAACTACAGCATTAAAATAAAAAATAAATTAAAAGTGATATCTGTTTTATTTCGGCTACTCATTACATATTCAAATAGAGACAGATTTATATTAGAAAAAAAAAGTGCCCTATTTTTTTCTGCTCACAACAGTACCTGGTATAATCATTTATAAAAGAACAGAACTATTATAAATACAACAATTTCCATTGCAATAACGGAAGTAAATATGGGTGCAAAGTTATAATACCAATATAATAGAGATGACAAAAGCTAAGTATCTAGAACTTTTCATAATTTTTTTCCACCACACAGGCTCACGCAGCACTCCCTAAACATTTTTGGTATTTGACATTTGTCCCATCATTTCAATTTTGTTGCTCTTTAAGTTAAAATCGTAGATTGTGGAACACATTAAGCACATCCTTTGCATCTCATTAATAAGAAGAAAAGATAACACAGCACTGCTATGATTTACTTTTTCCATTGTGAAAAATAATTTTTAAAACTTATATAACTGTCACTTATTCCTGAATAATTGAAAATAAAATCTTTATATTTCATATGTTTGCATTTGCATGATAATATGACCTATTCTTCTTATTTTCATTGGAAAGAAGAAAGGATGCCTGTTATATCTGATTTCCCAATAGGCATAAGTTCAAATCTTTTCAAAAATAACTAAATAAATAATTATATATACCACTCACTCATCATCTGCAGTTAAACCTCCAACATTTTGTTTTATCGTCAAGTGAAGAGAATTCTCATCTGGCAACATTAACTTTGAAAAAGGTGTATTTTCATATTGAGCTAGTCTAGCCCAACTAGACAATAACTGTCTACAGGGAGCAATTTTTAAATCTCTTTGCAACCTTATCTTCAAATCATCTAAAATCATAATGAAATGACTACCTATACACAATAAAACACATGGATACTCACTGACTGTACCACTATCTGGCAGTTCAATTTTTATTATTCTATCACAGTACTGCACATTGAACTTCAGCATTCTCACATTTCCGCTACCTCCTGAAGTTGAGGGAAGGTTGTTGTCTTGACTACGTGAATTGCGTGATATATTTTCTCGAGATGTTTTCTTTGTTGGGGGATGCCCAACATTGTTTCCTACTTCCATCATATCTGTTGCAGTTTCGACTGGAATTGCAGGGATGTCTGCATCATCTTCCACAACCATAACATCAGGATCTGGTCTGGGCTGAAAGGCTTGAGTATCTGGTGGCATTACTCTGCTAACAGCTCGCTGTAAAATGATTCATCATTAACGTGTGATAACAAAAAGGAATATTAATATACTACCAAAAGGTCCCAGTTAGTCTCATCCAGGTGGAATATCGCCTCAGCAACATCTTCAATACCAGTACATGCCTAGAAACATTTAAAAAATTTGCTAATAAATACTGATTGTCATTCTTCTAACCTGAGCAAATAATATTTTTAAAACTTAAAATAACACAAATATTTGAATTTATTATACCTGAAAGTCTGCTAGAATTTCTTCCCTATTTTCCGACATACTTAGGTATAATTCGAGAACTAATTTTACAAAGAACAATGTGTTTTTAACCTGTAATAAAAACTCTAGTTGTCAACTCTGTCAAACACGTACAAGTACAAAACATTTCCTAATCCCTAATGCGCATGACCAAAAACATTCCCTAGTGCGCATGCGTGAAAATATTTTCTGATATTCTGATGCCTGCATAAATATTTCAATATTTTGGTCATTAACATATAATTAGTTAAGAAATATTCTTATAAAATGACCAAGCATCGCGCTCAACTTTTTAAAAGAATATCCTTTTCAAGTACTGCGCGTTGCTGGTCCTTATCTTATTAAGGGTTTATAAAAACAATGAAAACTATCTGTCTTTGTTATTTATAGTTTAGAAAATGACAATGATACTCAAGATTAATAAACATCAATCTTGAATGATACTTTCAAATTACTCCGAATGAAAGTTCGTAAACCCCTATTAATGAGTTACGTTCATTTTTAATCTCTAGTCTTCTTTGTCTTTCTTTTCAAAATAAAGTTATATTTTAGCACTGTAGCATGGTGGAGAGAGTACTTGTATATGTGCTGTGGTAGTGCGCTGCCCTCCTTAGTTAAATCGTTCTATCTACATTTTTTCATTTTCTGGGTTCCTATCTATATAGGAGTCTGTGATATAGGTAAAAGTCAGTATTATTTATATATGGATGGTGACCATTCCAACGGAAACCGCGTTCTCACCTCACACATCTTCCAGCGGCTTGTATATCAGTGTATGCGCGGAAGTTATACAACCTTAGGCGAGGGTTGTATAGGAGATATACCATCCTTCGGTCCCTTGTCTATTAAATGTTAGGCAAGTAAAAGATCCCTACTCTTCTTAAGGGAAGAGGTTCGGCAAAATTCCTGGTTGGGGGTAGCTCGTCTACAGGCGTCGGTGTTCGGCCTCAGTAGCGGAAATAGGCCGACGTTAAATAAATGTACAAGAAAAAAATCTATTTTACCAAGTTAGAACTTCCTAATTACTCCTGATATCCATTAATTTCATCTAAATGTTGTCTATGTGTAAAATAACTGCAGTTACTAACATAAAAGATCCTATCAAACATTTCTATCTCAGTTTTAACAATTTGTCAGTTAGGATGATTTAACTAAGGAGGGCAGTGCGGCTGAGCAGATTTCATCCGCTAATTTTGAAGCCAGCTGAGCTATATTTTTGCGCATTAGACGCATAAGCGGTGCCATTCGAGCGAATAAGTCATGACGTCACGCTTAAAGCCACTTGCAGCGGTATCGCGCGGCTTCAGGAGTACGCTAGCAAATGACGTCACGCTTCAAGGCGCTTAAAGACATTAGTGTAAGCCGCGAGATCGCAAAAATTTAACTCAGATTTGGGCAAGTTTGACCGTTTGACGGACTTACAATAAGTCACCGAGGACGCAAAAAAATCAAATAAAACATGGATTCTTAATTTTTTCCGGAATATCATGATATAATTAACATACAGTTTTCACTTCTTTATGGGAGTAAATATAAAAAATATACGTCGTGTCATATGTGTTTTCCTTTTCTATGTAAAACAATGTATAGTCTATACGATAATAGAACACATTGACTGACATTAGTGACATTCCGGGTTTATGAAACTTCACTCGGAGCAACTTGAAAGTCTCATTCTCATTTTCTAAAAAAACCATAAAAATAACAAAGACATAATATAGTGAGATCTGAATTCCCTGAGTCAATTTTTGTAAACCCCTATTGCCACCAACATTATTATTATAATTTCTCTAGACTCTAGACATCTCTTGGTTCGAAGAGAAACTTTACAGTATCACGTGGCCATGCCAAAAATCTTCGGACTTTCGGAATGGTGATTTAAGTAAAATCCCTATAAATACAGTTTTCTTTTCATGGATTTGTAGTTTTTGAAACAAGAATTCTGATTGCCTGATAAAGGTTAAAAACTGTCAACTGTCAATTTTGTTCCAATCACTTTTCTTATTTTCAAAACTCGAGGGCTCCAAGTAAAAAGAAAACCTCATTGTAGAGTCTGGCCACTCAGCCTCCACTCCAGATGGATAATGGCAGTCTATGATGGCAGGGAAATCGGCGACACGAGTCGACTGGTGTTGATTTGTGTCGGTAAATGGAAAGCACCTAATCTAGTTAGGGACAAAGAATTTATATATAATTCTTTGGTTAGGGACTCACCTAGAGCTGTTTCCTTTTTGCACAAAATTGAGTCAAATATGAAGTGAGTATATAGTACACGGAAATTATATAGACAAAATTATGTGGAATGGAAGAAAAAAATTATAATAAGCTGAAATGTCTATAATAGTTGGCTTATGGGTATAAGAATACATATCAAAAAAGTTCCCACCCCTAAGGGGTAAGCTTCATCTCTATCTCACCCCCTTTAGGGACACCGCACTGGCTTTTTTACAATATCTTTTAAACGCTTTATCTTAGGGAAAAAACAAAAGTATAGAAAAAGGTTTATCACAAAATTCTCTAGAAAAAAGGTTCTGTGTTATGTATCGATATTTCTGCTATATATATTGTCAAATGTCCTTAAGAACTCAAGAAAAACAGTTCTTTTTGCTCATGCATTTACTGGTAGTGACACAACGTCCGCTTTTTTTGGAAAAGCAAACTAAAAACTATACATTTATTAAATTCGAAAACAAATTTACAAGAAGTTGTTAAAACCTTTAACAAACCAAATGCTACAAAACCATAGACTTATATATATATAGACCACACGATGGTTTAAGAAACTATGGGAACAACCTTCGACGGGACAACATATCCACGATATTCTTTTCAAGCCATCTATTTCATACATGTGATTGCGTATAATATAATTCATTCTCTCTCTTCATTTCACAATGGTAGGAGAACTAGTTATGTTTGTATCCTGATTTGTTGCGTCCGAAAAAATGCGAGTTACCACACTCTAAGTGAACGCTCGACCTTCCAATCGTTTTCCTTATTTATCGGAAGATTCGATTACTAACAAACAACAGACATCTGTTTTTAACCTCTCCACAATAAAATTGTGAGAGGTTACTAAAATTGGTTCAAAAACGAAAATTGAGATAACATAAAATCTTTACGTTTTGAGGTCCTAGGAACCCAAAAAAGTGGTCTTTGAAAAATGTCTGTGTGTGTATGTGTGTTAGCACGATAGCGCCGAAACTACTGAACAGATTTGAATGAAACTTTGCGTGTGCGTTTCTTTAGTGTCCCAGAAGATCTGAAAAGGTTTTGGTTGAGATCGGATTACGTTTAGTGCCATTTTGACGCAACAAGTTGTTTATTTTATATTTACTTTCAATTTGCAATGGAACCATTGAAAAGCAGTTAAAATTCTGATTTCAACGATATATCACACTTCCACCCTTTCGATTTGGTTTCCGTGAAAAAAATTAAAAACAAAGCAAATATGGCATAGATCGCATTTCGCATGACATGATCGATGCGCGTAGCGGTTACATCGTGAAACTCGTCACATCACGTGTCAATTCACGTGTGAGGGTTTCTTCACTGCTCTAGAAGTAGAGCGGATTACGTTTAGTGCCGTTTTTAAATATATATACAGACAAATCGAAGAATTAAACTACAAATATTCCTCTAAAATCTAGTAAAATTACTGAAATGCTAAGGTTTGATTTAACAAAGACAGCCGCGAGCGATCGGATTGCAATGAGCAAATTTTGATGATTGTCATTGTCATCGTTTGTCATCCGATAACGTTGGTATCATGTCATGTTAATAAGATTTCGGCACATTTGTAACTTTTAGTGGATTGTCACAAACTTTAAAGGTAGATGTAACAATATCAATATCATATGCTTTCTGTACCTTCGTTGGTGAATTTATTATAGATTATCACTCACCAATTTTCAGTTTGTTACTTTACAAATCTGTAGTATTTAGGATAACTAGACTTTCTTAGTCGTTCAAGTGATGTTAAAGTTGTTAATATCCTAATAGTATATTATTCAACGAGCGATAATGTAGGTAATAACTCGCATAGTCGCATAGATGATTGTAAATTCATTAAGTTGAGGGTTTTTTAGTGCCCCAGAAGATCTGAAAAGGTTTTGGATGAGATCGGATTACGTTTAGTGCCGTTTTGTTACACAATTTAATGCTCTTTTCGGCTTCAAAGATCCACAAGTGGGGAAGTTCCAGCCGCTTCCAGTTTTTTTTATAAATTCTGATTATTTCAGCAATAACATCAATTTACGATATATTAAATGAAGTAGTCGCATTTTCTTGGATATTTCTTTATATAAATTCCGTAGAAATTGATTTCAAGTTGAAATATTGTAAGTAAAAAAACTATGACTATAGTTGCAGATAATTGGCGAATATTTTAAAATGCAAATGACTTCACATACTCTGTGATCTTGTGGCATGTAGCTAAGATGAGGTCGGTAGCTATTTTAATAGATTTTATAATCTATTTTATTCCTACCCCCATCAACTGTCGATTCAGAAAATATCAGCTCATTATAATTTTTTTCTTCTATTTTTGCTAATTTCCGTGTACTATAATAATACTAATCTCAGTAGCAGTGTTACGCTGTGGTGTTACTGCTCAATGGCGAACATTCTCTTTCATTTTATCCGCCAGAGTGCACCAGCTGTACTCGGTTGTTTGTCCGTCAATGTCAATACGAAAAAATATGTCTTTGATTTGAATAAACAAAGTTAATTAGGATGTAACATGAAAACTTGTTGCTGTGTACCAAAGTGCTCTAACACAGTAGGACATTTATTCATTTATTGCCTAAAAATGTCCGGCGTTTCCGACAGCTATATGATAAATCTGGTGTTTTAAAATTGTAATCTATATATGTTCATCTTCAAGTGTACTAATTAAAATATTGTCACAATTGATTAATCTAGAATAAAAGAGGATTTACAAACAAAAAATTAAACAAGTTCATAAATGTAATTATATGCCTTTCAACCAAATCAGCTTTTTTTTTCATGAACTCTATAGCACCTCTTTTTCTCAGCACCGCTTTTAAAGTTTTAAACGGTTTAATGACCAACTGCCGTAATCCTTTTTATCAATTTGGATAATTTCTACGAATAAGAGATTGGGAAACTCTCGGAAATCGGGAAATTTAAACTATTTAAAGGTTTACATTCATTAAACCGAGTACGCATGGCGTCATCTATTGGATATGTTAGGAACTGGCTTGGATTATATTCCTCATTCTTTTTATCAATTTGGCTCATTTCTACAAATAAGAGATTGGAAAACTCAGAAATCGGGAAATTTAAACAATTTAAAAGTTATAATGTAACTTTTAAATTGTTGTTTAATGCCATTCTCAATGTGTATCATATATTATGTGATACAAATTGAGAATGACATTAAACCGAGTACGCAGGGCGTCATCTATTGGATATATTAGGAACTGGCTTGGATTGTTCCCCATTGTACAAAAGAAACTAACTGCTACCAGTGAACTCTATATTAACTTCACTGACTGCTACTGCACACCTAACCTAAATAATCGAATACCAAATGTCTGTCAAAGGCGGTAATTTTAAAATAATCTTTATGTTCTACTAAAAGCAGCTATAGATTTTTTTCATTTTTACGAACCGTGCATAAAATTAATCTCTCATTGATGTACAAAAACATAAATAATTTTTCTAATTCAGCTCAAAAACAAACAAACAAACATTAACCTCAATCTTCAACTAAGTACAAAGTGAGCTAGTTGAGTTAAAAGGGGGTAGAAAATCTCACTTTAAGGTGCTCCCCTTTCGCACAAAACTGAGTCTGAGTCAACTGTGAAGTGAATCTCAATGAATATTTTAGTGCTCAGTTGTGCAAAAGAAACGATCTCCTGCACTCCTAATCTATGTCTGTCAAAGGTTTTGTAATTTAAAAAGTTTTTGCGTTCTCTAAAAGTTCCTGGTAGTCCTGTAGTTTTTTCATTTTTACAAACCGTGCATAAAATTGAAAATAATCACTCACTGATGTATTATACAAAAGTATAAATAACTCAAAAACAAACAAACACTAACCTCAATATGTAACTGAGTACAAAGTGGATTTGCTCCCAAGTAGGGGTAGAAACTCTCACTTTAGACTCACTTGCAGGAACTAAAAGAAAAAAGAAACAACTGAGGAATGACGTCAATGTGAGAAATACACTGAGATTTCGTGTAAAAGGGAAGCACCTTATATTTTTTGAGCAAAAGCAACGCCACGTGGTGTTGTGAAGAGTTGGTTATTTGTAGTTTGTAGTGCACCAGAGACACTGAGTTCACTGGTAATGCGTCTGTACTCTGTAGTGCAAATTTGAGTATAAACTTTGTGTTGTGTTGGTAGTATTGCGTGTTAGACTCCGCCATTTCGATCAGCGCGTACAAAATAGCTGGAGCCGGTAATCCGGTAATTTTGATAATAAATAGTTCGTACAAATTGCAAATATCTCTTGTTGTTTGGTGAGGCGATTTATTGAAATATTGAGTAAGTATATTTATTTGCACTTAAAACCTAAAATTTAAATCGTCGATACACAAAATCTATCTTAATTGTAGCCGAGTGAAACCGCGTCCAATCCACGTTTATATTTCATTTTATTACCTAAAGACTCGTGTAATTTGTTGATATATAAGTACCTGTTAATTAAACTGGATCGTTTGAATATCGATGTTTAATTTCTGTGATGAAAAATTTAGGTTATGGCAGATAATGAAGACTTGGGTTTAGGTGAGGACCATTTAGATTCATTCGATGAAACTAATGGAATGCACGACGATGCCTTACTCAACGATACTGATGGCGATGGAGGAGCAAATGATGATCCTGAATTAGAAGCGATTAAAGCCAGGGTACGAGAGATGGAAGAGGAAGCTGAAAAATTGAAACAGTTACAAAGTGAGGTTGACAAACAAATGAACATGGGTAGTCCTCCAGGCCTAAGTAAGTTCGCATATACATTGTTATAAGCATGCAAATAATGGACTAATTTCTTTCAGCGAGTCCTTTAAATATGTCGATAGAAGAAAAAATGGAAGTTGACAATCGTAGTATATATGTCGGTAATGTAGACTATGGTGCGACTGCTGAGGAACTAGAGCAACATTTTCATGGTTGTGGTTCAATAAACCGAGTAACAATTCTTTGTAATAAATATGATGGACACCCTAAAGGTTTTGCATATATTGAATTTGGTGATAGGGATTCAGTACAGACAGCAATGGCAATGGATGAATCACTGTTCCGCGGAAGACAAATAAAGGTTAGTTATGATATAATTGGTTTATAAGAATGCATTTAAAGTTTGTCATTCCACAAAGATTGAAACTATATGTCAATTAGAGAATCTGAAGTTTTTGGTGATAAAAATCATTAATATTGACGTTTGTAGATGTATCCATTTGTAGCATTTAATTGATTTTTATGGGAGTCGTTTATAGTTGTAATCGACGCCAAAAGAACCAGAATTTTGTAGCTATTAGTAGTGAATCTACGCTTTATATAATGATATTTGTACTGTAGGTTATGCCCAAGAGGACAAACCGCCCAGGACTATCAACAACCAACCGACCACCACGGGGTAGAGGAGCTTTTCGTGGCTCAAGAGGGATAAGTAGAGGATTTTATGGAGGATATAGACCCATGCGTCGACCAAGGTAAAGTTTTTGAAATAACAAATTAGAAACAACAAATTCATGGAGGGTTTTTAAAATATAGTAGATATAAGTAGTCCAGAATTATTGCAGTGAATGCTTAAGCCTTATTTGAACTGACTGGAATTATCTATTGACAGTTTAAGAATATTATTTAATGTGCAAAATATGAACAAAATCTTAATATTTTGAAAGGTAATTGTTCTTTTGATTTGAGCGACGTTTAAATATTAAGTCATTTTACAATGAAATCTCAGCTTTGTCAATAATACAAACTTATCCCTGCAAATTAGTTTATTGTAGTTTGTTTCTTATTTTATGCCTGGTAGCTTGGTTAGTTAAAAGTCAAATATAGTTACTATACATTATTTGAGCAGCAGTATTCAAACATGTTTAAAACCGTTATAAATTGTAAGTAGTGATTGCCTATGTAGTGGCAGCAGTATATAAAAATGTCTCATTTTGGGAGGGAAGCATGAAGTTTTGTACAGCTGTGCCTTATAGATCAAGCGCAACTGACGTTTTGAAAAAGTGTCTGATAACCTCCTTCAAATAGGGTTTTCTCATTAGCTTTACTTTAACATTTTATGTCGTGAAAATGATTTAATAAAACATTAATTTAAAACAATTTACTTTTCTAATAAAAATGACTTCTAAGAAAATATTAAAATAACTTGCTGGTAATTTCAGGGCTTTTTAAAAGGAACATTTTTATGCGTCAGAATTACTTATCTACTCGGAAAACCAAACGGCCGCTGCTGTTTTTGTAAGTGTCTTTTCCAAATGTAAGTTCCAGTTAAATTTTTGATTCAGGATTACTCCTAGATACTTAACCTCACTGGAAAAGTTCAGCACTGTTCCATTCAATGTATACGAGCTCGTAAATTTAGTTTTCTTATTTCGGTGAATGACACAATAACTCATATCTGCTGTTAGTGTATTTCAAGAAGTAGTAGTCGGCTAGGTGGTGTGATGGGCAGTGCCATGTCCTCTCACGCAGAAGGCCCGGGTTCAAAACCGGGTCACAGCAAGTTGATGAGATATCTTTCGAAAGAGATGTAAGACTGGGTTCCGTGTATCTACGATGTGAGCAAGTTAAGATTCCTACCCCACAACAAACTGTGGGGTTCGGCAAAATTTCCAGGTTAGGGGTCTCAGTACTTACACAGACACTGATGAGCTTAACCCCTGGCATCGGTGATTGGCCTTGATAGCGGAAATAGGCTGACGTTAAATAAATGATTAAAATAAAAATTTAAAAAATAAATAAAGTATTTAAAATGGAAAAAAAATACATTTTTTTGTTTTTCAAAATTGACTACCATCTTGGATCCTAAGGGTTGTGCTGAGGGCTGCTGTTGGTCAAATTGTCTATTTGGGTCTAAGAAATATCTACAAAATTTCGTGCTTCCCAAAAGAGATATTTCCAAATTTATGGATGTACTATGGCTACGAAGCACTAATGCTAATAGATTGGCGTAAAGCTATTATGATTGATAGACATTTTTTTATGGCTTCAAACTTGTTGACTGTTGCGCTAAGGATGTAGGCTTCAATATAGAAAGAACCCATTTACACATTTTTTTCTTATAAATTGGTAGTAAACGGGTCTTAGAAACTCTACAACGCTATTCTGGGGTTTTGCACCACAAAAATCAATAGCTATTAGAATAATACAATTGACATAAGTGACGTGAAACCTCCATTTACGATACAAGTTTTTTTGGAAAAGCGTAATACTAAAAAATTGATTGTTTTTTCGGCCGCAATATCACCAGTTTTCTGTAGCAATTACAATTTATGGGTCGATATATTTAAGTATATTGACTTCTAAGAATAATTAGATGAAACTTTTTTTTCTTAGATTTCGATTTTCTATGGATCCCAATAGCTATTTATTTTTTTGCTGCAAACGCTCAAATAAGGTAGCAATGTTTTTTCATTACCCATTTACTACTGATGCGTGAGAGAAAAAAAATGAAATCTGTACAGATCTCAATTTTCCGAAATATTGCATGTTTTGAACTCCAAGATGCTGTATTACATAACGAAATTTTATGTCCTCTGCGCATGTAGCAAAATTGCAATATGTTAAAAACGACTTGAATGACACAAGAAAGAGAATGAATGCTTTATGGCATATTGTATTATACTGGCACTTAGAATTGTTAACATTTGAATATCATCCTGTCTGGGAAATTCAAACAATTAGACATATGATCCATGTGTTTGAAATCAATTTTAGTAAATATTTTAAGCAGACCATGTCGCCAAATTAATTTTGAAGTGGATAATGTTAAAGTGAAATACGTTTCGCCTTTGGTCAGTGAGCACTGGAGATATTATCGATCTTGGATTCACTGATAAAGTGAACAGTGGTCTCCCACCTCAGATTACATAATATCAACCCCCCACTACCGATTGAACTGCCCTCTCAAGGGATGCATAGAAATAAAATTTCCCAATGTGTATTAAATTGTCCATTGTAATTGATTAAAACAGTGTCACAATTTGGCGTGCTTTTTATCATTATTAATCTTTCTTAAACAGCTGGATATTTTTATTCATTTTATGTGTTGATAAGGTATCACTTTCAATGCAGAGATGTTTTTATATTTAGAAATTAGTTGGATGTTTACGATGCCAAATTAGTATTTGATTGCATTTATCTATGCTAATATGATAAAATGTTATAGTTGATTATTCCACAGTTTTGAACATATGATCTCAAAAAGTTGTTGATAATCGTTCTGCTTATTGTTTAAATGAATATGAGTCACTACAATGGCCACCAATCGTCCAACTTGACCACAGATCACCGAGGCTTTTAAAAAGTATAGTACTGGCACTTTGATGATGATAATTTTTCACTGTTAAGCTCTTTATTGTATTCTTCGCCCACGTCCCCATTAGAAATAGTCAAGGTATATAAGTTTCCAGTTGAGATTTTTTGAGGCTAAGTGTCCCCAGGTATCATTGATAGTACATAAAATATCTAAGATTCTGCCTAGAGATGAAGCTTCATTGTTGTTTGGTTCCCAACAGGTAAATTGCAATATGAAAGATTATGCATTACCTGACTATGTAAATTCGTATCTTCTTGATTCTATCCGAATAAAACGTTGTCATGATGCGGTAGATTTAAATCTGGTATTACCAGTCATTTTTAATTCAGTAGGTTCTAAGAGGCTAATCTACATCGCGATCTATGTTCATTTTAATGCTAGTTTTGACATTGTTTTCCCATCCAAAGAAAGAGGCGATAGTGCAGGGTTCATAACGACCTGGAAAATCAGAGAATTTGAAGAAGCTATTTCTTCTGGTGCTGGTGATAGTCATTTTATATTCATATGAATACGCTTTCGTCTATAATCTCTTAATCGGACCATACGACATGAAGTAATATTCTAGTAACTTTTTGTCTATATTGGTAACATGGAATACACTAAATTATCCACCAGACTTGCACCTAAGTTGCAAGAAAAATCGAACAGAGTCAATTATCTGCAAGATGTTGAAATGTGCAAGTAAATTGCCAAAGATGATCAGCTGGCTCTCAAATGCGCATGCCTTTGATCAATATTTCTTGCATTTGTAAGAAAATTGCAGACTGTAAAGCGGTTTTTTGCTAGTGTTTTTGTGAATTTAACTACTGCAGTAGGCATATTACCACTTACTCATTTTATATTTCTCACTCCAATGAATTACAGGTCTATTATTTCCCTTGTATATAATTTTTGCTAGTAATACTTAAAATAATTATGGACTACATATTTGTGCTTGGTAATAGAATAGCTCAGTAATATGTGCAGTTATTGTATGTGTATATATTTTTTTTAATTTGCACTTTTTGATTTAGTAGGTTCTTTATGTTGTTTCTATTTTGTGTGTTATACCCACTTGTGTTTTAATGAACTGATGTCTACATTTTTAGGAGTTATAGACGAGGTGGATATTTCGCACCGTATTGATCCTGATAAAATGTAAGGAAAAACTTCACATTACATTTTTGTTTTATATCACACCCTCATTAATTTTCCAAGTCAATTTTTTTAACTGAAAAAAGAAAAAAATACCTAAAAAAGAGAACATGAAAAGAAAAAAACAAGAACATAGTGAAAAAAAAAGACAATTATTATCACAAAAAAATAAGTGTTGATACAAGGTAATCCTTTTGTATGTGAATACTAAACCTATCCAAATTTGGAGTGCATTGCCGTATGTGTGTTTAAGCTGGAATGAATGTTCTTTAGGTGTACATTAAATTATTTTTAAAGAAAAAAATATGTTCAATTGGTTTATGTGTTTGTGATTCATTTTTAGTGAGTGTGTGTACAAAAGGAATTGGAATTGTAATATAGTAATATATATATATTTTGGTTCTTCAGTTGTGGGGTGTAAATTTTATATGTTATTTTTTTAATATAACAAGTTTACAGGTATCTTCAGCCTGTTGTCAAGGTTTCCATTTTTTTAGAAATCATGAATTAATTAGAAAATAATATCAAAATATGTAAAAAAAAGAGTTAATGTGCTGTAAGATGATTAATAAACAGTAAGGAACAAGTTTTTAATTTTAATGCTTTTCATTATTCTGACTACACAAAAATGTAGAAATCTGACTGTGACAACTGTAGATTTTATTTGGAATTAATAATTTCTTATCAAAAGGTAAGCTGACAAATGATAATGTGGAAACCACATATGGATAAAATTATTTTTGGTAGTACTTTAGAGATTTGTGAGAAACACTCGAACAGGTCAATTTCTGATCTAAAATATGCATAGTTTTTTAACACGTTGCGCCTCGGGTGGGTAAATTTTGACCCACACTCCCAAAGTTCGACTTGACCGCAACGTACATGCGTTGCCCACGCGAACGTTATTTATTCAGACTTCAATTTAAAATTAAGTACCCACGTTTAGAAGCTAAATGCATGCGAACTGTACAAAGCCGGTCCCGGAGGATAGGCGAATATTGGCGGGCTCTGAAAATCTTTACATATAGGAACACATTTTAAGTTTAAAAATTATTGACTAATTCTCAGAGATTTTTTTAATTTTTATTGAAAATCTAAAAACAGTATATGAACTTACTGTAAGTAATAAAACAATTTTTTTGCAGATTTATGGGACATAAAAAAACAAGTTACACAATAATGTATTTTGCAGGCAGGACACATATACTTGGTTCTTGGGCATTTGTTTTGGGCTGTTTTTCTACTGTTATCCTGTTTCATCTGCTTATAGCATTGCGCACACCTCTTCCTGGAGTTCTCGGCTTCAACCAGTTCGTGTTCAGTATAATTCTCGTCTTCATCATCCTCGAACATTGGCTCATTTACTTGTAGCAGTCTCTGAGCTAGTTGCTCTTTATATGTAGTTATTTGAATGTTGCTTTGTGTAACTTCTTTGAATATTAGAAAAGCATTCACCAGTGCTGACCCCAAAAGTAGCTCCATGGTTAGCTTCCGATACCATTTATGACTACGCCTAATACAATGGGAGTACGCTTTTAGCTGATCTGACAAATCAATGTACCCTTTCGAGTCATTATAATCAACTATAGCCTGAGGCTTAGAGATGTCTTTCCCGCGCTGACGAACTATTTTTACAGAATCCGTATGCTTAGTAGAAAGCATAAGGACATCTCTTTTGTCCTCCCACTTGAGCATAACTATGCCGTTGTCGCTTTCTTCTGCAAAAATCTCATGTTTCTTAAGTTTTTTAGCAACTACGTCCTGTGAGTTCAATTTTCGGTTTGAATGAATAGTGCCAACCAAATGCGTTTTTCGTTCTAGCAATTCAGTAGCTAAAGCTACACTTGTATAGTAGTTATCTGTAAATAGAGTGCGACCACAATCTAGAAGGCCATTCATCATTTCAATTACAACTTTTTGAGAAGCACTACCAGTTTTTGAGGTATCTGTTCCACTATAAACCCGTATGTTATAAGTGTTACACTTTTTCTGTGCACAATTTATATAGCTTTATGCCAAACTTGTGGCGTTTGTTTTTAATAAATTGTTTGAAAATCAAACGACCACGGAATGGGACCATCGTTTCGTCGATACATACGTTGGTTCCTGGAGTCAGTACCTCTTTAAATTGTTGGTTTTATTTTTTTTTCAAAGGAGATATTTTACGAAGTCTATCATTTGCGTATGATTTATCATTGTTGTCATTGAAATGCCACATCTTTAGCAATTGTTCGAATCTATTTCTCGTCATTATCTTACTGATGTTATTCTCATACAAGAAATTTTGACTCCAGTAATTTCTGAGTTTAGGAAGTTTGAACAGTCCCAACCAGAGCAATATACCTATAAACGTTTCCATCTCATTGTGATTAGTGGGAACCCAAGACTTGGTTTTAGATCTTCGTATTGGCCCGATTTGTTGGGCGTATAAGTTTGTTTCATCCACCATGTAATCGACTATTTCATCTGTGACCAATATTTTGTAAATATCGTATGGATCTTTATCATAAAAATCATAAAAATTTGGTTTTATTCCAGTATCCCCCAAATTTTTGTCGAAGGTTTTTAGATTCGCTCCATCTACAGGCCCCCAAAGTATTTCATCGAAACCATCAGTATCTGATACATTCGCAGCAATAACATCGTCAATCACTTGATCTATCTACAATCAATAAAATACTTATATAAAACAAAAGAGTTCAATAAGAAAAAAACAACATTTACTGTATTCCTAGGAATAAGAGGAACAGATTCATTCACAGCAACAGCCTGCCTCGTTTTTTGACGTTTTTTGGGTTTATCGTAACTCAAAAGACTTGTGGTGACAGAACTTGATTTAGAGGTAGAAGGTACGGGTTCACATTTGCTCCTCTTTATACTTGCTAGGGGCACATCATCGTCATTTGAACTATTTCCACTATCACTGGCTTCATATTCGTCCGACGTATAAATATCTCCAAATTCACTTTCACGATCCTCTTCATCAGATAAAATTTCCTGCCATAATCTTTCCAAATTATCTTGTTCACACTCGTATTCTCCCATTTTTTACAACCTCTCACACCCAAATGCTAGATACAACTAACAAAAACCATCACATACGCATCGTATGCCAGACAGGAATGAATGTGCAGAAACAAGTCACATGCCATGTGAGGTACACGTGCGTACCTCGCCGGTCCCACACAGCCCCAGCCCGCGAGGTACTTACGTGCACCTCAATTTCAAATGTCAATAAAAAGATCAAAAATCAAAATGATTGCAATAAAAATGGCACCAAGTGTATTTATTCGACCTTATATAAGTGTAACGTGCTTACAATTTTCAGTAAACACTTTGTGGATTCCAAATAACTTGCAACAAGAATTTTTACAAACCACTGATTTATTTAATCACTAAAATTACACTAGCAAATACTTAAAAATCACACAACTAATAATAACTTAATCTAATATAATTTCACTACTTTTAAAACACTAAGCACTTTACTTTTCTTCTTAAACTTGTCAACTCTTGTCTAACCTAAAAACTCTCTTGTCTGTTTACTTCACTAAACTGCATACTTCACTCAACTGAACTGTTCCCCCATCTGCTGGAGTCACCTCTTTATATACACACTTGGAATCCTTCTAGAACTTTTTTCTAGAATTCTCCATAGTTTTCTACCATGTAATAGATGATTGTTCGTCAATTGGCTCATAGACGGCGCCACCCTACTAGTCAGGGAAGTAACTAAGCTTCTGAGGAAAACTTTGAACATGAACTTAATCACATATTTCCTTGTTAGAGGGCAGCACATAACACTGCCCCCTCCTTAAGCCTGAACGTCCCGGTCAGGCAATTCAGATTCCCCAACATACTTCATACTTCGCCAACCTATCCAAGTGCACGATCTTCATCTTGGACTTCTTACTACGTTGAATTCGGTAAACAACGTCATTGATCCGAGTGATGACTGAATACGGTCCTTCCCAGGGTGGGTGAAGCTTCGGAGATTTTCCCTTCTTTCGCTGTGGGTTATATAGCCAAACCAGATCGCCTTCCTTGAATCCTGCTGACGTTCCCTTCCGGTCATAGCGAGCCTTCATTCTGTCACTAGTTATGCTAACTTGGTTTCGAACCAATTCGTGGACATTCCTCAGCTGTTGACTAACTTCGTCTGCGTAGTCATCCACGGACAGTGGCTTCTTATCTGGTGTACCAAACATCAAATCACATGGCAGTCTGATCTCGTGCCCAAATATTACACGAGCCGGTGTCTGTTTAGTCGTCTCATGAATGGCAGCCCTGTATGCCATTAAGAAAAATGGTATATGTCGATCCCAATCTCGCTGGTTCTTGTGAACTACCTTAGAAAGATGTTCCTTCATGGTTTTATTATGTCGTTCCACCATTCCATCTGACTGGGGATGAAGAGGGGTTGTCCGAGTCTTGTGAATGCCCAGCAACTCACAAATTTTCTGAAATACCCCCGACTCAAAGTTTCTCCCTTGATCGGAATGTAGCTCCAGGGGTACACCAAATCGGCATACAAGGTTATCCACCAAAACTCGAGCAACAGTAACTGCTTCCTGATTCGGAATGGCATAGGCTTCCGGCCATTTACTAAAATAGTCCATAGCGACCAGGATGTATTTATTCCCATCATCTGTCACTGGGAATGGGCCCGCTACATCTATAGCAATCCTCTCAAAAGGAGCTCCAACGTTATATTGCTTCATTTGGCCCCTGTTCTTCGTCTGTGGCCCTTTGGTAGCTGCACAAGCCTTGCATTTGCGGCACCAAGCTTCCACATCTTGACGGCTATTTATCCAATAAAATCGTTCCCGTACTTTAGCCAATGTCTTATTCATACCAAAATGTCCCCCGGACACTCCATCATGTATTTCCTGAAGTACTTTTGGGATCCGACAGCTGGGTATCACCAGACGCATGGTAACTTCCTTCCCATCTGGACTTTCCCATGCTCTCTTTAATAGCCCATCTATAACCTTAAGGGAGTCCCATTGTGCCCACAATGCCTTCAGCTCCACACTTTTGTCCGAAACATCCTTCCATTCCGGTCGCGTTCCTTTTTCTTTTGCAGTTAATATAGGACCAATTACGCTGTCATCCATTTGTTCTCGTCTTAGAACTTCCTTTGTCCAATCATCTGGAACATCTACCTGAACTGTGTTTACTATTACCGTGCCCTGTGCTTTTTCAACCCGATAGCAGTGCTTGCAGTCATCTTTGCACGGTCTTCTTGACAGAGCATCTGCATTTTTATGAGACTTTCCAGGTCGGTGTTCAATTGTGAGGTCATATTGCTGCAGTCTTTCTATCCAGCGAGCCAGTTGACCTTCTGGGGTTTTCAGCTGCAATAGCCATTTTAATGCAGCATGGTCAGTCCTGATTTTGAAATGTTGGCC
This sequence comes from Leptura quadrifasciata, assembly GCA_963675555.1. Taxonomy (NCBI): domain Eukaryota; kingdom Metazoa; phylum Arthropoda; class Insecta; order Coleoptera; family Cerambycidae; genus Leptura; species Leptura quadrifasciata. Next base: position 35,281,084 of record OY776674.1, read on the forward strand.
ATAGAGGTACTTGTGAAAATGGTCCACGGACTTAACAATGGCCAATAGTTCCTTCCTTGTTACACAATAATTCCTCTCTGGTTTGGACAGTACCTTACTGAAATACTCGATTACTTTTTCCTCTCCATTTTGGACTTGAGATAGTACACATCCAATTGCGGAATTGCTAGCATCCGTGTCAAGAATATAGAGGCCCTTTGGTTTGGGATATGCTAGCACAGGACTACTGCATAACGCTGCTTTCAGCTTCTTCCATGATGTTTCACACTCCGGTGTCCACTGATATTTAACTTTCTCCTCCGTTAGCTGGTGTAGTGGCTTTGCTGTATCCGCAAATCCTACCACAAAACGTCTATAGTAAGTGCAGAGGCCAAGAAAGCTTCGTAATTCGTGTACATTTGAAGGTCTTGGCCAATCACGCACGGCAGAGATCTTGTCCGGGTCTGTCTGTATTCCCTCCGAAGATACGACATGTCCAAGGAATTTCACTTCTTTTTGGAATAGTAGACACTTCTTTGGATTCAACTTTAGGTGTGCATTTCTGATTCTCCCAAATACTTCTTGAAGATTTTCCAAATGTTCCCTGAAGTTTCGTCCCATAACCATTACGTCATCAAGATAAACTAAGCACGTCTTCCAAGTTAGTCCTCGGAGTACAAATTCCATCAATCTTTCAAAAGTAGCTGGCGCATTGCAAAGTCCAAAAGGCATCACGGTGAATTGATATAAACCACTACCGGTTGAGAAGGCAGTCTTTTCCTTGTCGTCAGGGTGAAGTCCCACCTGCCAATACCCACTTCGAAGGTCTAGAGTTGAAAACCATCGTGACCCTGCCAGCGTACTTAATGTATCGTCAATTCGTGGTAGTGGATAGCTGTCTTTCTTCGTAACATCATTCAGCTTCCGGTAGTCGACACAAAATCTCAAAGTTCCGTCCTTCTTGGCAACTAAAACTACCGGTGATGACCAGGGACTGGTTGATTCCTCAATTACTCCATCTTGTAGCATCTTTTGAACCATCGCAGCAGCTTCTTCCTGTTTAGCTAGTGGCAACCTCCTAGGTTGTTGGCGGATGGCGGCTGAATCACCAGTGTCTATTCGATGCTGTACTATATCAGTTTTCGTGAGGATGTCTGTGTTTTTGGCAAATACCGTACTTTCTTTTTCCAAAAACTTGATTGCCTCTCTACGTTCATCCTCGGATAGGTGTTCAAACTGGGTACTCAACAAAGTCACAACTTCCCTGTCTACACTGGTTGGCAAACATTTCTCCCCTTGTTCCTCACACCTTGCTATCCACTGGACTGGTTCGTAGGATCCTATTGCCTCGCCTTCCTTAAAAGTTACCGAGTGGGAATTTAAATTAGCCACTCTAATTGGAATTTTGTCTTTTGTCCGGGTCAGAGTTCTTGCTAAGATTACGTTTTCTGTCTTAATTGAATCATCTTTTTCAACAAGGCCAACACGGTATCCACCAGAGTTTCCTTCCAGAATGGCCTCGATTATTTGTTCTGAACGGGCAGGAATCTTGATTGTCTGAGCCGTCAGTAGCCTCACTTTTTGAAATCGGTCATTTGCTGTTGACAAAATAAATTCTTCATTTCCAATCTTTAGAACTCGTTCTACCACGTCAAGTACAAATTGATCTTGTACTCCCATAACATCCAGCCCCAAAATGAAATCATCCGTGATGTCAGCCACAATAACCCTATGACTAAAGCACAGGCGTCCAAACTGCAGATCTAGGTCAACTTCTCCATGAACCCTTACCCTGTCTCCTGTGGCTGTTCGAACGACCAATCCATTTTGGCTGTTATCAACTTTTATTCCTGATAAAAATCCGGGTCGCACTATTGATGACGTGGCACCTGTGTCGATAGTGAAGATACATCTCCTTTTGTTTACATAGCCATCCAACAGCAGACTACTCGGGACTCTTCTAATCTGGGAAACCTGTATCTCTCTGGGGGCACCGTGTTCACCAGCCAGCACAGCCCCCCAAGGTGCTGGCTATCTTTAGTTTTTCCTGCGGCTCTTCAGTCATTGCGGCATTTACTCTCTCAGGGCTCCGCTGCCGACAGTTTCGCTTAATATGCCCTGTTTTGCCGCACTTATAACAACGAATCACCTTCCTTGACTGTTCATCGCTCTGTTCTCTTTCCTGCTTCCTTGGAGCATCTGGTTTTGTCATCAACTGGCTTATCATTTTGTGCATATCAGCCCATCAAAGATTCCATATTTGATTTTTCTAAACGGTCCTCTTCTTCTACCTTCATGGTTCGTACTCTCGGACGTGCAGTCTCTTTGTAAGCGGCTTCAACCTCGAGGGCATGGATCAAGGCTTCACTACCAGTCTTATCTCGGGATAATCTAAGGACTCGCCTGATCTCCTCATCTCTTATGCCATCGATGAAAGTACCAACTGTTAATTGTTCCTGGAATTCTTTGGGTGCATCCGGGTAAGCCAGGTATGTCAGTCGCTCAACAGCTGCTTCAAAATCTTGTAAACTTTCCCCAGTTTTTTGTGTGCGTGATTTGAGCTGAGTCCGGTATACTTGGGCGAGGTGTTGGTCGCCATATCTTAGATCTAGTGCAGCCTCCAAAACTTTAAAATCCCGTTGCTGCGTCACTGGGATACTCTGAAGCAACTCTGAGGCTTGGCCCCTTAATGCTAGCACCAATGCCATAGCTTTGTCTTCATTACTCCAATTGTTTGCGCATGCCGCTGCCTCAAATTGTCTCTTGTAAGTTGACCAAGAAGTTTGACCATCAAAGGAAGGCGGTTGTAATCGAGGACCTGATGATAATACTAACTGGCCTCCTTGTGCTCTTAACTGTCGCTTAAGTTGTTCTACCTCTCCCTTAACTACCTGAAATTTTCCTTCTATATCGGTAACTTTCCCTTCGACGCCAGTAACTTTTTGTTCAACGCCAGTAACTTTTTCTTCGACTGTAGTCACTTTTCCTTCGACGTCGGTAACTTTTCCCTTAATATCACTAATTTCTCCTTCGACGTTACCAACTTTTTGTTCAACTTTATCTACTTTTTCCTTGACCTCATTAGTTGCTGACAGGATAGCATCTTGTTGCACCTGTATAATTTTTCTCAATTCTTCCTTTTCTTCTTGTCGTTTTCTTTCTTGTTCTTCCCTTTCTTCTTGACGTCGTTTTTCTTTTTCTTCCTGACGTCGCCTATCTTTTTCTTCTTGACGTCTTTCTTGTTCTTCTTTCTCTTCTTGGCGTCGTTTCTCTTGCTCTTCTTTTTCTTCTTGACGTCGTTTTTCTTGTTCTTCTTTCTCTTCTAGCATCATTTTTCTAAATGCGGCGAACATGTCTTGTATTTGTTTTTCAGCAGCCATGCTTCTTGTTTCCATTCAAAAACTAACAAACAACACTAACAAGTCTTATTTAAAGTCTATATAGTCTTTGCCAGGTACAAGTCAAATTTTATTTAAAGTCTATATCACTTCTCAGTTGAAAGCACTTAAATAAAACTACACTAATTTCTAAGCAGAATGTTCCAGAAATTTCTTCACAGTAGCACAAATAGGTCTCGTCTAATGTCTATATCACTTTCCAGTTCGACTCACTTCACTATCTCCAGTGGTTTCCAAATAGAACACTATGGAACTTCGTCGAATTCTTCAGAAATTCTGTTGCAATTCCGCTTCTGACACCAATTGTAACGTGCTTACAATTTTCAGTAAACACTTTGTGGATTCCAAATAACTTGCAACAAGAATTTTTACAAACCACTGATTTATTTAATCACTAAAATTACACTAGCAAATACTTAAAAATCACACAACTAATAATAACTTATTCTAATATAATTTCACTACTTTTAAAACACTAAGCACTTTACTTTTCTTCTTAAACTTGTCAACTCTTGTCTAACCTAAAAACTCTCTTGTCTGTTTACTTCACTAAACTGCATACTTCACTCAACTGAACTGTTCCCCCATCTGCTGGAGTCACCTCTTTATATACACACTTGGAATCCTTCTAGAACTTTTTTCTAGAATTCTCCATAGTTTTCTACCATGTAATAGATGATTGTTCGTCAATTGGCTCATAGACGGCGCCACCCTACTAGTCAGGGAAGTAACTAAGCTTCTGAGGAAAACTTTGAACATGAACTTAATCACATATTTCCTTGTTAGAGGGCAGCACATAACATAAGTAAATTTGTAACAAAAATATGCCGGTCCGGGAGAACCCTAAAATCGATTCTACACCGGGTAAATCAAATTTGAAAAATTCATAGTAATTCATGTAAGTGGATAGTTTTAAAGTTCCAGGAGTAATATATTCCGAAAGCTGCCAATTTTACAGATTGCTATAAATATAAACTAATCCTACTTTTAGCCTTTCACTGCGCACTACTATTTCAAAGCTGCCCCATCATATTAAGCATTTTTTTACCTCTTGCGTACATATTCGTCAAGAGCAGTGTGAACCATTCTATGTAATGGAAAAGAAAATCTTCGTAAATCTCCTCCTCCAACCCCCTTGGAGTGACAGCTACCTCTTTAAAATTTTTAAATGGTACGAGGGTGTGAGCTCATTTGAAAGGGTTTTTAATTCTCTATCCACCAATATAAGATTTTTTTAATTTTGTATATTCTTCATCAAGAAAATTTGAAAATTTTGAAATGTATACAATCAAATATTTTGTGTACCAAATATCTGTCAAATCTGACTTCTAATTAATTTTGTGTCATAACATTCAATTTAAATGTATCGATTTTTCTGATACACAGGTGGCAAAATACCCAACAAAAAGAAAGAAGTAAAAAGAGTTTCTTTTTACATATCAGTGTAAACATTCAGAGGCTTTTCATATTTTATAGTTGCTTTTGCACTGCATTGTTGGCAGCACTGGAACCTAGATAATAGGGATTTTGATTTCAAAAGTTAGTGAGTTTTTTCGTTTCGTTACCAAATGTTTTTATGCATATAAGTCTATATGTTAAAAAGTGTTTTTCTGTATATTCAAATTAAAGTTTTAGTAAACCAAGTTGTGGTGTTCGATTTATTAACCCTAACAATCAGAAGAAATTATAATTTCTTCATTTGCAATACATCTGTGCAAACTTATGATTCTAGTTATTTCTCGCTGATTTTCAAATTGATCATTATTTTAACAATGAGTCTTTCAGTTCCGAGACCTTCCCCAGGCAAGGATTTCATTAACCCATGGAATGTACGGACTTTGACTTCAGAATCTTAATTGGGGACATATGTAGGTCAGGAATTCATGAGGTGGACATCCCAGAAATTGGGAGGAAGTCCGCCATATTGGTTTTTATGCCAAACCGGATGTGCACTCTCTCAGCAACCGCTGATCCGATTTTAATTTTCTTTTTTTAGTTCAACTATAAATTTTACACTGAAAGATAAAAGCTCTTGTGAATTTTTTCATAATCTTTTAAGATAACGGAGTTAAAATTAATATAAAAATTAATGTTTAAAAAAACGCGTTTTAAAAACCGAACTAAAAAGTAAAAAATAATATTTAAATATTAAGATTTTGTCCAACAGCGATAGATTGTAAAAAGTGTGTGGTGCTTTTTACTATATATTTATGATTCTACTTTTATCAATAGCTACCAATAAAATATTTATATCAATTGATATCAAGCACCCCCACACTTTTTACAATCTATCGCTGTTGGACAAAATGTTAATATTTAAACATTATCATTTTTTACTTTTTAGTTTGGTTTTTAAAGCGTGTTTTTTTAGTTTTTTAAACTTACTAAAAATCATTTAATTAACACGCTTTTATTATTAGAATATATATTATTAACAGCGGCGCCACACTATTCACTCTAATTCACTTGTCAACACGTCAAATGAAAATTTACACTTGAAATGAGGTAGCATTTTCAAAAATAGGGTGACCTAAATATGTTATATTTAACTATAGGTACATTTTTTATGAAACTTACAAATTAATAATTCTTGAAATAGTCATTAACTTTTAGGTCGAATTAGCACAACGCGCCATATTTTCTTTAGCATAATTAGAGTACGATTCCAAAATTCAAATTTTCAAAATGAACTAGAACAAACAGATGAAAATGCCAAAAAAAAAAACAAATGTTTTTAAAGTCATACACAAAAAATGTAACATAGTTTTAGCTCAAAATATTATTATAATTTTTTTGCCGGATAATAAGAATTATCTTGAGTGTATTTTGGAAGGGTATTGTTACTTTTGAAAGTAGAAATGATAACATGCATGACACAATTTTGTTCGCATTAATTTCAACAAGCGTGAACTGTAGATACACCTCAACAGAAGAGAAATATTTTCATGTATTTTTGAATTTATCAAAAATACAAATCTAAAGCTCTAACCTTTTTTCCTTATATTATGTATGTGTACTGTGCAGATGTGTATAGAAATATGGGCGAATATTGTCTGAATAGCTAGATGGCGACACCTTTGTTTCTATCCTTAATGTTAATTTTCCCTATACCGTGGCCCAGTACTGTGCTATGTCTATTATGCTAAAATGCCTTGATGGGTCCCTAGGCGAGAAGAAATTGTGTCCCTGTAACTTATTCCTAAATTCTCCTTCATCCTACACTCGTTCTCTTTTAATTGATGCTAGATTAGAATTATTATTTCGTTTCCTTTTTTTTTTGTAAATAGCGACTGGCTGTATGGAGCAATTCCCAAAGCCATATTCAAGGGGAAAAAAAAAAAAAAAAAAACTGTAGATACGCCGCAATTATATTATATATATTTTTGTCACTGAAATTTATTCATTTTGAATCTTTGCTGTGACTTAGGTATATGTTTTAGTTGTGTTGGTGAGTTCCAATAATATTTCTACTGGTTATAGATAAAAATACCAAGTAAGTATAAAATTATTCTTTTTGTGCACTTGGAGTCACATGTCATCTGCAAATATGTTCATGGTTTCTACCTAAAGCTAGTAAAGCTAGTTAAATCAACGTCAAATCGATGTAAAACTGACGTCAATCTGGACTAATACAATGTGGGTTTATACAGGGTGGACCATTAATAATAGGCCATAGTTCAGTAGATTCTTTGGGCCAAAATATGAGAATATAACCAAATATGCTTTAGTAAAATGTTGCTGTGAAAAAAAATACAGGGTGTCAAAGTTCAAATTATTTTTTCGTTTTTTTGCAATAATTAAACAGCTTCTTGACTGATCTCCGCCAAATTTGCTAGAGGAACTTTTTTTATTCTAAGAAACAATTTATGTATTACATCACGTTCAGGACGCCGCAGGATCTGCATCTAATGAATTTTTTTCATATTTTTTTTGACGAAAAGTAGTACTTCTGACCAGAAAATCTGATGAGGGTGTCATTTCCACGTATAAAAGGTACACTTGGCAGAACTTGATAACTCCAACCGTTTTCGAGGAAAGTGTCGTTAAACATTTCAATAATTTGTTGAAAGACAAATTCAAATTTAATGAAACAAAGTGTGTTTATTGAAAAGTGTGCTTAGGTTACGTTTTAGTTCTGTGATTTAATTATTTTATTTTGTTCTTCTGTTCCTCGAGCTAATTTCTTTAACTTCTTTATTTATAATTTATTTATTTATTTATTTAGAATACAACTACCCAAACAGATAAGAAATCCAATTACAGGGTAGGAAAGAACAAAACATTGTTACAGAATTTTGTATGATAAATACATATGAAAAACTTAAGTATAATTACATAAAATATTTGTACATAAAACTAGTAAATATTTTTAGTTTGAATGCAATACAGATTGCTTAATTTTTTAACAGTAGTACAAAATATATCAACATCGTCCTGTATATATGCATAGCTTGAACACATCATATGCAAGGGTGAAGATTTAAGTAAATTTGTAAAATACACAGCATACAATGAACCCTCATATTAATTTTGTTAAAATACACCAACATGTTGAAAATAGCACTTCAATCCATAAATCTGTAAGCAGTGACGGATTAAAGTATTTGCCGCTTTACACAAACCTAAAATTTCCGCCTCTAATAATAATAATAGGAAAGTAGCTAATTTCACATTAAATAAAAAAGTGTAAGTTGTGATTTACTTAATTTCTAAATATGATAAAAGCAAATAAATAAGGAATAATTAGGTAATTGTAAAAATAATAAGGGTAATTATTACCTGTATTAAAACAGTTTTCGCCGTGATTTTCTTGCGGCAAAGTCATTAATGGTAGACTCGAAAGTCAATACTATTTATTATACATTATTATATTATTTAGGCGCCTTGATGGATGGCACCCGACAACCGATAGCGGCATAGTAAATTATGTCTATTCATTATTATGTTACAAGTTACAAAGTTATATAAGTGCAAGTTGTGCAGTCGAGCGAATTTTTATTATTCTGATTTTGCCTGCCGCCCCTAAAAATCTGCCGCCTTACGCCCGTGCGTATAGGGTAATCCAGCACTGAAGAAAATATTGCTGAAGCTGCATATTATCATCCAAATATCATTGAAACAAATGTCCACGTCAGTGGAGAAATATGCGTAAGTTCAACAACGTGGTTAGGACTCGACTAAAGTTTAATATGACACTTGCGCATGGGTCGCTCTAGCTCTTTTGCCCCCCCCCCCCTCCCCCGCACTATAAGCAAAATATAAATATTCTGTTTTTTAAGAGCTATACTTTCGGTCAATTACAAAGATCCTAATTATGATGATCAGGCTCGCGCCTAGCACTTTTGGCGCCCTTGTGCAAATTTAAAATAACGCCCCAAATTTGTATTACGTTCATATGTGAGTACAGATACGGGTTAAGTTAGGTATTATTATCACTATTGAAAAATAATTTTAAAAAGTATTTTCATAAATTTATTTTCATTTTTATATTTTACAAGTACAAGCCATACAAGTATTTTCTCAACATTACTTATTTCAAAATTTATAAAATTTTATAAATAGTAATATTAATGCTTATCAATTATTCTGTTTGAATTTACTTCAATTAACAATGATGTTTATATAATAAAATATAAAATGATTTTTGAGATGCAAGTTTTTGGCTTTTAATAAATCTAAAATAAAAAATAAATTTTAGATGAACACACCTTAATTCACAACACAAAACACATCACTACACAACACAAAACACATCACTATAGAGTCTGTAAAACTACAAAAAACTAAAGTTTCAAAAACAGATATCTTTTACCCCATGCACCTTCTCACTTCGCTAAGTTAATTATCGGGCATCAGGCAACAAATGAAATCGCGACCGATGCAGCGCTTAAATATATAAAGTTTCGTACATTGCAAGCTCAGACGGGAAAAAAATGCTTGTTCGCTCGTTGCAAGCCAAATTTCAAGCTCAAACATGAATAAAATCAGATTTGTTTGAGTTTACACAATTCATGTTATCATGTTACGTATTCGATTGAATAAATGCTATTATTGCGTACTCTTATTTGGAAAATATGTTATTTTCGAGAAGTAAATCGGTTCCCTCGTCTCAAAGAGTAAAAATAAACAAACAAAAAACAATGTAATAGCTAGCAATTCCTTACTGGTTTTTTTTAATCATTATAAATTTTGGTTTGACAATTTTGTTTGTTGCTTTATCTTTTTTTTACTTTTCAGTTTTGAGGCTTTTCAGCGCCTCGGCGCCGTCGTGCACCACACGACTTTGCCCTTATGTACGGCGCGGGCCTGATGATGGTCAAAATATATATTATTTTATCTGTAAATTAAAAGAGCAATTTGAATAAATATAAAATGTACATTTATTAAAAATAACAACGTAACGATACACAAGTTCTCAATAAAATTGAAACAGAAATATTGATACACACACACATATAAAGCCAACATTTGTTTAGAGGTGTAACTCAAACCCTTATGCACTTTGACCTTTACATTCGCAGAGGCATGACTCTGGCCATCGGCTCTGTTTCAGCACTTCCTAAAAACGTTAGCTGGCTATGTAAATGTTAGATAGCCAAGTCAATGTTTCCAAAATGTACTTATACCGTACAACAAGCTCCGCCATTTGCGCATTTCGCGGCTCATGACGTTTTGAAATTACTTTTCCAGTTACATTCACTTTTGTCTTGACGATTTGCGATTCTTAAAATATTCATATCGCTACGCCAAAAATGGTGCCCTGGGCGGCCGCCCATTATACCTACCGTCTGGAGCGGCCTCTGCACTTGCGCACTCTCATTCCAATAAAACCTGATAGTTGGAATTTTCTGTTTTCACTAATGTATTAGCAATCCATTATATTGAATGGTCTAAGCATCTACCTGATGATTTCTTGACAAGACTTCTGAAGAATTTTGCGCAAAGTTCATGAGATTTCCACATTGATTTTTGTTGTTGAAATCCATATTCATTCTCAGAAATTTTGTTCTTTACTCCATTATAAACATATACTTGTAAATGATAAGCCCAAAAAATGTCGAAATGTTTGTAAGTTTGGCAATAGGCCAATAATTACCAATTTCATTTATAAGTCCTAATTTATATATGGGCGATATTCTGGATTCTTTTAATACATCAAGAAAAGTATTTGTTTTGGAGGCTGAATTGAATAAGTAGCAAAGCATTGAGCTAGAATGTCTATATCCTTTAAGAATATAAGCTGGTACATTCCCAAGTAGCACTCAAAGTTACGGGAACTGGCATCAGTGGTATAGGAACTTTAATATAGTAAGCGTTGCGTAATTGTCACTAACTTTATGACTTTAGTGTAAAATTCACCTTATGGTATAAAGTGACTCGAATTAAAAACACCATTTTTCTGTAAGGGGCCGACCATAAATGATGTCACGCTTTTAAGGAAGGGAGGGAGTTCTGGAAGATGTGACACTTTGTGTGGGGGGGGGGAGCCCAGAGCAATTGTGATGTCAGACACTGTGTCACTACTGGCATTCCCCCGCTCCTCAACATTCTAAATAAAGACCATCCGTTAGTGTGACATGACAAGCGTGAGGGGGGGATGTTGAGCGATTGTGACAATGTGTGACACAGGGATGGGAGGGGTGCAAAAATTGACAAAAAATGTGTGACATCATTTATGGACGGCCCCTAAAGACGCCATATTCACAAATAAAAATATAATTTTGTCAAACATAATTTTTTGAATTATGATGATTTGCAAACATGTTTTATAAATAGATCATTATTACTTTATAATACATGGAATAAGAAAAGTTTTTGTGAATGTATAATTTCAGTTTTACAGATAATTTTTGCAATTTTTTTTCCCAAAAATAATTTTCTAGAAGGCGCGTATTTTTTAGTATAAGTATCATGGTAACCTTTTACAAAAAACAAGTGGTAGTTTTAATTTTTACACTCAGAGCAAACTTAAAACATCAAGATTTGTATTACTCACATTTAATACAATCAATTTTTCTTGGACATATTGTAACTCACAAAGTCCAATTACAATATATCCATTATACTACTGTAAACGCCACTGATGGGGAGCAAAGGGGAAGACCTAGCGTACGCATCCTAATGGGCTAGTAGACAATAACGAAAATGACAAAAGTAATAATATAGCATTATAGTATGACTCTTCAATATGTTATAAATATAATTTGAAGGTAGTTTTACCGACTATTATTAATTTTATTGTAAAACGAATAGGCTTAAGATTAGAGCGTATTTAAAATACGGCATTTTGCCGGTTTCTCGTGACGTAATATCGTCACATACGCGCGCTTTTAATATAACCTCGACAGCGCCGCACAAACGTTTTGCACAACTTTGTTGGCTCCGCCTTTCCACTAGCGCTCGTTTCTCTGCTGATTATGCTATTACGTCATAGCCAATAGAATAGCTCGAACATTTGCGGCAATATCTAACCATTTAAACATAGTTTAAACTTCATGATTTTTCTTTACTATAAGGCATTATTATAAAAATAAAATAAAAAATACGGGTCAACTGTTTTTATGCGTAGATGTTATTAAAATAATAATAAAAAAATTGTCTACCTGCCCATTGGTGTAGTATAAATTCTAAATATTGCGCCAGCGGTCTGTGCCGTTCTACGATAGGTCGACTATATTCCCCTACATTCCCCACCGCTCTCCAACACTCGTGGCGTTTACTGTACTGTTATTTGTTATTTGAATTAATGAGAGAGAGCAAAATATGTTTTGCTCTTGTACCACTGTTCACCATCGGCTTAATGCATATGCGACCCGCAATACACAATAATTGTGTTTCGTGGGCCACATATCGCCAACAGCCACGAGCCGTTGGAGATTTGGCTTCTCTCCGCTAGGGGCGGTCGCGTGCCTTCCAGCTGGCTGAAACGAAAGGTAAAAGGTGATTTCCGGTGTGTACACTGCCGACAATTCCTAAAACTTAAATTATTTAAATCATTGTAGTGGATCTTGGGATTATCGGCGACGATAAAATTTCCTCCATTTTGGTTGTTTCTGTTTGTCAGAGTATTTTGTTGTTACGGGGGAAGTTTATCCACATTTGTGCGGAATTTAGATGTACAGGCTGGTTGACCACTTTCCTTTGGAAGTATCTTGTTTGCTAAAAAGACGGACTCGACCTTGTCAATTGAGCTGCAGCATTCTACCGGAATTTTATGTGCACTGAACCCTCAAGGAAAGGGTGCACGGACTAGGTTAGAATATTACGCGGATTAGGTTAGAACGTTCCATGGATTAGGCTAGAAAGTTGAAGCTATAAACCAACCATCATCGTGTTGCCCCCCGAAGTGTGCCTTACCACACTTATAGTGGTTAATTGCTGCTATAATATCGTGTTCACTAATAACATCATCATTCCTATTACTATAAATTAAAAACTTAGTGTATATAATTTTTATAGTGGATTAAATTATTATAATAATAACAAGACTGTATAAATTTCACTTTTATTCTAAGGATGCAGGTAAGACAAAGTTATTATATTATAAACTGTAGGATGTAAATTTTTGTTTGGTGTAAAATTTATCTCAATTTTGTGCCAAAATACATATACAGTTATTAGGTTTGAATTGGGGCAACTTGGAAATTTAACAAATAATGGCATTAGTACTATGTATGATTAAAAATTGTCCGCTCAAAATTAAAATATATCCGAGAAGGGAAAAGTGGCTTCAAGTGGGCAAAGTAAATCGGATATATAACAAGCCGTACCTGCCAGGCCCTCATATAAACTGTACGGATTGTCAGGAATTCGTGCGCCCAATTTAAATTCGGTGGTATCCATAAACTGATAGAAACGGACAGCCCTATACAGATACTTTGGTTGCCTTGTTAATCTGTAGACCATTAAAAATACATAACCATTCCCTGCGATACCATGACATAAGCCAGGTCCTTTCTTAAGTAATCCTTTTTCCCATATCAAATCTGACATCAATTTACAAGACTGAAGGTATTTATCGTCTCTAAATTTCAAGTAGGCCTTTGCCATAAGATAGACCATCCCTGCGGCTCCATGGCACCAATGCACCAAGTCAGATTTGTATCCAATTTCATCCATAGCGGTGGGGAAGTTACCTGTCACAAAAATATTTCTGTCAGTGGGTAACAGAAAACTGGTATTGGAAATTTAAGAAACTATAAAATAAATCCAAACTAATTGTCAAGGGTCCAGCACCGCGCCGCCTCTTTTTTAAAGTAATTACTAGCAGGCTGAATTTCGTGAGTGGCTTCATTTTGACGAATTTCGCAACTTTTCTCTTGGTAGAGCTATGCAAACTTCTTTCATGGCGTAGGACTGGAAAACCTGCCAGTAAGTAAGTAATTTATTGGTGCATTTGATACATTAAAGATCATTTACATTACATATTCACATTTGATCGATAGGCTCTAACATATTTGGTACAATACTAATTGTTACTAAAATTTTTTTTTTTACATAGAAATTATTTGATCTTAAGTATAATATATTTAGTATAGTAATATAATAAATAAATTAAAATCCATAAAACAATAAGACACAAACAAATTTAGATATGATTAGAAAAGAAAAATAATATCAAAATAATTAAAAGATCTTTCAGATATTTGAAACATACCCAAAAATAATGTTGTCACATTGTAAAAATTCATTAATACTATAAAAAGCTTCAGTTATTAGCATATTTTTAATATTATTTTTATATTTTTTAAATAGTAATGACTTTATACATGAGGAATTTTGTTCAGAAATGACAGTAATAATTTACTGAAATTCGGGATTTTTCTAATATGTAGTGGTGTAATGTAGTGGAGTCTGGAAATAAGAACTCTGGTTCTATAGAGGATAAAGAGGATGTTATTTGTGAAATGTTAGAGAGAAAGAATCGTGCCTCGAACATTATTGTTTTTCATGTGAATGAGTCAAAGATGAAATTACAACAAGAACGAGATGCTGAAGATGGTAAAGCAATTCTAACACAATTCCAAGCGTTAGAATTTATGGAGATCAAACAAAAACACAGCGAGATTATTTTAATGCCATCAAAACTAAACTTCAAACATTAATTAATAATGGGGATAATAAGAAGACAATTAAATTTATTAACAACAGACCAACCATAGTAGATAAACAGGATCCAAAAAACTAGCTGTAAGCCCTAATATACTTTTGAACTCTGATATAATCTGTCTTAATGCTCAAAGCATTCTAAAAAATCGAGATCAAATCCAAGAAAGCATAACTTGTTATAATCCCAAGGTAATTTTACTCAGTGAAACTAGAACAAGAGCTGATGTAGAAGATATTGAAATAAAACTTGAAAACTACAATCATGTCCGCTGTGACTCAACGAGTAGACATACAGGTGGTGTCGTTTTGTATATAAAAAGCAATTATAATTTTTCCACGTTTAAAACATTCGGGTTACAAAATAACTACTGGTGTAAGGTATTAAAAATTGATTTCATAAGCTCAGTATATATAATTGGATGCCTGTATCATTCCCCATCAAGTTCTCATTCAGAATTTATAGAAGATTTTGAGACAGTTTGTGATGTTTTATTTTCTACAAACTATCATAGTGTGTTGGCTGGCGATTTTAATATCGACTTGTTGGCTACTTCATTCTATGGAGAGAAAATTAAAAACCTGTTTACAATGTATGGTATCAAACAATGTGTAACAAAACCTACTCGTGTTACTGACAACAGTAAGTCATTAGTTGATTATGTGCTGACTAACCGTTGTGATATATTGACAGATGTTCATGATTGTCCTAAAATAACTGATCATTTTATTATTTCAGTAAACTTAAGCAACAGTGCTAACTCAAGTGAAACAATAAAAAAATTTAGGAATTAAGTATAGAAAATGTTAATAAAATAAAAACTAGTTTAATAATGCTTAACTTTAACTTAAACTCTATCGATGTTAATCTTATTTATCAGGAAATTTTGGAAAAGTGTGAAACTGTTATTAATAGTATTGCTCCTATAGAAACATGTCATTTTAAATGTAAATTACCCTGGTTCGATTACGAGGTGTTAGATAAAATTAGAAATCGGGATAGGGCTTACAAGGAGTTCCAAAGGTGTACTGGTAATGAAAAACAAAATAAATGGCAACTCTTTAAGGAACATAGGAATGGTGTAGTTAACCTTTTAAAACAAAAAAAGAACCAATATTATTTTGATAAAATAGATAGGTTTAAAAACAATCCAAGACAAATGTGGAAAACTTTAAAAAAGCTCGTCTCAAATCACAGTCAATATAACCCAAATTGTATAAGTTTTGGAACTGGAGATGGACAGAAAGTTTGCAATGACATCTCAGAGATTGCACATAGTTTTAATGAGTATTTTGTTGAAAGTATTGGAAATATTGTTCAAAATATTAATAATGATGAAACTTGGTGTAATTTAAACAATAATTTGTATTTAAAATTTGAAACCTTCGAAATGCTTTCTATCCAAGATTTAAAAAAAATAGTTAACAGTTTAGAAACAAATTTTCTTTGCATGAAGTATTAAACAACTGTAGAATGGTTAAAGAAATTTTTGAAACAATTGGTCATATACTAAATTTGATAAATACATCTTTTAGTATCGGTAAAATTCCGAGCATATTAAAAAGTAGCACTGTTATCCCGATTCAGAAAGTTGCTAACACCACAAAAGCTGAAGAGTTTCGCCCAATTAACACTTTGCCACCAATAGAAAAACTTATAGAAATAGCTGTACATGAACAATTATTGCACCATGTTACCTTAAATTCCATATTAATAAATAACCAATCGGGTTTCCGTAAAAATACTCATGTGAAACAGCATTACAAATCACATTATGCAACATTAAAGCTAGCTTAGATAACAACAAATATGTTATTATTGTATTTCTGGATTTAAAGAGAGCCTTTGAGACAATAGACAGAAAGATTTTGTTATCAAAGTTAGAACAATATGGTATTGGTGGTAAAGTTCTTGATTGGATTAGTGATTATTTACAATATCGCAAACAAATAGTCCGTTATAATGATAAAATATCAGATGAAATAGATAACGATTTTGGAATTCCGCAGAGTAGTGTGTTAGGCCCTCTCCTATATCTATTATATATTAATGATATTGAACTGTTTGTAGAATGCGAATTCCTTAACCTTTTTGCTGACGACACTTTAATAACATGCAGTGATGTTAACTTGGAGGCAGCCATCCAAAAAATGAATGCAATTTTAGTTAACATAAACAGATATTTATGTATTAATAAGCTAAAATTAAATGTTGCAAAGACAAAAGCGATGATATTTACCACGAAATATAAATACGGTTTTCTAGATATTGACAATATAAAACTGAAAATTAATGATGAACAAATTGAGATCGTATCGACAGTAAAATATTTGGGATTTCAACTTGATAATTTATTGAGTTTTGATAGTCACTTTGACTACATTTATAAAAAAATAGGAAAAAAACTTTATTTCTTCAGCCGAATATCCCAAAATTTATCAATAGAAACTAAAATCATGGTTTATAATTGTATTATTCAGCCTCATTTTGATTACTGTGCATCTATTTTATTCTTATTTAATCTTAATAAATTAAATATTTTGCAAAAACTGCAAAATCGTGGAATGAGAGTAATTCTAAAAACAAGTCGTCTTACCCCAATCAAATCAATGTTAAACTCTCTTAATTGGTTTTCTGTGGAAAACAGATTGTACTATTTCACCATGATTTTTGTGTTTAAGATTGTAAATTGTATGGTTCCAGATTATTTTCAGCAATATATTACTTTCAACAAAGATGTGCACACGCATAATACTCGGGGTATAAATAATATTTATATTTCAAAAACTCATTATTGCAGCACTATGAATTCGTTGATCTTTAAAGGTTTCCATAAGTTTAATGAACTACCAGATTCTGTTAAAGAATGTATAACTTTAAATAGTTTCAAAAACAAATTAAAGAAATTTATTAAGAACAAATAGGATGTGATAAAATATAATTATCTATTTATTATGTAGTTTATTTAATTCTTTAGAGTATTAAAACTAGCACACTTAAGAATGTTTTAAAATTTATGTTTTATACAATTAGTAATGTGATATTAATTGTAATTTAATTTTACATGTATATTAGGTTTCCTAATTCAATAAAGTTCTATCTATCTATAGAAAGTACCGAGGGTCAACCACTGGAAATACGTGTGCAAATTTTCAGGAATACCATGGGAATACTCCGTAATGCTCAGGGAATACTCGGGAATACCCCGGCAATATTCAGCAATACTCCAGAACACTTCGAAAATAATCGAGAATGGAGTCAAGAAGGCAATAAGATATGCGTCAGCTCATAGTCTTGGTTGTTTGTGTTGTCTCGGCGCTTAGTATTATTATTGTATTAAAATTTCAATATAGTAAGTAAACATTTTCAGCTTTTAAAATAGTAGCACAATTATACTCACTTTAAATTGTTAAAGCCGTTATCGAGAAAATTGATGATTTTTTTTTTTTTCAATGTGAACTACCCTTAATATTAAGGGTAGGTCTCGAGGTAGATCAAAAGTACAAAATGTCTGGAGATGTTGGTAAGAGAACTTTAAATATCATATTTGGTTTCGGCGCTAGGTTAAAAAAAAATAAAAACCATTTAAGGCGAAAATTTTACATGTACTCTGGAACAGGGAGATAAGGAAAAAAGATTGGAATTCTGTTTGTGGATCCAGGGAGAATATCTGAACAACGGGAACTTTTTAAAGGAAATTTTGTTCAACGACGAAGCTACATTTCCAACAAATGGAGTGGTGTCGTCTCAAAATTCATGGTACTGGTATGTCGAAAATCCTAATTGGATCATAAACGCAAAGAGGCAGTACTCAGAAAAAATAAACGTGTGATGCGGAGACTTGATTGTAGAATTATTGGTCCTTTTATTTTCTGAGAGTAATTTGAACCAAGGTGTATTTTATACTTTTTGAAAAATTAATTTTGGGATGACTTACCAATTCAAGCACGTCAGAATTTAAAATTTCAACAGATGGGGTCTCTTATGCATAATGCAGTAGTGGTAAGGGGTTGACTGAATACAAATTTTGAAAATCGATAGATAGGTCGAAACAGTCCTTTTAATGAGTGGCCGCCAAGATCCCTGGGTTTGACGCCGCTCGCCTTTTTCTTGTGGGTTATACTAAACCAAGTAGTTTACAAGCCAAGACTGCAGTCAGTTGACGAACTACACGCTAGAATAATAATTGAAGCATATGCAACTATTACCCAAAAACTCAGAAAAATAACCGCGAATGAACGAAAAAGGTTTGATAAGTGTTGCGAAAAAACGGCGGATTGGTGGAAGAAAGAAAAATATAATTAGTATTTATTTTATATTCCGGTATTCCAATAATTTTGTTAATTATAAATATAATAATAATATATAATAAATAAAATAATAAGGACAATGTGATTTTTACTTTGAGCACAGAATTATTAATAGGCAATATTTCTTTATGAAATTTTTGTACAGGCCCATTTCAGAGGACGCTTAATCTAGTGGTGTGCTTAGATTTTTTTATAAAAAAAACACTATTACGATTTCGTGAATTTTCAGCCCTAAAAATTTACACCCTAGGCCTTGGTTTTGTTTAAAAAATTTGATGCTTTATCCTAAAGTGCAGTTTCCCACGCTCTCTACATTAAAAAAAAATTGTCAATATCGGATGGTAAATAAAAATTTTGTGCGGGTGTCCCACCTTCAAATAGGTCACACCGTGTATATTTTTTAAAATCGAGCTAAAAATAATAAATGTATTGGATGTGCACTTTGTAATAGTCTAAGATTCCACTGTAGGTCCCACTCAGGTTAACAGACTCTCATTCTCTTTGTTAATTTTTTCTGTTTTAGTTTCTGCTTTTATTATGTCCCATATTGCTTTTGTTTTATTACTTGCCCCCTCTATACCTATGTTTAGCATTAGAAATTCATTTTGTCTCGTTTATCTTTTCAATGTATTGTTTTTTATACTTTTTATATGCATTTAAAGATTCATCATCTCTTCGTACTTCATATATGGTATTGAGAGCATCTAATTTGTTTTTCATTTCCTTTAGTTTCTCGGTGTACCAATTCAATTTCTTTGCATTAATTTGTATTTTTTTAACTGTTACTGGGAAGATGTCATCGAAAATTGCCTTAAGTTGGTAATGGAAGTCGGAAAATGCTTCCTGTGCATTTTATTTCCTATAATTTCATCCCAATTTGTAGTGGAGATCTTCTTCTTAAACAGGTGTGCATTTATTTCTCTGTGTTTAATAGATTTGTATGTTTTAGGAACTTTATGATTTAATTTGAGTTCAAGGAGTTGCCCTAGATGATCCGAGACATGGAGATTTATGGTTTTAGCATATAATTCACCTCCTTTTTTGGTTATGTTCATGAACATGTTATCTATACAGCTTTTATTTATATTTGTTATTCTAGAGGGATCATTAGTGGTTCTATATAAGTTGAATGTGGTTAATAAATCTTCTAAATTTTGTCTTGCTTTTGATTCTACGAGTGTATTGATATTGACATCCCCTGACAATATAATGTTTTCGTTTTTATAATTTTTGTCTATGTATGTTAGTGCTATGTTTAGTTTTTCTAGAAATATTTTTAAATCGCCCAAAGGTGATCTATATATCCCAATTGTAATGCTATTTTTTGTTCTTATGCATGCCATCTCTATGTTTTTCTTCGGAAAGTTTGTTTATTTCATTGAATTTTGTATAATTTTTAACAAGTATAACTACCCCTCCATGTATATATTTGGTCCTACAAAAATAGCTACCTATAATATAGTTAGTTACTTTTAGATTGTCCATTAGAATTTCATTTAGCCAATGTTCAGTTATTGTTACTACTTCTATATGTTAATGTTTAAAATTTTCCAACATCTATTGTCTTCTAGTGTATGTTCTTCTATATCCTTTACCTCGAAAAAAATCATAGTCCTTTATTATCAAGCCCTCTAGCCACATTTCCGGATTTTTCAGTTCCTCATACATATCCAGTTCTACTCCTACCTTATATGCTTTATTCCTGCTCTTGTTGTTGACGTGTTTTTTTATTTCCTCAACAATAAACTCTCTGTTTGGGTGGTTTTCTTGTAAATATTCCTTAACATCATCCGCTGTTGTTTCAGGTTCTGCGTGTCCCACATAAAACCATGCTTTTCTTTCCGCTGCTCTAAAACGCATAGATTTTTTTGTTTTAGCCACTCCTATAATTGTCTTCTTTTTATTTCTTTGTATCGTGTGCCATTCATTCTTAGTGACACCAGTAGGATTATCTCCTCCACCTTCATCTGTTTCTACTGCATTCCTGCCACTGCTGTTGTTTCCTAGTCTTTTTTTCCTTATATTTGTGACTTCCTGAAAATGTTAAGGAATACCTCGGAAATACTTCAGGAATACAGTATTCCTGGAATACGTGTACAAATTTCGGGTCAATGGTTGACCCTTGTTGAAAGTAATCAACTCGAATATCATTTTTTGTTCTGATATTATAAGCAGTTAGATTACTTGGTTTCATTTTGAGAAATTGCAAATCATTTACCAATCTGGAGGCTTTAAAATTATGATACTATTCATATGTAAGGTCCAAACTTGAATATGGACGAATCATTGGGAGTCCACATTACCAAACTCACAAAAGCAGTATAGAACAAATACAAGGAGAGTTTTTACTCATGAAAACTACCATTAGCCGAATATTTATTAAGTTTTATGTTTATAGACTAAGCATTCAAAAATGTATTTACATGGAAGTGTTAATATATTGGATTGAATAAAGGTATTTTTTACATCTTCTCTGTATCCTAAGCCAGCAATTATCCTTACAGCTCTTCTTTGTAGAGCAAAAATTCTGTTTGCACGACAGGAGTGCCCCCAAGCCATAATTGTCTAACAGCAAATGGACTGAAATAGACTATGGTACGCCTGCATACAGACATTTTTTTGGTACTATTTTACTTAGATTCTTTAATACAAATATATTTTTTGATAACTTGGTCGCCAAATGATCAATGTCATTTTCAAATTTTAATTTTGGATCCAGATATACCGGGTGTTCACGAGCCAATGTACGCCCCCAATATTTTGGTTGTTTTTGTATTTAAAAATTTTGTTTTTGGTACACATGAATTAGACAATAATGGGCTACTTTTAGACTAACAGGAATGAAAATATCACTTCCGGTTGAACCGGAAGTGACATCAACTTTTTTTTCTTGAATAGAATGACTATATTTTTTTTATGGTTTCTCATTAAGCATAAACTTCTAAGTGCAACAGTTTTTTCAGATGTAAAAAATTCCAAAAAATAAGTGAGATACGAACAATTTTTTCAAAATGGCCCGCGTCAGATGAATGCGATGTAAGAAAATTACTAAGTAGGTTATGGAAATTATTAGTAAGGTTGTAGACTTGTCTATAAAGAAGAAATTAGTTGTTTGAATTACTGATAGGTACCTGTATTTTTAGGTTTTTTTTTTTTAAACGGAATTTAATTTTCATTTCCATAGGGGTCCTATGGAAATTTTTTTAATGAATTGTGTTTTTTTTTTATTAATCAGAAATAATGATTCATAAACTATAATTTTTTCGCTATTAATCATTTCTTAACTATATCCTTCGTAATAATAGAAGTATTTTTAAAAAGTAAGTGCCAACAAATCATTTTAATAAGGTACCTATCTACATTTAAATTCAAAATTGCAGATAGCCATGAAAATGACAGACATTCGCAACAATTGAATTATTCTTGACTAAGGCTAGCCGCACACAGTTGATTTAAAGTTGGACGATAGTTTAGTCGGTCTTTATAATGGCATGAACTCAAATGTACGTGTGCACACAAGCGAACTGAACTTATTTAGTCAAAACCATTGGCCCCTGCTTGTGATTACAGACCGACTAAACTGTCATCCAATTTTAAATCGACTGTGTGCGGTTAGCCTCACTCATTAATTTTCTGAAGCAAGTGTATTAAAGTTGTTATAAACAAGAAAATTAATACAAAATGGCTGAAAAATATTCAAGAAATGAAAAAGTTAACATGTTCATTATTTATGGAGAGACTCGACGTAATGCAACTAGAGCACAAACTCTGTATGGACAGAGATATCCAGAAAGAAGACAACCTCCGAGAAATTATTTCGCCTGGTTGGAGCATTAATTTAGAACTGAACCTAATATAGAAGTTGAAGAAAGATTTATTGTGGATGAAGAAACGGAAATTAATGTATTAGCTTTAGTGTATGTTGACCCAACCATTTTGGTAAGACAAATTGAACATGAATTACCAGTTTCCAAAGAAATACGGCCAAGAAAATTTTAAAGAAATACGGCTATCGTTCTTATAAATATCAGTTGCATCAATTTTTGTATGAGAATGATTATCAATGAAGAATAACCTTTTGTAATTGGTTACAGTTACGCTAATTAAAAAATGAGAATTTTATCAAAAACATTTTGTTCACTGATGAATCGAGATTTACAAATCTTGGGTTATTTAATCGAAACAACACTCGATATTGGGCAATTGAAAATCCTCACATTATGAGACAAGGGCGGTTTCAGGAGCAGTTTGGCTTCAATGTTTGGTTAGGCGTACTGGGCGACCATATCACTGGTCCAATAATTTTTGAAGGAACTCTAACTGGATCAAGATATCTAGAATTTCTCCAAAATATAATAGTTCCACAGATTAATCAAATTCCCAATACCAATATTGACGAGGTTTACTTGCAACAAGACGGGGCTGGACCACACAATGCTATTATCTTTAGGGATTACTTAAATCAATTATTTCCAGATGGTTCGATTGGGACCCATGGTCCAGTCAGATGACCTGCAAGGTCGCCTGACTTAACCCCACTCGATTTTTTTATTTGGGCGCATTTGAAAAATGGCGTCTACATGACTGCTCCAACCACAAAGCAAGATCTGGAAGAAAGAGTTCGACACGAAATTGCACAAATAACACCTCAACAATTACAGAATGTTAGACATGCAGCGATAAGTCGTGCTACTCTGTGTATTAATCATAACGGTGAACAGCTTGAACAATTTTTATAATGGTTTATTATAATTTAGGTTTTAAATAGTTTTGTTATTATATTTATTCATGGTTGTAACGTTTTATTAAAATTATTTTTTGTTTAATTTGTGTTTACTTTTTAAAAATACTTCTATTATTACAAAGGATATTGTTAAGAAATGATTAATGGCGAAAAAATTATAGTTTATGAATCATTATTTCTGATTAATAAAAAAAAATAGCACAGTTCCATTAAAAAAAAATCATCGGACCCCTACAGAAATGAAAATTAAATATCGTTTTTTGAAAAGCCACCAAAAAATACTGGTACCGATCAGTAATTCAAACAACTATTTTCTTCTTTACAGACAAGTCTACAACCTTACTAATAATTTCCTTAGCCTACTTAGTAATTTTCTTACATCACATTCATCTGATGCGGCTATTTTGAAAAAATTAAAAAATTGTTTGTATCTCACTTATTTTTTGGAATTTTTTACATATGAAACAACTGTTGCATTTAGAAATTTATTAAGAGCGCTCCAGATATAAGCCGGAAAGACGGTGCAATTTACTCTCATATAAATCATTATTTAAAAAAACGGCTTTCACTAAAAGACATTAAAAACATGTTACAATGTGGGACGATGAGAAAAAAAAGTATATATAAAAAAATATTTATTTTTCTTCTATTTTCGATTTGCAAAAATAATTCTTATCATCCCACACAGGTATTATTAAAATAAACTCAAATGTTCTCAAGTGCACCGAGAAATTTAAAGATTAGCTATAATAAATTTGTCCAATGTCATATTCTATTACATCCCTTTCCAAGCACACCGTACATTAGGCTGCGTCATTTTATTGACGTGAAGTCATTTACAATTAAAATTGGAAGCATGGATGACTAATACACTCCGAACAACTCTTAATGAGAAATCATCAAAAAAATATAGTCATTCCATTTAAGAAAAAAAAGTTGATGTCACTTCCGGTTCAACCGGAAGTGATATTTTCTTCCTGTTAGTCTAAAAGTAGCCCATTATTGTCTAATTTATATGTACCAAAAACCAAATTTTTAAACACAAAAACAATCAAAATATTGGGGGGTGTACATTGACTCGTGGCCACCTGTATACCCAAGAATTTGACTTCTTCTGGGTTATTTAGGTTATCAGATGTCTCATGCTAAAGGTAATGTTAACAGTTTTACTATTGTGTAAAGATAGTTTATTATAAATAAACCATTCATTATATTTTAATAGATTCTCCTTAATTCAGTTTTTTATTTTTGCTATACGTAATCTACATAGGAGTCGGAATAATGTGTGTCGTCTGCATACAGTATTGTTTTTATGTCTGGTATAATAGAATTTACGTCATTTATATATATTAGAAATAGCAGAGGTCCTGACAATGACCCCTGTGGAACACCAGTTTTAATTTGTTCAATATTTGATTGGAAGTTATTATATGCTACAATTTAGTTTCGTCCGGTAAGATAGCTGCTTAAGAGACTTAAACTGTTTTCATCTAGAACATAATAGTTTAGATTACTAATAAGGATATCTGGCTGGACACAATCGAAGGCTTTAGAGAGATCACTGAAAGTGCTTATCACATACTGTCCTCTCTCGAAGCTGTCCGATTTTCGACCGTATTTCAGCAATTTCATAATGGCTGAAGTGATGAATTTGCTTTTTCTGAAGTCAAATTAACTATCACTAAGTAACTTATTTTCTTCAAAGTAGTCATACAACTGCACTTTTAAACTCATAATGAAATAACGGGTATTTGCATAATAGGCTGATAGTTGTTTGTATCGTTGTAGTCTCCCTTTTTAAAAATTGCTATTATTTTCAGTAGTTTAAAGCATGTGGGATAATTTCCTTCACATATGCTACAGTTTATTAATTTAGTTAGAGGTACAATTATTAAGTCCTTGAGTGATTTAATTAAAATGATATTCATTCCATAAATATCTTTTAGAGTTTTTATTTAAGTTGTTTATAGCATCCCTCACTTCAATGAATGTAACTTGGTTTGGTTTACAGTCAGTTTATGTAAGTAATATTGAGGAATTTGATTACAATTTGGTAATAATGATATGATGTTATCGGCTACATTTGTAAAATGATAGTTGAAATCATTCGCATTCAGATTTGTAGGCATGTCTCTAGATGGAATATTACTTCTAAATGAGTTTATCACCTCCCACGCGGATTTTATCATATTATCTGAGTTTTGTATGTGGTTTGTATATGCAGCTTTTTTTGAATTGTTTATTTCTCTCCTATAGATATATCTTAGTTCTTTAATGTCATTTTTCAGAGAAGCATTTGTGAAATTTTTTTTGAGTTCATTTAATATCAGATTTTAAATATATGTAAATCTAGGTTAAGATCTGTCTTCTGGTTATTTTACTGGATTTATTGTTTTGGATTTATTTTTGACTGAACTAGAATTATGTCCTAGTGTTTTATACATCTATGTTGTTTGTTTGTTCTATCTGTTTTGTTTGTTTTCTACATATTTCTATATCTATTAATCCTTTACTCATGACTTGTCAAAACACTACAATGTATTCTCAAATGACCAATAAAAATTATTATTATTATTATTATCTTAGACGACGTTCACGCATTTGTCGCAAGTTTTCGTTAAATCAAAAAATGTTTTGTCTTTATTTTTTAGGAAAGGCTTTTCCCGTTGCATCTAATAGGATTTGTAAAATATAGCGAATTTAGTGTCATAATTGTAGTATTGATAATCAATAAAAGACCAATCGCGTTTTCTAGCAAATGAAACATTTCAGATATACCTTTTTTTTGTTAAGGGTCGCTGTATATAATTTTGAGGCGTAGATATACTCTTTCTTATTGATATTTTTATATCGATAGCCGAGAGATCTGAGATATAAAGATCCAAAACACTAGCACTGGAATCTAATTTCTTAGAAAAATTTATGAATATATTATCCAGGCAATTTATAGCTGGTTTTTTCAAATATTTGCTGACTCAGGCCAAAACCTGTAACTAAATCTAGAAATCTAGACCTTTCATTTGTAGGACAATTTGACCATTCGATTTCAAAAATATTAATTAAACAATAGTGTAAAAACCTGTTAGTAATAAAACTTCAGACCTCGTTATTTTTACATATTGGGGGCAAAAAAATTCGCCAATCCAACCCATCGCTTTTGTAGGACAAGCGCGGCTCCCTATTTTTTACACTAACGGGCTAATTTTTACACTATTGTTTAATCAATATTTTTTTAAATCGAATAGTCAAATTTTCTGGAAAGTTTTCCAGTTCTACGCCATGAAAGTATCAATTCCACGACCAACATGTTTAGCGGTTGCAGAACTTTGTATTCCTATACCGAGAATTTTCACAGAGAGAAAAGTTGGGTGACTCATCAAAACGAAGCCACTCACGAAAATTCAGCCTGTTAGTAATCACTTTTAAAAAGATGCGTCGGACCCCGGACCATAAGATACTTATTCTTGGTAAACATAGTAGCTATTTTTTTGTTATATCTATCACTATTTACACGACTTGATCCAAATTTGATGTATACGGTCTCTTTAGATTGCTCTAAGAACAGTCATGTTAATAATTTAGACGAATAACATAGAGGGCATAAACTATTAACACTTACCGGGTTGTTAGGCCGTGGTCTAAGGGTTGATGATGATTCTGACGTTTTGTCTACAATTACGGTGAATATTATCAAAGACGTGATCTGAGTTCTCTTGGTCGCGCACATAACACAACTGATAGCAGGTCACCCATTCTCTCTATGTCTCTGCTTTCTTCCCTGTCATTCGTTTTTGCTCCAGTCGAGGGATCCAAGTTATGTTAAGCTTTAGCTTTTGTATTGAAATTTTCCATGTGCTTATAGATTTCAATAGCCTCCCTGTCCATGCGTGGATAATAATGACAGGTTTTATCTAAGACTCTTGTATCCCCAAAAAGAATAAGTGATCACCATCTTGTAGGACATGCTCCGCCACTGCTTATCAGTGTGTTCCAGTCGACAGCATCTTTTGTGCTTGTGGAAGCGCGTATTAACACTTCTTTTAGTGGTTCCCGCGTGCACTTGTCCACAACTGCACGGACTACTATACACTCCTGCCGCTGAGAGATGATTACGTGGGTCTTTTGCAGGTCTCAGGTGTTCACGTATTTTTCTTGTCGGTTTCAAGATGGTTTTTACATCATGCTTTTCTAGGAGCTTCCCTATTCGATCTGTCACATTTTTAATATAAGGGAGGAAGGACGACTTTTCTTGGACCAAATTACAGTTGATTCTCCTAGTATGCAGGCTCGTCTTATTTCATGTTCGGCATAACTATTACTCTGAAAAGCAACCTGCAGATGTGCCTTTTGAAAAAGAATATGGTTTTGGGGATACAGGAGTCTTAATAAAACCCGCCATTATTATCCATGCATGCACAGGGAGGCCATTGAAATCTATAAGCATGTGGAAAATTTCAATAGAAAAGAAAAAGGCCTAAAGCTTGGCAAAAATTGAATCCCTCAACTGGCAAAAATTAATGACAGGGAATTTCAAGAACCAATCAGAAGGCAGAGACACAGAGAGAACGAGTAACTTGCTATCAGACAACGGCCGACTGTCAGTTGTGTAATGTGAGCGACCAAGAGAAGTCAAGCCACGCCTTTGACAATGTCCACCGCAGTTGTGGATGAAACATCGGGATCATCATCGACCCTTAGGCCACGGCCTAACAGCCCGGTAAGTGTTAATAGTTTATGTGCCCCGGCCATGAAAGCCTTTACTGTTTATTAACATAGAGGGCGCCGGGAACAACCAATTTTTGTTTTGGTCATTATTCTTGAGTATAAACTTTCTAATAAAGTAATATATTTTTTTAATGCAGTATTCAATTCCACGTAAAAAAAGTACACCTGTAAAATGCCTTGTTTTCGAGAAGCATACATTACAAAGAATTTACATTTTTTGCACAGTGCCAAGGCATAATTTGTTTTCAAATAGTAAAATGACTGATATGACTTTTATTTTTGCTCAAGTGAAAATTATAATGGACGTACTACAGCAAGAAAATATACTAATACATATTCAAATCATAGACAACCTGATAGAAAATGATCCGCAAGACAAGAAGTCTTTATTGAAGACGAGCCTGAAATAAGTAGGTATTCCCCGAATCATCTCTGCAAACGCTGGACTAACCCGTCATACAGTATTAAACATTCTTCATGAGCAACAATTACACCCATACCATTACACACCAGTACAAAATTTGTTGCCAAATGATTTTCCTTGTCACATA
The DNA here is from genome assembly GCA_963675555.1 of Leptura quadrifasciata. Lineage (NCBI taxonomy): Eukaryota > Metazoa > Arthropoda > Insecta > Coleoptera > Cerambycidae > Leptura > Leptura quadrifasciata. The sequence continues at coordinate 35,309,898 of OY776674.1, forward strand.
CAAATTTGTGAATTTATGTTAAGAAAGCAAAGAAGAGATCCAACTTTCTTAAATAGGGTTCTTTTCACAGATGAGGCGTTTCCTCGAAGGGGAATCATAACACAAAAAGCAGTCATTTGTGGGCTGAAGAAAATCCAAGAGCCGCAAAAGTGAGACATTTTCAATATGAATTCGAAATTGATATTTGGTGTGGAATAGTTGGACATTATCTTGTGGGTCCTTTTGAACTTCTGTCGCTACCAAATGAACAAGACTATCTAAACTTCTTTCAAAATAATTTACAAAATATGTTCGATGAAGTACCTTGGGATATCCGAGATAATATGTTGTTTTTACTTGGCGGAGCACCTGTTCACTATCCTCCGATTGTAAGAAATTATTTGGATAATGTATTTTCTAGGCGTTGGTTTGGGCGAGGAAGTCCATGAGCACCGCGGAGGATTTTTCCTTTGGGGTACCAAAAGGCCTTGTATGCTCTCAAACAAGTAATACAAGAGTAGAATGCAGGTTTTCACGGCCGTTGTCTAATGAAGTAGATTCTTCCGGGTCTTGCCGTGGTCGTCGAACTTGACTTGACGTTTCGCTGATCATCCTGTCAGCTTCTTCAGAAGGATTCTAAAGACTGAATATGTTGTGTTACATTCCTCGTTATATACCTAGGCGCCGCTTCGCTGGTCATTGGTCACGCTAGGTTCGCTTCGCTGCTCATTCGTCGTGTTTGGTTGACCGTGACTTACTACGGTGCTGGTACTTGGCAATACCAGTCTCCACATGTTACTAAGTCGATACCCATCCTCTCTGTTAAAGTTGTTCACGTTTTTCATAATTTCCAGTGATTCCCTAATAATTCGCGGATAATAGCGCGTATTCCTGTCTAATATATTGACGTCCTCGTAGTCGATTTTATGGTTCTCGTTATTATGGACATGTTCTGCTATCGCCGACCTATCCGTGTATCCAAATCTCGTATTTCTCTGGTGTTCTTTGATTCTGCACTCGATACTCCGTCCTGTTTGTCCGATGTAGCTCTTACCACATGTGCACTTCAACTGGTAAACACCTTTTGATAACAGTTTGGGGACAGGGTCTTTGACTGAGGGAAGCATCTGCTGTATTTTCTTCACTGTTCGAAACCGTACACCTACTTTCTTTTTGAATAAAATCTTCTTCAGCCTATCTGTGACTCCCGCGACGTAGGGTAGGCATGCATACGTTGTTGGTTGTGCGACATCTCACCACCATCCACAACAGAAGAGAGCGTTAATTAGAACCTTGGTCCACAGAGCCAACACAATATGCGACGACGAGAACAAACCCGAGGAACTACAGAATGTCCAACAAGCTTTAGAGAAGAATGGATACAGTCAAAGCAATATACGAGTAGTAAATAACCAGAGGAGAACTACAAAAGAAGAACAGCAACCAGTTGAAGTGCACATGTGGTAAGAGCTACATGGGACAAACAGGACGGAGTATCCAGTGCAGAATCAAAGAACACCAGAGAAATACCAGATTTGGATACACGGATAGGTCGGCGATAGCAGAACATGTCCATAATAACGAGAACCATAAAATCGACTACGAGGACGTCAATATATTAGACAGGAATACGCGCTATTATCCGCGAATTATTAGGGAATCACTGGAAATTATGAAAAACGTGAACAACTTTAACAGAGAGGATGGGTATCGATTTAGTAACACGTGGAGACTGGTATTGCCAAGTACCAGCACCGTAGTAAGTCAGGTCAACCAAACACGACGAATGAGCAGCGAAGCGAACCTAGTGTGACCAATGACCAGCGAAGCGGCGCCTAGGTATATAACGAGGAGTGTAACACAACATATTCAGTCTTTAGAATCCTTCTGAAGAAGCTGACAGGATGATCAGCGAAACGTCAAGTCAAGTTCGACGACCACGGCAAGACCCGGAAGAATCTACTTCAAGTAATACAAGATAAGAATCCTGGCAGAGAATGTTGGCAGCAGTAAATCAACCCTCTTTTAGTATTAGGCAAAATTTTCTTAAAAGATGTTCGAATGGGAGACATTTGAAAATGAATTATAGTAATTATTTTCATGATTATTTTGTTGTTTAATTTCATATTTCCTTTGGTATCGTTTTTGTTTACAGGAATTTAACCTGTGCTTAAAAAACTAAACACTAATCAACAATACTATTAGTTATGAAAATGAGGTGATTTTGACAAAAAAATGTTTCTATGTATAAGCCGAATCCATGTTCAGAATGATGGTAGGAATGTAGTGTTTCTTGGGCTTCAATTTTTTTGCATGGCAAAATTTTTTATTAAACAATTAAGGTGTGAGAAAATGGTTTTTTTGAGTTTAGAAAAATCTATTGATTAAAAAAAAGTATCTTAAAAGTTAATTTTTTTATGGTCATTGCAAAAAAAAACATGCTAAAATGGCTGTTTTTTCAATTGTTAATGTTTCATATACTTCTTACCACAGGAAAAGAAGGCTCTTGTAGCATAGAAAAGATACGCAAAATCGGAAGTCACATCAGTTTTTGCATAATCAATTTGTTAATAACTTTTTGACTTTTCTTTAACGCTTATTTCTCAGCGATATGGCGGTTTTACAGCAATCTGCGGATGCGCAAATTAAAGTTCATGATTTTTACTATCAATATCCAAAAAGAACCAAATGAAGTATTGGTTTTAAATTGTTGAAAACAATTATCAAAGTTGGCATTAATTTTTTCGTTATAAACAAATAGAATATATCTCCTTGGCGATGAATTTAAAAAAAAAAGTCTTTACGACCAATAGAAGCTGAGATAGATTTTTCATTTTAAATCGCTGTGGCGTTGGTTATTGATATTAAGGGACGATTTTAGCTGGAATCTACAGAGGAATACTCAAAGAACCCTATGCCAAAGTTTTCGACTGGATTATTTAAAAATTGTTGATGTGGCGATTGTTTAAATTTGACGTTGCTCCGATAGTCAGTGTGGGAGCTATGATGGGGAAGTCAGAACCTTCGTTTTTTTTTTAATTGGGGTATCTCGACGAAATATGAATAATGGAATATATATTTTCTTTAAAAAATTATTTTTACACTTAATAATTCAACGAAAATTCGAATTTTCGTATATTTCATAAATAATAAATAATTAGCAATGAAACGATATTTTTAATATACTCAGTGAATTTTAAACAGCAAAAATACATTGAGATTAGTCATCATAGCATTAATATTTTTCGCAATATAGCTGCAGAACGTGTTAGGACCTGCATATGTAACAATGCCACAGCGATTTTTTTTTAACTTTATCTCAGCTTCTATTGGTCGCAAACACTTTTTTTTAATTCGTGAAAAAATTTTAGCTATCAGATGCTTTTGAAGTAGATTCTTCCGGGTCTTGCCGTGGTCGTCGAACTTGACTTGACGTTTTGCTGATCATCCTGTCAACTTCAGAAGGATTCTAAAGACTGAATCTGTTGTGTTACACTCCTCGTTATATACCTAGGCGCCGCTTCGCTTGTCATTGGTCGAGCTTGGTTCGCTTCGCTGCTCATTCGCCGTGTTTGGTTGACCGTGTGACCACGTGTAACTAAGTCGATACCCATCTTCTCTGTTAAAGTTGTTCACGTTTTTCATAATTTCCAGTGATTCCCTAATGATTCGCGGATAATAGCGCGTATTCCTGTCCTAGGCACCTAGGTATATAAAGAGGAGTGTAACACAACAGATTCAGTCTTTAGAATCCTTCTGAAGAAGCTGACAGGATGATCAGCGCAACGTCAAGTCAAGTTCGAGGTCCACGGCAAGATCCGGAAGAATCTACTAGACAACGGCCGTGAAAACCTACGTTCTACTATCAGATGCTTTTGTCAGCATTTCAATACCATGCATCGCCGAAGAGATATTCTATTTGTTTATAACGAAAAAATTAATGCTAAATATGATAATTGTTTTCAACAATTTAAAATCAATACTTCATTTGGTTCTTTTTACTTCTACGTCCAGTGGAAGTACAGTAATGCAAAAAAAAATGTTTTTGATGAAAATGTCATGAAACTAGGCCAGTCGTCATAGGGCCAAATCTGGGGGGGTACCTTATAAAAATTCCGAACTTAATGAAACTTTGTTTTTTGTGAGTGTCCAGTAGTGCTACACCCAATTTATCCAACAAACAAACCCTGTGGAATTTTGGGGAAGGGCGAAACTCTCCAAAATTTTTGCACATTTTTCGGTTTTTTCGAAATATTTCGAAAACGGTTGATTTTAGAGAACAACTTCAAATTAGTAAAATTGTAGAGGATTAAATTTTCTGCAATTTGCACGGTGAAACGTATTTTTTGGCCCTATAAGTACAGAATTTCGAAAAAGCGCAAAATTTTTCAAAATCGTAAGAAACTGCTAAAAAGGCTGGTTTTCGATATTTATTTTCCATTTTTAAGCATATTTAACGAACTTGTGGTACCTACTTCCATTTGCATAGGTTCAACTACTCCCCTCCCCCACAACCACCAGACCTCCGACCTTCTCGTTCTTTGAGATGTTTATATTATACAGTGTAATGTAAGGTTTGAAAGAGCATAAAATAACCCTGCTCTTCTTTATTAGGTTGAAAAGAAGAACATTAAAACACAGTATTTTTATATGTAGTATATTATAGCGATTCTTACTGTCTAATAAATAAATTTGTAAGGAAAATTTTAAAGTAGGGAAATATAAAGTAAATATTAATGAAGTAAAGTTAATATATTTTAGGCGTTTGGCACCGTACCGAGTTTCATATTCTTCACGCTCTTCTTCATCATCTAGCAGTGCGTCCATAATCATTTCTTCTTCGTGCTCTCCTTCTGCTTCTTCATCCTGGAGATTAGGCTCTGGCGAATTTTCGCATGCATGCCCCAGGCAGTTCTTGCAAAGGGCGGAGCACCACAGTTCTGCTTTCTTGCAGCTGCAGGCTGCATAGCTACACCATTTCTTGCATTACGTGTGGTCCTGATGGGGACGATCCCTCGTCTCATCAGCGACCATCCCCAAACTGACAGTACAATGTCATTACCCCGCCATATTTGGACCTGAAGATATATTCGAAAAACATAGTGGGTGGCTGCATCTTTGGTAGGTGGCAGTCTGGCCAATTGCAATTAGGTTTGGCCACCGATTTACTAAAAAGTTGGTATCGGAGGTTATCGAGGGAATCTGTTTCCATGTTCCCTCCATACAGTTCCACCAGAAACATCTCGCCTGCCTCGGAAATCTGGTAGGGAGTGGCTTCCGGGTCTTTGAACACAGCTACTAGGTCATGTAGGGAAGTGTTCTTTTCGTAAATCCTGCAGAACTTCTGCATCCCTTGTCCGAAGGGGGCTGAAGTGATGTCGCACCCACTTCCTGCATGCAGAAAGCGAATATCTTGTGGGTCGATCTTGCATGAAGCTGCTGAATATAATAATGACCTCTCCCTCTCTTCTCGAAATAGATGTTTTTGTGGGAAGTGGAGGCCAAGGCTGTCACTAACACGAGGTGATCTACATCTTCACCTGTAATAATTACACTGTTATATTCAGTAGCCTTTGATATTGCTGTGTGTACGATCCACGTCTGGATCTTCAGTAACCTGTTTCACCTCAATCCTCTTCGCTGTAATTTCTGTCATCAGCATTGTGATAAAGTTCCTTTTGTTGGTGTTGTTTGATAAGAATGTCTCTTGAGCCATTGTCACTGCAGTTTAGGCTGAAAATACAAATTTACAAATTTGGTGGATGAGTGCAGTACAGCCCGGCGAGACCTTTCTGCGGCTTTGGCGCTTTGATAAGAGGTGTCGTTAGGATATCCATCAAATACTACTGTGGTATTGCACCCAAGGTGTTTTTGCACATAGTCCACATAGGTCTGGAACGTTGGTGTTGTGATCTTACTCCATACAACCTTATGGAGTAGGAACCCTCCATCAATTACTGCATACCTTCTGCAGCCAAAGTTTGCTTCTCCTTGCATAGGGGTGAATACTGCATCATACAATGTTGACTGTTTGAACAATTCCTTGAGGTCTTCGTCAGACTGTTTGACAATGCAAACTCCTGGGTGGGTGGTAGATGCCATTGGAGATCCTATTACGGTCACATGTACGCATATCGATTATTCACTGTCAGTTATGCGGAAGGGGAGGGGGTAGTTGAACCTATGCAAATGGAAGTAGATACCACAAGACCATTAAATATGTTGAAAAATGGAAAATAAATATCGAAAAGAAGCCTTTTCGGCAGTTTTTTAAGATTTCGAGTCATTTTGCACTTTTTCAAAACTCTGTATCTCGGTACCTATGAAGCCAAAAAATTCTTTTTACCATGAAAATTACAGGAAATTTAATCAGCTACAATTTATTAATTTAAAGTTATCCGCTAAAATCAACCATTTTCGAAATTTTTCGAAAAAACCGAAAAAAGTGCAAAAATTTTGGGGATTTTCGTCCCTCCCCAAAATTCCACAAGGTTTTTTGTTGGATAAATTGGGTGTAGCACTATTGAACACCCACAAACAATATCCCAAAGTTTCATTCAGTTCGGAAATTTTCGACTGGATTAAACGTCGAGATTTTAAATTTGAGCGAAAAAAGTTTCTGTCTGTCGGTCTGTCTGTAACTTTTTTGTGCGCACGTTTACTCTGGAACCGTTTATATTGACTTGAAATTTGGTATACTTATGTATTATAACGAGATCTGGAATTAGATTATATTTTGACCTAATTTCATTGAAGGGTTCGGGGGTAATGGAGTAAATAAGGGTAAATAGGCAAAGCAAGTAGTAAGAGTCCATAAAATTGCGATTTAGGGCATGTACAAAAAGTCAAAGTCCCATAATTTTTTTTGGCATCAGCCAAATAAGCGTTAAAAAAAAAGTAAAAAACATTATTAACAAATTGATTGTGCAAAAACTATTCGACCATATGGCTTCCGATTTCGCGTGCCTTTTTTATGCTACAAGAGCCTTCGTTTCCTGTGGTAAGAAGTATATGAAACATGTTTTTCTATTGTTTATTAACAATTGAAAAAACAGCCATTTTAGCATGTCCTTTTGCAATGACTCATAAACAAATTAATCAATTTTTATGAAATAGATCTCATTTCGTAGCTTTTTTCAAGGCGCACAACTTTTAAGAAACACTTTTTTTTCTAAAATCAATAGTTTTTTCTAAATCTCGAAAAGACCATTTTTTCACACCTTAATTGTTAAATGAAAAATTTTACCACCAAAAAAAATTGAAACCTAAGAAACCCTACATTCCTACCACTATTTTGAACATTCTGGATTTGGCTTATATAGTTCAAGTAATAAGTTCCCGATACATAAAAAACGCAACAAAAACTTTACGACATAATTATTATTGCCATGGCGGTATGCTGCATCAAACGACCCGACGCACATTAAAACCCTATAAAGGTAAGCGAGCCATGCGGTCGAGACAGGGCAAAGAGTAATGGTATTTTAATGAGGTCAGAAAGTTTTTGTTGCTTTTTCTATCTCGGGAAGTCCTTACTTGGACTATACCTAGAAACATTTTTTTTTGTCAAAATGCTAATTCGACTGGAGTATATAGCAAGTTTTAAAATTGAAAATTTGCAATTATCTATAGAAAAATATTTCGCTCATAGTGTGGGCAGAGTTTAGAAAGTCCTTGTGTTAAAGGGTAATGTAAAACATTCTATGAGATTATAATAATATAGTATAAGTAATACAAAAGAGTCTGAATCTTGCAAATGCGAATATCGACGTTTGCAATTCCCGTTTTCTCCGGTTGAACTAAATTCCTGTGATTTTCCCAATTAGTCAATCAAAAAATATATATGCCTGTTCCGTCATACTTACCATCACTGGTTTGTAGTGACAGCAAGAAATCAATGCATCTTCTAATATCCTTTGCATCTGCCGGATGAGAATCCATATATCCAGGAACTGATATTAAAACTTGAAGAATGGAACACAGTCCATGTGCAGCCCCGAGATATTCAATTTGATAGTAAGCATACATCAACGGGCAAGGTGAATGATGTCTCAATGCATAATCTCTTCCAGAATTAACCATAACTTTACATATATTGTGAATTTCTGCTTTTTGATGTGGCGTTTTAGTTTCTTTAGCTAGCCAAAGTGCTCCTAAGACGTAACCTACAATGAAGAAAATTGTCATTGTAGTTGACACAATTTTGTGTATTGAACAAAAGCCTTGTTAGTGAATTAAATATGTACTTACCTGCCCTCCCAACAAAAAGTTCGTCAGATCCACAGTTCAAAAACTTAGGATCTTTACAGATTGGTGCAATTTCATAAAATAATTCTCTATAATGATTACTTTGGGTATCATCTCCAAGAGATTTGTAAATGGCTGATGCTACAGCATACACACCGCAACTACCCAAAAGAAACGAGGCTTCATCTTTTCTATTCCTTTCTGAAAGTGAGGCCACAACTAAGGCTGGTTTCAAAAATTCGACGGCTTTGTTTAGGTATTCAAGTTTATTACGGTTTAATTTCGAGATTTTACTCATATGATAAAACATGTAGGCAATTCCTGCGGTGCCCAAATATAAACCATCACCACCATTTCTTTCCACAGGTTTTACATAAGACTGGATTTTAGTTACTATGTCTTTTATGCTGCTTCTCAATTCAAATTCGGGAATTTCTGGAGGACCAAATATGATTTCATAATCTGGCTTAGGATTTACAAAATACCGGAGGGTAATCTCTGAAGTCATTCTATTTATTCCAATATAACTGCCTAATTTATTTAAGAACAAATTACGCAACTCATTGAACATTAACTGTTTACTGTTTGGCTCTTGCTTTTCGATTAATAAACACAGACATTTTAGAAATTCATCTGTCAAAAAAATAGTTGATTACTAATAAAACGTTCTCAGTTCAGTTGTTTTCTCAAATGTTGATTCTTAATATTCTTATTCCAAAACAAAACATGTTTATAATATAAATATTATTTATATTTTCTATATGTCCTAGACGTTTGACCTAAAAATATATTTTGTTCATTTAAACTACATTCCACAGGTAAAAGCCTCCTTTTAAAAAGTGAAAACATTCTGGCGCTAATATCAACGACTAGCGAAATGGAGATCCGTTGACTTGAAAGTAAATTGCATTTTATTCTCTGTGTATCCCTGTTTAGTTTAGATAATCCTATAAACAGAGGCACACACGAATCAAATGGGGAACAATCCAAGCCAGTTCCTAATATATCCAATAGATGACACCATGCGTACTCGGTTTAAAGTCATTTTCAATTTGTATCATATATCTTTCCGATATTGTAACATAAATTCGATGTAACACACGTTTCTGTATAATCAGTAATGAATGCATGATATGTTAGTTGCCATTTAGGTTATGCAATTTCAAAATACTGTAATACTTCTTTTAAGTTATCGCTAATCCACAATTTGCAAAGTGCGTGTGAGTGCAAGCAACATTTCTTAGAAAGAGTTCATGCCACGAAATATCAACAGACTAAAAAAAGCAGTTTTTCTGTATAATCTGCTCACATTTCAACAAAATCTGTGATCTATATAAAACATCAGAGTCCCTATAAACTAGAATCTGGCCACTCGAATAGAAGGCACTGATTGGTCCGTATGAAAAGTGGATGCATAAATGGCGGTGCCAATAGGAGTTGCTTTTGTTTTTACAAGCATAATCTTATCAGTCTCAACGGAATGGGTTACAATTAAAATAACAGTGTATTATGACGTATTGGTAACGTTATTACTTACATATATACGTTGTAAACGCACTGATGCACACGCGCACACACAATCCATAAGCCGCCATTATGTATCCATTTGGGTGGAGTGGCCATACTCTAGGAAACAGGAGCACGTTCAGGATGTACACCCCGACCGGTGTTAAAAAGAGTTTAGGTTTAGTTTTTTGTTCGTTTTTATACAATTGTTGCTTATACATGTTATATACTCATTAATTTTAATAAAGTTGTGTTGAATTGAATTAGTAGTTACTGAGCGATGTTTCTGAACGGATAAAATTTTGTTAATAATTGCCCGGCGTCTTTACTGAACATGCTCCAGGGTAACATTGATCTAGAGCCCTACCACTCTCATATGCGTGAACTGCAGCTGGCGGGAAATTTTAAGTTAAACAAGTTGCTTTGAATATCTGCGGTTTCTTAGTTTTATTTTAAAAATTGCTTCCACCCTGAAGCAGCTAAGCCACAACAATGAACCAGGTATTGCAATTACAAGTTGCAAGTTATTTCATCAATGGAGCAATTTTTTACAATTTTGTCATGGACGTTTATATACAAATGTGAAAATATGAGAATAACACGCAAAGCATTCAAATAACTATTTATTAAAATAAACAATACTATTAGCACAGAATAAAACAATAACATGCCTTTTTACTTGCCTACCTAAAGCACTGTGCTTTACACACACACAATACACCCCTTTAGATACGTAATAGTAGTTTGTGCAACAAGAGTGGATATGATTGCCATATCTCACAAGAAAGAAAATTGAGTACGACGCCGTGCGATATGGATAATCCACTCGAGTTGTACAGTATACTTTTTCTACGACCGGATCAAGAAATAATAGTTTTAATAAAATTTTAATATACAAACTTAGCTACTGCTTATGCTCTAGGTGAAAACATTTTATATAAGCGGCAGTAGCCTAGTGGTTAAATCTACGCTTCAAAAGCAAGAGATCATAGGTTCAATCCCCCGGTGGAAGGTAAGGATCAACGAGGAGAAATCAGAGGCCATGGTTTTTTCCCAGAACTTCACGAAAAACAAAATTATTACTCCAATCTCGATCAGGGGGGTGAAAATTAAAACAAAAGAAACCGTGAAGTATCTGGGGGTTCATTTAGACACCCGACTGACCTACAACAAGCACATAAACGAGACGATACGCAAAGTATACTCCCTGTCTAGGAGTCTGTACCCTCTGATGGCAGGGAATAGCAGACTAAACAGAAACAACAAAAAGTTGATTTACACGGCCGTCGTGAGGCCGGCCCTTACATACGCGGCTCCGGCGTGGTGCAGCGCGTCGGCAACGACAATAAAGAAACTCTCAATTCTTGAACGCAAGTTCTTTCGCCTCATTTCCAACTCAAGCAGATACACCTCCCTCAGAGACTTGTACGCCCGTTGTAACGACATCGTTCCACTAGCGGACTTCATTAAAACCACTTCTCAAAGGTTTTATCAACACAAACTTGGTAATAGTCCGCTAACAACCAACATCACACAAATAAGAGAGCATAATGCACCATTTCGGATTAAACACAAATTACCGTACCAGGAGCTACCCATCTTTCGACAGCATATATAGCTATCCGACCCCTTACCAAAATATTATATTTACAGTAAATTTCTTAACCTTTTCTGTTCACTTTAACCGTCCTTTATTTTTGTCAGTTTTTGTTACCTTTTTGTTTTGAATTACTATCTTAAAGTCAAGCAAAACTATTCAAAATAACTACAACATTTCGAACCAAAATTAGAAATTTTATCATAAATTTAACGGCTGGCATAGCCGCTCTCGCTCAGTATTCCATTGCCTCTAGCGGGTTTTTTCAGTGAGTTTTTCCCGTCTCAGCAGCCAACAACCTACTCAATGTTTTATAAGTTAACTGTTTTTTATATTCTTAGTTTAGTTAAGTCACCTGGACATTCTGTTTATCGCGCCCTAATAAACTTGCTACGCAGGTAGGAGTAGGGCCTTAGATTTTAATTATTTTAAACTCTATCTCGGTCTCGCTCCATTCCAACCTCTCAAATACCACGGTGCCCTCGTACCCTGGATATTCGGCTGGATCAGGTGCGAGTATCCGAGTAGATCTTTTGTACTTTTAACGACAAATAAATTTGATTTGATTGATTGATTGGTTCAATCCCCCCATATAGCTACTTTTTTTTTGTCATAATATACCTCTAAAATTTTGTCTGTATATAATAATTTCAATAAAATTTTAGGTGGTATACCGTTTATCGATTCTTCACTAGAATCACTCATTTTAAATTATTTTCTAGCCCAAACTGCACGAATATACACACTGACAGCTACTGACAATTACTTTGACAGCTTACGCACCAATTTGAATTTTTTAAAACGAATAGTTGCCTATGTACTTAATACACGAACTGTGATTGGTCGATTTCATATCCATCCTAGAACGTATATGAAATATATCCGTTCAGTTAACTCACAATGGCCCACTTATCCATTCTACAGACTGTACGGAAAACAGCAAATTTACATAAGGGAGTAGAAAAATTTATTTTGATTGTTGCTAATTTGATAATTTTTGCCACAAGTATCACACTTAATTACACTCTACAGGAACCATACACATAGACAATTATACAACAACTATTCCCTACGACATAGCCATCTGTCTCAACTGAGGCTCTAACTCAGGAGTAGTACAGCGACTAGATGTGTTGTCTCTCACACAACCTCCTCTACAATGTTGCCAACTCGGTAACATATGAAAGATACCATTGAACATCCATACCCTAGCCAGGATTCGAACCTGGGACTCCATATGGCTGCAAACCTAACACATAAGCATTGAGCCACTGAGCCGGTAGATGTCAAAACAAAGATTAAAATGTTTTAAAGGGTATAATAAAATTGATTTGACTTTGTGGAAGTAGATGGACTTAATGGGTGTATTCCATTTACATGACTCCTCGAGACACATGTATCCACTATTGTCAACTCCTGAAAAAGTTTTTATTTTCTTGCAAACCTTTTTAGTTGAATCTCTCTACACTATGTAATATTTTCCTTATTCGCTATGCTTCGCACACTTCAACTCGTCCTCTCCCTGCAGTCAAGGTAACTTGAGTTTTGTCACAGGTTCAGGGCAACGCAAATCAAATGGAAAGTATTTTTGGGGGTGCGAGTCGACTTGTATGGACTTGTATCGGTAAATAGAAATCACCCAATGTCAAATGTCAGTCGTCGCATCACAGAACAAGGAGCTAATGGACAATGGCACTCTCAGAGTTTGATGTTTCTGTATTTGGCCTCCTGCATCTATCTTTTTGCAGGTACTTCTGGCTGTAATCGAACACAGTTTCTATTTGAAATGGGTAATACAAGATATTAATGTACGTTGTACACAAATAGATCGAGTTCACATTTTTTAAATGATATTTACGTCAAATAAAATAAAAAAATATTATAAATTATATAAATAGGTATACATATTTATTAAAATCCTTACAAAAAACAAATACAAAATAAAATCATTTTAAAACCTATTGCCTCTTCTAAATTTTATCTTTTTTTCAATTCTTCGCACATACTCATCAACATTTTCAATAAAATTTCTTATAAAATTTGGTCCGTCAGGCGTATTTTCAGCTATGCATTTAATATCTTCTTCATTTACTTTTTCTCCTACTCTAAACGTTGCTGTCACATCATCTTTGGAAACTAGGCCAATGAGAGACATTTTAACGGAGATTTTCCAACACAATATTAGGTCTATATTTATAATTTCAAAGATCACGCTAAAAAACAAACAAAAAAATTTTATAAGCAGGATATTTCATTTATTGTTACAGTTTAATATCCCGGGTTTAAGGCAGGTTATTTTCATAAGGCAAACATAGGCACCTGTTACAAAAACGCCAGCTGGTATCAAGACAATACAAAGTAAATACGAAGTAACTTTCTTATTTAATGTTATGTGCCGCCCTCTGACGGAGAGAGATTTAATTAATCCACGGTAGCAGGGTGAAAGGAAGCTTGCCTAGTTCGGCTGCCAGTAAGACGGCGCCATCTCTGGGATATCGCGAACGGCCAATACCACAGAACCCGAAAGAACGAGATTGTTCGAAAATGATTAACCAAATAAATCAAGAAGTTGTCCGAATAGTCTGGAATGAGATAGAGAATTCGAGTACGTTCCCACGTGGATAGTTTAGTTATTAGATGAGAAGTGACTGGACAAGTTAAAGGACAGTACAGTAAACGCCACGAGTGTGGGCGTGCAGTGGGAACTGTAGGGGAATATAATAAAATGCCACTTCCTTTCCAATATCTATTAAATTTACTACTCTATGCTAAATTTGAAATAAGTAATATCAACACACTAAACTACAACCATAACTACCTCGATAACTACAATACCAGAATCTCAGCCACCTTAGAGACACCTAATCATTGATTAACTTTATATGAAAAAAGCCCCAAGTATTTAGCTATAAAGGTTTTTAACAAACTGCCATTCTTTCTGAGCACACAGTGACAAAGAATTTAAAATTAAAACCTTGTCTCGACTGAAGAAAAAAAGCTTATTATTCCCAGTGGCGGCCCGTCACGGATGGGAGGGTAGGCAGTGCCCACCCAATTACATAAGCATTAGTTATAAAGGTATATTTATATTTTTATATACTTTTGTTGTTAAATTATCAAGTAAAATTTTGCGGTTAATTAATTGTAGTATTAAAATTTAAAAAATAGTTTTATTTATAATATTATTTTTACTACATATTATTCTGCCTCATATAGGTATAGATACGTTTATGAATCCGTTTAGAAACCGGGCGTAATGTTCTCTGCCGTAATACTATCTAAAGTGTCATGCGCCAAGCCAGGGTGGGCAAGCATCGCTCAGAAATCGTGAATTCAATCATAATACATCTTCGTGCATGTTGGTTATTCACTTCGATCTTACGCCTGTAATGTATATCAAAACGAGACGTATGTCGTGAATGCTTAGGCTATTTACAACTAGAGTGGGCATGCCACCCTTGAACAAAACTTGTAATAAACAATATGAATATTGAATAGAATATGTTCACAATTGAAAAGATATCAAACAGGAAAAATAACTAATGTGTTAAAATTGATTAATCAATCCTTTATGAATATCAAATATGACAGCAATTTCTAATTTGATAAATAGGGACAAAAAGAAGTTAAATACATATCAGCGGTGCCATATAGTAAGTTACCTATATAACTATAATTTTATTTTTCTTTGCGTTTTAAGGTATAATGTATTAGAACACATATGGCTCTATATTATCCAAAAAGTTCTAAAATAATGTTTAATTTTATTTTAGCAGTTTTAGATGTGAAATTAATATAATATGTAAATGATTAAATGTATAATATTCAAATATGGGACTTTGCACTCGGTGGGATGTGGACACTGCCACCCTCATCCCTTCCCTTCCCTTTTCTTTCAGAGATGACTTAAGTGAACCGACTTTAATAAAGATGGGAGTCCCACAAGGAACAGTTCTAGGTCCAATCTTGTTCATAACATACATAAATTCATTAACTGAACTCGACATCAATGCCTCCATCATATCATATGCCAATGATACGGTAATTATATTTAAAGGTAACTCATGGGCGGAAGTAAAACATAGAGTAATTTGTGGTATTAGTAAGGTTAAAAACTGGCTAGACACATACAAATTGTCTCTCAATGTAAAAAAAACCAACTATATAGCCTTTTCACTAACGATGGCAAATAGGCCAGATTTTGACTCTATTTTAATTGACAACTTACATGATGTGATTAAAGAAACACCAAATACAAAATATCTAGGTTTAATTATAGACAACAATTTAAAATGGGAACAACACATTTATAAACTAACTAATAATATTAGGAAATTAATTCACAAATTTTACCTACTAAGGGAATTTTTGGATAAGAATCTGCTAATACTAATCTACAAAGTACTGGTAGAATCATTAATCCGTTATGGAATAATAGCTTGGGGTGGTACGTATGACAATAAAATAAAACAACTTAAGGTAGTGCAAAACTATATACTAAAAGTTATCTATAAGAAAAACAAATTATACTCCACATGTTTACTATACTCTAGTAAAATCTTAAATGTACGCTCACTTTATATACTGGCGACCTGCTCATATGTACACAAATGTAATAAATTAAAAAATTATGTATCTCATAAATACGAAACCAGAATAAAAACCAATAAACACTTGAAAATACCAGTCAGCAATAGAAATATCAATGTCAGATTTATAAATTACTTAGCCCCTAAATTTTATAACCTTTTGCCACTAGAAATCAGAAATACAAATAACATAAAAAAATTTAACAAAAAATGTAGGAACTATATCTCCAATAACTACGAAAATTTTGCAATAGTCTTCTAAATCATTACTTTCTTGTTCTTCCAGATATTTTATTTTGTTACTAATAACTATGTATTCTTCTATCGATATTTCAGCTAGTGTAATACATTAGATTCTATACTTCTGTTACAAATAGTATCTTATTATTTGTGTTATCAGTTTAACTATTATCTATAATTTTAATTCTGTAATTAGGTATGTTACTCTTTATAAGTATTAATTTTAAAATATTCTAAATCATAGATTAAACTGGCACATATAGGTGTTCATTCACTTAGGTGCCATGAAGCAATTTAATGCATAATTTAAACATTCTAACTGTAAAGCATTATTGTATACTGTACACGATCTTTTTAATAAACTCTAACTCTAATAAACTCTAACTCTAATTACAGTGTTGTGATGTTTCGCCGAGAATCGTTTCATTTTAGGACGTGTGGAGTCAAGCCAGTATTCGCGAATCTCAAATGTTGGAAATTGTTGCTGCTCTTTTAAAATTGGAAGATTTTGTTATTTGGTTAGGTTTGTGTAATGTTTTATTCTCTCAATTTTATGTTTTTTAAATTTGTAATCTGTGATCTTTGTTGGTATTTAGTAAATAGTAAAGTGTCTACTTTAGCAGAAAAAATAAGTGTGGACAACTGACAAATTATTAATATTAAAATATTTGCCATGGCCGATGTAAGACAAACGGCAAGCGATAATTCTGATATTATACATTTTTTATTAGAAAACAGTTTTGCAAGACTTACATACGATGACAAAATTTTTAACTAAATTAGAACGACCTTGCTCCTATGGGAAATCTTATTAATGTAAATTCAAATTCATCCGATAGAAAATTTTGTGTCACAGAGTATCAAAAATGTTTATGGCTTTCTGGAAGTGAAATAAAAAATAGATTTTATTGCTGGCCCTGCCTGTTATTCAGTAAAAATTCGTGAAATTCAACAGGGATAAGATAATTTAAAAACATGCAAGTTGATTGAAATGGGCAGAGGCATCATTGAATGTTTTTTGCGTGACTTTTCTGTGGAGAAGTGTCATTATTATCCGGTTCTATCCCCCATCCTGCCCACCCAGAGCTAAAAACCACGAGCCGCCAATGATTATTCCTTAAACAAATATTTTACTGACGAATTTTAATTGAAATTTTAATGATTTTATCTAGTTTTAATAACATATTTATTTAATTTGATATAAATTTTTTATTTTGTTAAATATTACTTACGATAATTTTATTGTCAGTTCCCTGTATTTTTAAACTTATCCCCTCTTTTAGAATTCCTTAAAAGCATTAACACGACATTTAATATAGGTTAGATATAATTTCCTTTGTTTGCTCCAATCATTAAATACTTCCTCTTTTTCAGTGGTCGTACTCTTTGTATTTTCTTTACATAATGCCCTGATAAGACGCCTGGGCGAGAAGAAAGTGTCCCTGTTTTTGATCCGGAATCTATTTGTTATTGCGTGGTTGATGTTAGATTAGGTTAGATTATGTGGTAGGTACATTAGGATTAACAAGAACGTATTAAATATTATTAAGTACTTGGCTGTATCGACAAAAGTCGTAATGAAAAAAAAAATCCCATATCATGTAAAATGATCTCTTTCATAATAAATTATTATTAATAACCATGCAAATTTAGTTTTCGCTAGAGAGGTTCACAATTCTACGTCTTTTATTTGAAAGGAAGGGTCGTATAATGAAATATAAAAATCTCTTACCTAAAGTCAGACTCCATCCTAAAATGATGAGATTTGCCATATTTCCTTATTAAATTATTATATTCTGCATGAGAGTTTATCATTTCTTCCATGGTCATGCAAACATAATCCAACAATGTTAGAATGTCGAAGTTGGCACCCAAAACCGACAATAAGTTTTCTCCTTTCAATTTTTGTTCAAACAATTTTAGCTCATACCAACATATTGGTTTCGCAGGAGCTAAAAATAAAATCGTATGATATTTTCCACTATAAGACATTTGACACCCACCAGGTATTCATCTGAACTAATATTAGAAACTATTTTACACTATTCTTACATAGTATCAAAAAGGAAATAAATATTTTCAAAAACTCAATAAAATAGGATTTTATCGAAGTACCTATTTGTTACCTTGTAATTGTACATAGAAACAAATAGAAATAATGCATAGTTTTGCTTTGTTAAAGAAGTCACTATAATTTGGGAAGAACAATATGTGAATGCAGTTTCTCAGCCTTATTTTATTACCAAATGCAATGCGGAGTGTGTATAATTTTGTTTTATTAAATAATGACAAGCTCTATTTTTAGTTCTATCATCTGACAAAGTGTATAAGTCAGACAGCTTGCGTCAAAAAAGTGCAAGAGTTTTGGACAGGCTATTTTCAGATTGAATTGTACTTTGGCCATAGAAAGCCATTATAGAGTCAGTACTTCAGCTACGGGGACACCTGGCGCTAACGTATAAAATCCCCAAAATGTTTTGGAAAGGCTCAAAATTCATCTGTAAATAGCTGATGCAATAATAAACTGAAAACAAATAGTTAGACAGCATAATAATCGAACGCATGGCGTCAGCATCACTGTATATGTGTTACAAAAATTAATTCAATGCAAATGATTTAGGAAAGTTGAAATTCAGCCATATGTTAGTTTAAATAATTGAATTCATGAAATCAACAGTCAGATTTAATTTTCATAGAACTCACTCAGTCAGCAGTCAATAGCTCGTAGCACATCATGAGATTACTAAGCCCTTTAGTAAAGTGCTCAAAGCACTAAGCACCCTTTTTAAAAGTAGTCCTAAGCAAGATAAAATTATAGAAGAAATGCCGTTAACTTATTGCCAATAAATCACCTTGGAGCATAAAATATTTTTCTTCAAACGTCAAAGAACATAACTTTAATGACAAATTTTGTAAACTTAAACTGTCACTTCTCCGACGCTTCATCTAAGCGGCATTAAGACCATTTGAAGAAAAAAATAACAGTATTTATTTCATTTATATTCGACGTTTGAAGAAAAAATAGCACGTTTTATGAGGAGAGGAGTAAAGTAATTTTTTTGTGTCTCGGCAAAAAATATTCCTTTTACTCAATATAAAACAATATACTGTTTTACTTTGTTTGTTATTTATACACTCACAGTGTGCGTTACCAATTATAGGGAACAAAAGGTATTAAATCATCCTATGTTGATTTTCAGAAGTATTAGGAATTAACTTTAGTACACATTAATGTTTAAAATTGCCTGACGGCAAAAAAAAAAGATTACCTGCTAAATTGGGATAAGTTTCTACAGAGTACACCATTCCCAGTTCAGGATGTACATGGACCCTAAAACCTAAAGTTCCAAAAAGTGTAATAAAATAGTAGTAGTCATCTTCCGTTTTTACAAATTTCCAGTGCTTCTTACACCTAAAAATTATACAATCACAGATATTAAAGGGTAAAATGTCAAAAAGTATATGGAAGAAAAGTATGAATCTACACATACAAATCAAGGAGTCTTATTTTAATACATATATAGTACAGGGATCGCTACTAAGCGTATAGGGAAAGTTTATACACTTATGTACATGTGCAATATGGGTTCGAATCAGGAGCTGATATGAAAAGGATGGTGGCATGACAGCTGGTGGATCCACTGCGGGTTGCGGTTAGTAATGTAAATGTATTTGGAAGGGAAGGTGTAGGTGACCAGTCGTCAAATAAGCAATTCACGAATTACCATGTGTCATTAAAAAATTTTAATTTGTTGAAATAAATTATGGTGGTCAACAAATAACCAAAATAAACAAAAGTATCTTTCTCAAAATAAGTGGGATTGGGTCAATTTTCGTATGTTACAATAAGTAAATTTATTTATTTATTTATTTATTTATTTATATATATATATATATATATATATATATATATATATATATATATTAATGCTGATCCCTCATCAAATGTAAATTTGCAATGGAATAACTTTATGAATGCCTTTGGGAATATATGTAATCAGCATTTCCTTTTAAAACTAGTTAGAAAACATGGGAGACACCAACCACCTCATAACACATTGAGAGAGGATGAACTTAATGAATGTAAGCAACGGTTAGATATCTTAGTGAATTTATCAAAATATGACGTTCATTACAAGAAGATGTACAACAATACAAAAAAAGACTATGATGATAATATATTACAAAAAGTCCGAGCAAAAAAATATGAAAACAGAATACAAAATTCTGATAATAAAACAAAATGCATGTGGGCCATATACAATGAAATTACTGGAAAATCTAACGGTTCTGACATAGGAATGAAGGGAAGTGCTAATGAAATACCTGACAAATATAATGAATACTTACTGTCTGTGATCCCTAAACGTCTAAAGAATCTGGAAACCTGCCCTTTCACTAGTAATATAATATAATACGACTGTTAACACCAGTAACAGTACCAGAAATTTGTGAATTAGCAAAACAAATAAAAAATAAACAGCAGTGGGATTGATGAAATTCCCAGTAGCATAGTAAGATTTTCAGTAAATGAAATAAGCAGTGTGTTGTGCTATGTGATAAATAATATATATATACTGCAAATTTACAATCTACTTTTCAAAAAAAAAAAAAAAACAAATACAAAGTAATTAGTAAATGTTATATAAGGAGTGAGGCTTGAATCAGACACCATCCAGCTAAATATGAGCTGAACATATTCTAATCGGTTCAAACCACAGCATAAATAAACTAAGAGGCTTTTCAATTAAAATTGGTAACGAACCCTTTCCAACAGCGGAATATGTACGAAATTTTGTTGTTTTTTTATTGTATATTGATATTATTAGGAGTTTTAAATATAAATATAGGGAAAACAAGTTATTATTCTGACAAATTAAACAGTGTTATCAAATCACTTGGATTATATCAATTAATGGATAGATTTACTAGAGTTACCATGGACAGTAGTACTATAATAGATTTGGTAGTTACTAATAAAAAAGATCTAAAATATAAAGTACATACTACACCTAAAATTTCTGATCACTCAATTATAATCATAGAACTATTAAATAATTTTAAGATAAAGCCATACTACAAAAAGGTCAGAATATATAAAGACATAAATGAAAATAAGTTCCAGGGTGATTTAATGGAGACCGAATGGAATATTATAAATAAAGATACTGATTCTCTGTCAAATCATTTAGTAAACACAGTTCTTACATGTCTTAATAATCATGCTCCAGAAAAGCATATTTTAGTAGATGCACGATGGGGCCATAATAAATGGTGGACAAATGAAATAAAAGATAGGGACACTAAGTATAAGAGAGCAATAATTACAGGCACAGAAGAAGATTGGAATGAATTTTAAAAAACTAGAAACAATGTTGTAACGTTAATTAGAAACCAGAAAAAGGCATATTATAACGAAAAAATTGATGAGGTAAAAATGGCTCAGGGGAGATGTGGAAAACGTTGAAACGGTTAGTATATGGAAAAAATAAGAACCTAGGGGTAGGCATTAAATTTGCGGGAAAATTATATGAAAATAAAGAAGAAATTTCAGAATTATTTAATAACTATTTTCTTGATAGCATAGAAGATATTACACTATTATTAAATAAAACTAATAAATATGAAGAAATATTAAATAGTATGGAAAAACATAAGTGCACATTCAATGAATTTAAATTAATTAACTTAACAGAGTTAAAGAAAATTGTTAATGACATGAAAAATAAAAAGAGTAGTGTAGACGGTATAAATATGATGATACTTAAAATGTCCATTGAAGCTATAGGTGACAGATTTTTAGAAGTTATTAATTCTCCTCTGGAGTCTGGAAAATTTCCAGAGGCATGGAAGATCTCAACAATCGTTCCAGTAGAAAGAAAAGCAAACAAGATAAATGGTGAGGAACATCGCCACTTAAATATGGTTCCAAGTTACGAAAAGTTATTAGAAACAGTTGTTAATGAACAATTGATAGATTATTGTGAATCACATAAATTATTAAGTAAACATCAGGCAGGGTTTCGTAGAAAAAATTCATGCGAAAGTGCTTTGCAAACTATTTTATATGATTGGAAAAGGGCAATAAATAACAAACTTATCATCGGTGTAGTATATCTGGACTTCCAAAGGGCCTTTGAAACTATAGACAGGGACCTACTATTATTAAAATTAGAAAATCTGGGTATTAAAGGTGCGCCCCTACAATGGTTTAAAAGTTATTTAAGTGATAGATCTCAAGTCACTAAATACGATGGAATAATATCTAAATCCAGAGGTACAAAACATGGAGTACCACAAGGGACAGTTCTCGGTCCAAGTTTGTTTGTGATTTACATCAACGACATTGTGCAACATAAACTTAAATGTGATATACAACTTTTTGCGGATGATACGTTATTATATTGTATTGGTTAAAATGCAGATGAAATCTTACTGACATTAAATGTAAATGAGGAAATAAATCTGCTTGAAGAATGGCTAAGTAAAAATAGTTTAAAAATAAATATGAGCAAAACTAAATATATGATTATAAAAAACAAATATGATGTTATCAATATACAAAGTGATATAGATGTTTGTATATATGGCAGTAAAATAGAACAAGTAAATGAATATAAATATTTAGGTGTGATAATAGATGATCAACTGTCATTTTCTAAACATGCAGGTTATGTAACAAGTAAAATAACAAAAAAAATTAATCTATTAGGGAGATTAAGTAATAATATTACGCAATGGACCAAAACATTAATTTATAAGTCTATCATTAGTCCTCATTTGAATTATTGCTCATCAATATTATTCTTATTGAATAATTCTGAATTGGATATATTACAAAAGAAACAAAACCAAGCAATGAGAATAATATTAAATTGTTCCAAATATACAAACATAAAATTGATGTTAAATAATGTAGGTGTACTTAGTGTTAAACAAACAATAACAGTTAATACAATGACATTTATTTATAAAATTCTGCATGGTTAATTACCTGTACACTTATCTGAATACTGTATTTATGTAAGAGATATCCACCAACATATGACCCGAAATAGAAATGATCTATATATAACTATAGTTAGAACAAATTATGGACAGAATGATCTATATCATAAAGGAATGGTAATATATAATAGTTTACCTGAAGAAATAAAATGTGTCAAACCATACAAGCTTTTAAAAGACAGTGTTATACATACATACATAATAATGTAGATGTGTAAATATTATTAATGTAAATTTTCTTTTTAATGTATTTTTATTGTAATGTAATTAGCTATTGCTAATAAAGATTATTATTATTATTAACTTAAATTTACAAAACATGTTGATGTAGTATGTCCCAAGTCCTACTTAAGTCTAAAACAACTTTTTCCATTCACCGGCTATTTAGATGTAGAAACAAAGAAGATGCTTGTTAACAACTTAGTTTTGTTACAGATGAATTATGGCGATACATTTGCAGATCATTCATCCGTGACTTCGGCTTGCTTAGAAAAAAGAGAGCAAGGTTTGTACACTATATATGTTTTCTTGATAAAATTTAAAAAACTGGGCTGCCCGAATATCTATCTAATAAGATTATCAGACATGATAGACTTGAGGAATATTGCTAACCGTGTCACAGTACCTTTACATCGTAGTATAATTTTTTTAAAAAGCTTTTCTTATGTCATCTTATATTCAAAATAATTTACTTATGGAATTTCATGGTCTCTCAGTTACTACATTGAAGTCAATAATCATAATATATTAAATAATATTGATCTTACGAGATTTTAATTAATATAGTTCAAGAATTGTTTATTTCTTGTAATTCTTTGTTGTATTTAAATATTGTCTTTTATTGTATTTGGAGTTTTATTTGACTATTGACTATGTTTTAGAAATCATGTTAAATCCACCTTGTCCATTTGTATGTTCTTTTTTGCTATGCACAATAAATATTTTATTTTTACTATTATTACAGTTTATTGACAAGCCGTGACATATTTCAAATATTAATTATGATCAAGTAATACAAGAGGCCATGAAGTAAAAGTGGCCAAAAAAATAAGGTTGACAAGTGAGTACAAAGAGATGACACTTTAAGAATGCTGTCAGAGCCAATAAACGCAATTTTTTGTGACAGTTGCCTAAAAAATTTGATTTTTTAAAAAGATTAATAAAACATACTTTTATTTCAGTATTAATTAATTATTTGGTAATTCCGATGGTAATTAACACACGTATGTTATGATTTTTAAAGAAATGTTGCACCCTTCTAAGTTTACTAAATTACAACCTTAACACAACTGATATTCCATTATTAAAGCAAAGTAAGAAATATAACTGTAGGAACGTTACCTTTCAGCTGTTTCACAGATCCGGTCATGTAGAGATTTGGGAGCTAAGAAGCCAGCCATAGAAGGTGCCTCTTTATCAGCTTCATCACTCACGATTGCCTCACATGCCCTACTTGAACTATCCTCCATGTCTCGCTTATGTTTCTCTTCCAAATCAACAACGGATATTTTTGGAAGACGAAAATTTTTAATTAAACCTTTTATCATCAAATCTTGATTTTTTATCTCGTCCTGCTTATTTGACTTGGTATCGTCTTTGCCTCTCTTGACTTGATAACGTATTATATATTCTTTGATGTTAACCAGTACCGATTGACACCTTAAAGTATAGTTAAGATCATCGCTAGCACTGCAAGAACTTGCATTCTTAGTAAATTCATCTTTTTCTATTAATTGTACATCATTGTTTGTAAGTGAATTTGAGGTATTGCCCATTAAACTCGACTCATCCAAGTCAGGGGCTAAAGCAAAGGATGTGTCCTCAATGTAACAACTTTTTTCTGGTTTAGAAGGATCAGTGCTTAATAAGCAATTTTCTTTATTTATTTCTATACAACCATAGGAGTCTCTGTTTTTTTTTAAATTTTCCAATATAAGACTCGTTTCTTTCAATGTCCTTTCCGCAACGTACCTGTTTTCAATTTTCCTACACTGGTCTGGTGTAAAGATTTTCTCATTTCCTTTATAAGACTCCTCAATAGTCTCTTGCATTGATTGTCCAAGGTTTTCGGCATCTGAAGTGACACTTCCTTTCTTATAATTTAAAAAGCCATTACCGTGCACTTGGGTTGGGTCAGCTTCTTTACCTAGTAATAACATTTCAAGCGATTCTGGTTTTGAAAATGTAGCATGTATTAATTGTTGGGTATCTTCAATACAGGGGCTCATGTTAGTTAAACTAGTGCGGAAAGACACAGCAGGTGTTGAAACAGGGACCAAGTTCAAGTTCAAGCTGCCTTCCAAAGTTTGTAGATTTAAACTGGCAGAGAAGTCTGGCATTCGAGTAAAATTATGGATTTTTTTAATCTTCCTCGGTTCAGAATATAAAATATTCTTTGTTGAGGGTTGCACACTTACTTTTTGTTCTATGTCAACATCAGAATGAATTTGATTTGTATTGGTTTTGATGTCAGTCTCATTTTCTTTATTTGACAATGTATCTTCTAGAAGCTTTCCTGATTTATTACAAACTAAATATGTTCTTTTGTCAGTTTCACTATTAACGTCAGTCTCTATTGCTCTGACTGGTAGTGCATTATCTTCTGGATGCTTTTCAGCTTGCTTACAAACCAAAAATGTTTTTCTATCATTAGATTCATATCCAGTTTTATCATCAGTGTCACATTCGCTTAAACTCAAATTATCAATTTTAATTTTCTTAATCACATCGTCATCGTTTTCACTATTAGAATGTCTTTTATTATCGCTACTATTATTGTTTATAATTGATGGTGTACTCGTCACAAATTCAGTATTCGTTTCTTTTTCTGGTACCGGATCAACGATACTTTCAGAATTAGCCATAATCCTCCCGTGATTTTCAGAGTCGCCCAACTTTGACTTGTTCCTTATTATATTAATTTTAGTTGGTACATTTGTTGTTTGATTGTTCTCACTGTCAGTTTGTTCTTCTAAAATTTTATTTCTCATTGACAGATTTTTCGTAAATTCCATATCAATCTCGCTTTGATTAAAATTAAGTGTTTTCCGTATTAAATTTGTGTTCTTTTCATTAATTTGTTCGTTCTTTGTTGATAAAGTAGCCGTGAATTCCATGCCATCATCATCAGATTTAGTGTAAAGAATTGTTGCTCTTTCAGGGTCTGCATTTTTCTCTATAGCGGCATTTTTATCAAGGAATGGAGTTGTGAATTTCATAACTTCACCTTGAATAGACTTGATATGTTTCATTTTGGAACTTGTGCAGGTTTTCTCTACTGTGTCCTTTTCATTAATCTCTTCATTTTTACTTGACAAAAAAGCTTTGAATTCCATATCTTCATTAGATTTAGTACAAAGAATTGTTGCTCTTTTAGATCCTGTGGAGTTTTCTATAATAACATTCTTATCCAGAAAAGGTGTTGTAAATTCCATATCTTCACCCTGAATAGACTGGATATGTTTCATTTTGGAACTTGTACTGGTTTTTACTTTTGTGTCTTTTTCATTGAGCTGTTCTTTCTTAGATGATAAAGTAGACGTGAACTCCATATCATCATCAGATTTCGTATAAAGTATTGTTGCTCTTTTATGGTCTGTGGACTTTTCTATAATAACATTTTTATTTAGGAAAGGTGTTGTAAATTCCATATCTTCACCCTCAAAATACTGGGTATGTTTCGTTATGGAACTTGTACTAGTTTTCTCTATTGTGTTTTCATTAATTTCTTCATTCTTAGATGATAAAATACCTGTGAATTCCATATCAGCATCAGATTTAGTATAAAGAATTGTTCTTTTAAGGTCTGTAGAATTTGCTACAATAGCATTTGTGCCTAGGAAGGGTGTTGTAAATTCCATATTTTCCCCCTCAATAGATTGGATATGTTCTATTTTGGAACTTGTGCTGGTTACCTTTGATGAAGAAGTCATGCTAGAAGGTCTAGATACTAAGGCATCTCTGGTTTTGATAACATTAGAATTTAACAAACTCACGTTTATTTCCATCTGTTCTGTTTGAATGGGAATATTTATATTTATGTTGTCGATTACAGGTAAAGTAGCTGTAAATTCCATATCACCCTGCGATTGGTCAAAATGAATGGTCCTTCTGTTTGGATGCGAATTAATTCCTTCATTGCTGCTTGTATACTTAACCGGAGATTTCATTTCGGCATCATATTGATTAATATGGCTCGTTTTCACTTGTAAATTAGTATTACTAATAATGTTAGCTTCATATTCAGAACTCCCAGAAAGATCCATGTTGCCTTCAGTGTCATTAAAGAGAACAGTGTTTTGTTTGGTATATATATTATTTTCGTTTATATTCTCCTTGTCCGCTAAAATTGGAACAATTTTCACATTTTGATTCGAATTGACCGTATAATCGACTATTGGTAGTGGAGTTTCTGTTATGTTTGTTATAGGTAAAACGTTTGTGAATTCCATATCATCTTCAGATTTATCAAAATGAATGGTTTTCCGTTTTGAATCGAATTTGTCTTTATGACTTCTCTCAGGTATTACATCACAAGGGGTTGGTAAAGCAGCTGTCATTTCCATATCGCTCTGCTCCAATTGGATGAGGTTTCCATTCCACGCAGCTTCTACCGGTTTTTTGTTTTCTACAGATTGAGGCAAAGTGCAAGTACATTCCATATCGGACTCGGACCTGTTGAAATTGATAGCACTTTTATCATGTTTAGGTTCGTTATATTTTCCTTCCAACGGTTTAGTTAACTCCATATCCTCTTCAAGGAAGTGAATAATTTTTGAATTAGTGTTCAAATTCTCTTTTATGTCCATTACTGGCAAAGATCCGGTTAATTCCATATCACAGTGATTAAAAATTATAGTCTGGTCTAGGTAATATTGTGACTGTGCCTGTTCTGGATAGTTTTTAGCATGCACATTGACATTTTCTTTTAACATCTCCTGGTTAACATTATCATTTGCACTCTTGCCTTTTGACCGTGCCTTTCTCCTAAGTATACTTTCAACAGGAGTTATTAATGAAATATCATTTATAATTGGATTGACGTTCTCCTTATTTATACTAACAGCCATTTCCATGGTGTCCGTAGTCACAAGAGTATGGTTGTTTGTTAAGTCCATTGTATCATTAAAAGGGGTAATTAGAGATATATCATTTATGAACGGGTTACTTATGTGAGTCTTAACTCCTACACAGTGAGTTGCTTCCACAGATTCTTGTGTACAAATGGTTTTATCAATGAACATCTCTAATGCTAGTTTATTGTTAGTGTTTCTGGCAACAGAAATTAAGCTATCCACTGTATTTGTATTACGATTAACATTTTTATAATCTATATTCGTATTTTTTTTGTTCCTATCAAAACTAACGCTTTTGGAAGTACTGATGTTTTGTTCAGGATAGACATTTTGTGGAGGTGAAAATTCTGATGTAGGACTATAAACAGAAGTTAAATTTAAGAGATCAGTGGTTTTCTCATCTTGTGTTTGTTTACAGGATGATTTTGAAGAGTCTGTGTGGTTAACTTCTTCCTCATAGGTGTTGTCCCATATTGTAACGTTTTCTGGATCTGCAGTGAAAGGCCTATGGGAACACATTGAGTTATTATAGCCATTAAAATTTACAAAACTAAATCTAGGAAAAGAACAATAAACAAATTAAAAAATATATTTAGAGTAAAAATCGGCAGCTACTGGAAGCGGCTGGAACCTCCCCACTCGGTGGATCTTTGAAGAGCAGAAAAGAGCATTAAATTGTGTGACAAAACGGCACTAAACGTAATCCGATCTCATCCAAAACCTTTTCAGATCTTCTGAGGAACTAAAAAAACCCTCAACACTCGCCTGCGGCTCGTGCTGCAAATTTCATATATGCAAGTTATTACCTACATTATTGCTCGTTGAATAATATATCATTAGGATATTAACAACTTTAACATCACTTGAACGATTAAGAAAGTCTAGTTATCCTAAATACTACAGATTTGTAAAGCAACAAACTGAAAATTGGTAAAGTGATAATCTATAATAAATTCACCAATGAAGGTACAGAAAACATATGATATTGATATTGTTACATCTACCTTTAAAGTTTGTGACAATCCACTGGTGCAGTCACTAAAAGTTACAAATATGCCGAAATCTTATTAACATGACATGTAACCAACGTTATCGGATGACAAACGATGACAATGACAATCATCAAAATTTGCTCATTGCAATCCAATCGCTCGCAGCTGTCTTTGTTAAATGAAACATTAGCATTTCACTAATTTGTAGTTTAATTCTTCGATTTGTCTGTATATATATTTAAAAACGGCACTAAACGTAATCCGCTCTACTTGTAGAGCAGTGAAGAAACCCTCACACATGAGTTGACACGTGATGTGACGAGTTTCACGACGTAACAGCTACGCGCATTGATCATGTCACGCGAAATGCGATCTATGCTTCATATTTGCTTTATTTTTAATTTTTTTCACAAAAACCAAATCGAAAGGGTGGAAGTGTGATATATCGTTGAAATCAGAATTTTAACTACTTTTCAATAGTTCCATTGCAAATTGAAAGTAATTATAAAATAAACAGCTTGTTGCATCAAAACGGCACTAAACGTAATCCGATCTCAACCAAACCCTTTTCAGATCTTTTGGGGCACTAAAGAAACGCACATGCAAAGTTTCATTCAAATCCGTTCAGTAGTTTCGGCGCTATCGTGCTAACAGAAATACACACACACACACAGACATTTTTCAAAAACCACTTTTTTGGGTTCCTAGGACCTCAAAACATAAAGATTTGATGTTATCTAAATTTTCGTTTTTGAACCAATTTTAGTAACCTCTCACAATTTTATTGTGGTGAGGTTAAAAGCGTTTAGAATGCCATTTTGCATAAGAATACACCATTTTAGTAACCATATTATTTAACACTTTTGCTTCTTCCCTTCTACACATAGCCTTTTGTTTTGCAAAAATTGCGATAAAAACTTTTAAAATTTTTGTTATTATAGTTTGATTATATTGAACTAATAAAGTTGAAATAAGTAAAAAAAACCCTAATCGTTTCATCCCTTTACTGGGGGTGAACATAGAGTGACCTCCCTAAATTTTTACTACAAACTGATGAGGGAAAATATGGAAATATTACTAATAGTGTCTATTTTTATCAAATTATCAGTAATAAACCCCCTTAAAACACATAAGCACATAATATTTTTATATCACTCACAGATAGGTAGACGACAGAAAAATATGCTTCCTCGTATTTTTCCTTTTTTTTTGTTAAAATTGAGGGCTAAAAAAATTATTTATTTTGAGTGAATATAAAACCATTGAAACGCTCTTTCCGTGCCAAGTGACGTTGTATGTGCCAGATGACGTCACGTTATTATTATTGAATGTTGAAACATCTAAAATGAATGCTATGGTTATAGATTAATACACTAAGCATCTTATGAAATCATTAGCCGTCATATTAATCAATAGTTATTAACAAGATTAAGGATAACAACGTGAATTTGCAAACTCAGGGTTAATCAGTGACGTCAAGGCAATATCATAGCGGTTTCAGTCGCATGGTTTCGTTTACATAAAAGCTCAAATTTTAATGTTGAATATTTACGAAAGGAAATTTTTCTATGAGTTTATTTTATTATATTATCAACTTATATGTTATTATGAAAAAATAATAAATTCAAACATTTTCAAAATGCATGCATCTTCCTCATTTCATTTTAAAAACCTTTGGTAGAAAGGGGCGAAAATAATTTTTTAGGTTCGTCGAGTTTATGTCTAATTTCTATACTGTTGTTGAACATGTCGGAATTTTAACATTTTATTTCATTTTTGGTCAATTTTGTGGAAGGGTTAAATGTGTCCGCATAAATGTGTTTTTTGAGGTTTTTCTCGAACAAAAGATATTTTGACGCTGTTTCTATTACCTTTTAAGAAAAATGACTAGAGTAAAAAACTGTCTAGAGTGCGATTTTGCATAAGAGAAAAGTTCCCCCATCAGTTTGTAGTAAAAATTTAGGAAAAATCGTATTTTTTGGGAGGTCACTCTATGTTCACCCCCAGTGAAGGGTTGAAATGATTAGGGTTAATTTTTTTTGCTTATTTCAACTTTATTAGTCCAATACTACCAAAATGAAATAACAAAAGGGTTAAATAATGTGCAATGTCTTATGTAAAATAGCATTCTAAACACCTTTTTACTCAGTAAAATCAATAGAAACGGCATTAAATCAGGAATTAATTCTTAAAGTCCGCCATTTTGAATTTTCCTAGTTTCACTTCGAATTCATAATCAGCGATCCCAAAAACCACCATGATATGAATTTTAGCCGATATCTCTGAAAACTTTGCGAGATATTGAACTAGGGGTGTAAAATCCTCCCCGGGGAGAGTGCACCCATTTTCAAAGGTAACATTTCATATGTTGCCGAAACTAAAAACATAATGCAAAAGGTTTTACATTTAAGTAGTAACGATCAAGAGTAAAATGCTACTATACCGGGGGTAATTTAGGATATACTACATACATAATAAGTGGCACTTTTTGACATATAATTGATTTTTTTTCACTTCCGGTTTCGCCGGAAGTGACACTAACATTCGATTTTTAAATGGAACACCCTGTATATTATTGCATTTTTGAATTCTGCATAATTTTCTGAATCCTACGATGCCAAATAAGTGACATTTCAAACATTAATTTTTTTATAATATAATTTTTAGTTTTCCATTTAAGTGTGCAATGACGGTTCCGATTTATTCTAAATGACCCGTGTAATGCTACAAAAATCGAAATCTCGTTAAAAACGCTAAATTACGTGATTTATGAGCAAAATTCATCAAAATTGTTTTTGGGGCAAAACTCAATTTTTTCAAATGGAACCATATCGGTACTGTGGTACCATTTATTAGTACTATTAATAAGGAATTTATTCATATCGTATTGAAATGTGTGATAAATACAAATAAAATTACAGCTAAAAGAAAATAAGAAAATACAATTTTATTCTAATTACCTTGTTACACATAAGGTGGTTTTGGAATACAAAAAATTAACACAATATATTACAACAGTTGTTCAAAATGCTGCCCATTAACGTCAATGCACTTTTGAACTCTCATAGCTGTTTCTCGAAGAATGTTCGTCAATTGCTGGGCCGTTATGCTATTAATTGCTCGTCTTACTTGTAGCTCCAGGTCTTCACAGGTTGTAACGGCAGTTGCATAGGCCATATTTTTTCAATGACCCCAAACAAAGAAATCAAGGGACGTTAAATCAGGTGACCTTGGAGGCCACCTCACAGGACCATTCATCGAAATTACGTTTTCTCCGAATCTTCGTTCAATGTAATCAATTACTATCCCAGAATTATGGGGAGGAGCGCCATCTTGTTGGAAATACATTCCCTGTCCTCATCTAAAATGTTCTCAATCTCATTTCCAGGAATCTCAAGTATCTGGCACCAGTCAGAGGTCCTTCAAATATTATTGGACCAACGATTCTACTACTGATTATTCCAAACCAAACATTGAAACCAAACCGCACCTGAAAGTTACCCTCCCGTAATAAATTTTGATTTTCTTGTAACCAATATTTTGTATTTTGTCGGTTAAATAATCCCAAATTTGTAAACCTAGACTCATCCGAAAGTAAAATCAGTCCAAAAAAATCATTGTTTGGCTGCACGTTATTATACAAAATCAAAGGGAAATGATGACAAAATGGCCGACTTGAAGAGTTCACTATCACAGAGTCTCCACAAAAATTACTTTAAATGCTGTAAAACCAAAGAAACAAATATTTTCGTACGTATAGAGTGCCTCAGTATCTACCACAAAAGTTGCTTATTACGTGCAAACAAACATGAAATTCAATTTATAAGTGAAAATAAAATAAAATGCTGTGAAAGTGCTAGGCAGTGACAATGGATGTACACATATCGAACTAATTAGTGAACTTACTATAGACAATGGTCAAAAGGATAAATACATTGAGAAATTAAAAAGTGACAATAACTCTTTTGCAAAGGAAAAAAAGTGTATAGATAAACTTAAAAAATCAATCAACAGTGATTTAAAACAGACAAAAACCATTGAAACACAGA
This sequence comes from Leptura quadrifasciata, assembly GCA_963675555.1. Taxonomy (NCBI): domain Eukaryota; kingdom Metazoa; phylum Arthropoda; class Insecta; order Coleoptera; family Cerambycidae; genus Leptura; species Leptura quadrifasciata. The sequence continues at coordinate 35,343,180 of OY776674.1, forward strand.
CTGTAACAGTAAATAATTCTGACAAAAAACATACAAAATCCATTCAAACACAAACTGAAGGAAAAGAAGCCACTGGATTTAAAAAAGTAACAAGAACTGTATGCGCCCAGACAATGGACAAAAAAAAACAAACACCATACAAAATTTGGAGACAATAAAATCCACTACCGCAGAGGGAACGGAGACAAACAACCTTATACAGAATGAAACAGAGAAAAAAAAAATTATCCAAAATGTCATGTAAGGAGTTTGGACTCTAACAATATAAATAAAAACGCAAGTAATTCAAATATTTTACATACACCTCCGAATAAAGACACAAATCAAAAAACATACTTCAGACACCGTAAATAATTAAAATATGACCAAAACAAAACTTTTTGTTTTTTCGGATGAAACTGGAAAAGACTTAAACCGTGCAATGTCACAACAGTTGAGAAACTATGATATTTTTTCTTTTCTCTGCCACACTACAGTCGGTTACTGAAAATTTACCAGTTATAGCTAAGGGGTTATGCAGCAATGATTTTGTGTGTATCATCGCAGGAAAAATGATTTTCTTAGGAAAAGTATCCTTCACTGAAATATCTATGCGACATTTTTAAGAAATGTCAACATACTAACTTTATAGAATCATCGGTACCATTCACAAGGAACAACTCTATAAATCAAAGGATATATAAATATAATTTAGCACTAAATGAGTGTATAGTGAAATTAAATAAAAACTCGGAATGTAATTTCCTTTACTACCAAATTAATAATGAAAAATATATATTAAATAAAGACGTCATTTCCAAAGAGTTAAGTAAGTTAATAAGGAGATGATAAATTTCATGGGAAATCCGAAAATAACAGGAAAATTTGGCTGTTTGTGTCCAGAGTACCCGATGATGTAGGAGCTGAAGATATTATTGTTATGTGCTGCCCTCTAACGAGGAAAGATGTGATTAAGTCCCTGTTTAAGGTGAAAGGAAACCTGTTATTCTGTTACTCCCTGACTAGTAGGGTGGCGCCGTCTATGAGCCAATTGACGAACGGTCATCTATCACATGGTAGAAAACTCTGTAGGATCCCAGAATATTGTGGAATACTGTTCTGGTACATTTCTATGGGTGTATATAAGGAGGTGAATCCAGCAGATGGGGGAACAGTACAGTTTAGTGAAGTATAAGGAAGAGTTCAGTTCAATGAAGTAAACAGTTCAGTTGAGAGAGTTTTTAGATTAGACAAGAGTTGACAAGTTTAAGAAGAAAAGTAAAGTACATGGTGTTTTAAAAGTAGTGAATTTATATTAGATTAAGTTATTATTAGTTGTGTGATTTTTAAGTATTTACTAGTGTAATTTAGTGATTAATAAAGTAGTGGTTAGTGAAAATTCTTGTTGCAAGTTATTTGAATCCACAAAGTGTTTACTGAAAACTGTAAACACGTAACATTATGAACTATGTTAAAACTCACACGAAGATGGCAAATTCCCCAGAACCAACGCATATGGAAAGCGATGTGACTGTAAAATTATTAAACACGAATAGCACTAAACCTAACAATCAGTCTTTCATGGTGGGAGTTAAACCAGAGTTTCAGGAAATTGTTTACAAATCGAGTTTTTGGCCACGGAAAATTGGTTATGAAAGATTTGACTTTAGAAAAGGGCAACGATTTCTAAGAAATGTACATGATTCCCCGGACTCTAAGCAACCCTCCTCTTTTTTAGACAAAGCCAATTAGAAGTAACAGCATTCAATTTTATACACAAAACTCCAGTGGATAAAATTGACGTCAATACCCAAAATCCAATGGAAGCTTCCAATAAATATAGAAAAACATCGTCCATACAGTTGCATCTTAAAGGTATTCATTTAAATGTACAAGGCATCTCAAATAAAATCTCTAAATTAGAATTACTCACAAGAAATGAAAAGCCTTACTTCTTATTAATAACAGAACATTGGATGAACGCGGACCAGGCTGAAGTCACAGGTCTACCTGGATACTCCCTTCACTCACATTATTGCAGATCCGCATCAATACATGGTGGCTCAGCAATTTACGGACTCAATGATATAACAAGTATCCAAGAAATTAATAATATCAAACAGTTTTCTAGCGACTTTGTTTGTGAATGCTCTGGTGTCAGTGTTAAATGCAATTCCACAAAAATCGCTCTCCTAGCTATATACCGATCGCCAAATTCAGAAATAGACTTATTTTTAAACTCCTTGAATTCTATTATCTGTTCAATATTGAAATCACATGAGTACCTTATTATTGGATGTGATTTTAATATAAACGCCTTGGAGGACTCTAACTCTAAACGTTTATTATTTGATCTCTTTGATAATTTTAATCTAACCTCTAATTTACCACTTGAACCAACTAGAGACTTTAACAATTGTAAATCTGCATTGGACTATATTATTTCCAATATTCCTAATATTATGAGTATAAACCAAGATATTTGTATTTCAGATCACATGTTACAAATATTCACAATGAATATTCCAAATCTTTCACAGAGTGTTCAAAGTAAACCGGTGTATGTATACAAAAGGAATTTTACACAACAAAATCTTTTTAACTTATATAACTTACTTTCCGTTACTGATTTAAGCCATCTATATAATGCACGCGACCCTAATCAAGCCTGGGATATTTTTTGGCAAAATTTATTATATTGCTTAGACAAAACCTGTCCACTCATTAAAATAAAAATTCCTCAGACAAATTTAAAGAACAACTGGGTAGATACAAACATTATAGAAGTAACGCACTAAAAAATTTATACTGGCTCTCAAAAAATAGCAACGATCCAAATATTAAGGAATCATATAAACTTAGCAAAGAAGCCTATGCGGAAAAGATTACAATAAAAAAAAAGGACTACTACCGCAATAAACTTAATGATTCTTCCAATATCCCAAAAGAAATTTGGAATATTGTGAATACTAATACTGGTAGAATAAAGAAACCTATTGAGATTGGTTATATAAATCATAATGAAAAAATGATCTCTGATAAACTTGAAATCACCGATTCCTTTTGTAAATATTACACCGAAAATATCGGAAAACTATTAAATGACACATATGGCAACCTCGATGGGGACTGTACAGTTGGTACATTGTGCAACTCTTCTCTGTTTTTTTATGATATCACACCAGATAAAATATCAAATGTTCTAAACAATATGCAAAACAAAAGAAGCACCGGCTTTGATAATATTCCTATAAAGGCACTCAAATATATATCTCGATTCATTATATATCCGTTGTTTCATTTTCAATGTATCTATTAAACTAGGAATTTTTCCTGATAAACTGTAATATGCATTAATAATACCACTTCATAAGAACGGTGATCCTGAATTAGTAGAAAATTATAGGCCAATAACTTTACTATGTTGTTTTTCAAAACTATTTGAGAAAATTGTTTATAATAGGATTATGAAATTTGTCAATAGTTTTAGACTATTATCAGAACGTCAGCATGGATTCCAAGGTGAGCACTCTACAAATACAGCTGCTTATGAATTTACAAATTTTATATATAACGCAATTGACAAAAAAGAGTTAGTTCTTGTTTTGTTCTTCGACCTAACTCGTGTGTTCGACTGCGTTCTAGCCAACTTTTTGTCTAAAAAAATACAAACCCTAGGTATTAGAGGATCGTTAAATAAGTGGATTATGTCATTTTTATCAAATAGGCAAATTTCGGTAAAATTAGGTAATACCATTTCAAATACCTGCAACCTCAATTTAGGAGTTCCGCAAGGGAGCGTACTCTCTCATTTACTTTTTATTTTATTCATTAATGACCTAGAATTTCATATTTCTAATGAACTAAATATCTTTCTAACAATGTTCGCTGACGATACTATCATTTGTATCACTGCCAAATCTATTGAAATGCTTGAAACTACTTCCAACAATCTACTATCTAGCTTTTATACCTGGTGCTCATCAAATAAATTAATCATTAACACTTCTAAAACTAAATATATGATATTTCAAAATAAAACTGCAGTGCTACAAAATGTTACACTTCAGCTCAACAACGCTAAAATTGAGAAAGTCGCTAGCACTAAATTTCTGGGTCTCCATATAGACGAAAACCTATCTTGGAGAACACACATTGACTACGTAATCTCTAAATTAAATTTCAGTCAAAATACAAGAAAAAAAACAATTTTAATTTAATTTATACAAATCGAGAAGTGATTACAAAAAAAAAACAGAAGTGGTTCACTTGAATAATATGTTAGAACTAACACCAAACAGTGATGAAATAAAAGCAGAATTAAAACAAACAAAATATGAATATGAACAACTTATTACCAAACTAAAAAAAGATCAAATAAATAGGGAGATTCTAAATTCAAACAACAAACAAAAAACTATTTGGAATATTATTAATAAAAGCACTAAAAAATGCAATAAAAATGAAGCAACAATATCACCTGAAAGTTACAACGTATTTTTTACCCAAATAGCGATGAAATTAATAAATCAGATACCAACTTCTCATTCTACGCATATCATATGGAATATCTACAAAATAGTAGTAAATCAATTAATTCAGCAATTTTTCCGTATCCGGTTTAAACTGAAGTTCAAAATGTAAGGCAGTCCTTGAAAAATTCAAAGGCTACTACTGACCTGTACAACTAATCAGTAGACATGTACAAAGAAAACATAAAATATTTATCAGGCCCCTAACTCATATTATTAATCTCATGTTTGTAACAGGTATGTTTCCAAACAAATTTAAAAAAGCAAAAATTGTTCCATCGTTTAAAGACGGTGATATCGAAGATGTATCCTGCTATATGCCAATAGCATTATTACTACCTATCTTGGCTAAAATATTTGAAAAAATTATTGCTGTGAGGATAATTAATTATTTAGAATCACATAATGTTTTCTTAACCGTCTCTCAAGTTACCGAAGTAACCCCCTGGAAGATCTCAAGTATCTTGTGCTGGATAATGAGTGACGAGGCCCTACAGTTTAATGTGGGCTCCGCGATTTTTTTAAATAAAAAATTGTTTCACCTTGCAGGAATCGAACCCACTTCGCTAGGCAACTCAGTTTGCTAGCCAAACGCTTTAAAACACTGAGCTACCGTCCCCATAATATTCTCATTGATAAAACAATTTGGGTTTAGGAAAGGTAAAAATACCACACAGGCTGTATGGGAGCTTGTCAATTTTATTAGTGAGGGCCTTGAAAATTTTAAATCTACATTAGCATTTTTCCTAGATCTGAGTAAATCATATGACTGTGTTCCCAAGGAAATTTTATTGGATAAATTAAAATTCTATGGCTTTAAAGGTGTTGTACATGATTTAATGTCATCTTACTTACCAAACAGATGTCAATGCATGTGTTATAAAGATAAATTCAGTAACATGTTAGCAGTGGAACACGATGTTCCGCAGGGCAGTGTATTGGGACCGCTGCTTTTTCTAATCTATGTTAACGATTTACCTGATGTTTTTCCAGCATTAACGGTCCTTTTTGCAGATGACACTACTTTTGCGGAACACTTGGTAGATACTGATAGCAGAGCTGCTGATCTGCGAGCAAATATTTTATCCAAATCTAGTGATTGGTTTAACGCCAACAAATTGTGTTTAAACACAAAGAAAGCTCAATCACTTCTTTTTTCCACCAAGAATAATAACCTCCAGACTGTAAAATTCTTAGGCCTAACATTAGATGGTAGATTAAGTTGGCATCCACATATTAGCAATCTATCGACTAAATTATTCAAAAAAGTATATGCCATCAGATAAATAAAAAATAGAGTCAGCCTAGATGCGGCACTTATTGCATATCATGGTTTGTTTCATAGTGCAATGGTATATGGTTTAATAAACTGGGGTACATCCAATCAAATTCAATGTATTTTTGTTACTCAAAAAAAGCAATTAGAGCTTTGGCGGGCTTGAAAGCTGTAAATCTTGGTTTATAAAATTCAATAAATTGACGTTGCCATCCGAGGTTATTTGCTGTAATTTAATCCACATAAAAGAGCATTTGAGCAACTATGCAACAAATGGCTTAAATCATTGTTACAATATTCAAAATCGCAATGACTTACAAACACCCCATCAGAGACTAGAGTCAACGAAACAAAACAACTTTGGTATTGCTTTATTTAACTCACTTCCAGATACCTTAAAATCGTTACCCATCAAACAATTTAAAGTAAACCTAAGAAAGCATCTTTTGGCCAATGCCTACTACAATGTATTAGATTTTAAATATATGTAAATCTAGGTTAAGATCTGTCTTTAGGTTATTTTACTCGATTTATTGTTTTGGATTTATTTTTGACTGTACTAGAATTATATCCTAGTGTTTTATACATCTATGTTGTTTGTTATTTTACAGTGTTATTTATTTTTTCTATCCGTTCTGTTTGTTTTCTACATATTTCTATATCTATTAATCCTTTACCCATGACTCATTATTATTAATTGCAATATTCCATCCTACGTTCGTAATCACTTTCGTACAAATGCTGGTGCAATTAGTATTTAAAAAATTTATAGTGGTATTTGTGCAAAATTTGGCTTACTGTTTGGTGACTGATGATGTCCAATTCAAACCCAACTTGCCTTAAACAGTCTTATCAACTTCTACTCGAGTCAAAACATTAATTTCCGTTCCATCAATAATTAAGTTTTCTTCGGAATCATTGTGGGGCTCTCTTTGAAATTGGTTTTCAACACGTTTAAAATAATTTTTCGCTGGACATTGTCTATCAAGATATCGTTGGGCATAAAGATCGGTAGCCGCAACTGCATTTCTTTTACATTGCAATAATATACAGGGTGTTCCATTTAAAAATCGAAAGTTAGTGTCACTTCCAATTGTATGTCAAAAAGTGCCACTTATTATGTATGTAGTATATCCTAAATTTCAATCAATTATCTTCAAAACTAAAGGAGAAAAGGGGGGTATACCATGATCCTGTTACACCCGGTAGAGCAATAGCCAATTATGGTGAAGCTGCACAAAAGATGACATCTAGCCGTACACCCCTCCTAAACATATGGAATCATGAATTACAGCACCATGGGCGGTATCAAATAGTTTAGTTCCAAACGCATGCACAAGGATTGCACATCAACGATTTTTACACCAAATTGGGAGCATATGCGTCCCTGAGAGGCCTGGCGCTGCATAATAACAAAACTGGCTACAGAAACAACTGAAAACTTACTTTCACTAAATTCTCAGCTATATATAGTTAAAACGACTAGCCATTTTAGTAATTTGTATTCTACTCAAGCGCTGTTCCTCCACTGAGTTATCTCGTATCTGTTTAGAAAACTGTTGTGTGCAACATAAAACAAATGAACTAATGCATGCAAAGTGAAGCAAAATGTGACACGACTTGCAGCATTTTGTAAGTAAGTACTCTGTATACGTACATAATATCCCTATAAATAAGTTAAAATGAAGTGATAGATTTACTTAACAAATTAATAAATAAAAAAATTATACTACCAGAGTAAATAATTTTTGAACTAGATTCGCCGCATTACTGTTTACAAACTACTTACTTTCATTTTAAAACAATTTGAGAATAGTTCCATTTTAGGAAAAGGAAGGTCGTTATTACACTTTCAATCATCAATTATAAAATTTTCCTTGATTTGCTAGCTAGAAGAGAAAAGGCAAATAGTAAATAAATACGTTTAATTACTAATATGCCCAGAAATTCATATTCGGTGTATAAATCAATGTCACATTATACCTAGATATGTAACGAATATAAAGAAATCAAATATATACTTTCTGAACAACAAATTACTTTTAAACAATATGTAAATACCTACTTAATAGTATTGCTGCTAGCAAAACTAACCCTCCTAGCAGCTCTGGCTAATGTATTATCTGGGTTAGGTTCAGTGAAGTCCACAGTTGAGAAGGGATTCCTTGGCTTTTGTTGTTTTAAAATCTTAAATTTACGAAGGCTTTAGATAAAGGATGCTGGAGTTTTATATAGCTACTTACAGAAGAACGTCTTGCTTTTTTCTCAGAATCCATTCGAAATATTTCAGTATCCAGAACTGTATATCTAAACGGATAAACGCTATTTTCAGTCTGTATATATTTTATACTAGAATAAAATAAACATCAAATGGACAAAAACTTACCTAGTTTTTTCGTTGGAACTCATTCTAAAATATAACTTTTTAAGTTCTAAGAAATATAAAAACAGAAATTCACTAATGCGTGACAATAATAAATAACACCAACACCAATTCGTCAATAACGTTCTTTTGTTGTTTTGAAATTCAAAAGTTTTGACAAATGACAATAATGGGTGCTTTCCTTTCACGGTAAGTATACGTGCTTTCCTTTTACTTCATTGCTTTTACCAAGCTTTTGCCTCAGACAAGAGGGCGTCCATGAGGCATAGGGATCTGGCCCAAGGTTTGTAAAGTAAGATAGGTAGCATGGTAACTTTCGACCAATCAGAGATCACTATTTAAAATGCAGGAACGGGTCACTCTGCCTGCTCATTCGAATTTCTGGCATTCAAACCATTAGTATAGAAGTATAATTAGTTATGAATTTGAATTCCGTATTTTGTATTTTTTAATGTACAAGCGCAAATTAATAAATTGACTTTTTTGATTAATGATTATTAACATCGATAACGTTTTCATTGGAATTTAAAATTGACATTACTATATATCAAATTTATAACTAATTAATGTATGCAGTTAAAGAAGTACATTTTATATCAAGGAACTGAAGTAGGTTTTTTTAATCTTGTGTGCAATTTCTTGCCCGAGACTTCAGTCTTGATTTCATTGCTTTATATAATTCTTAGCGAATTTAATAAGTTATAAGATAGATGAAGAAACATACATGATACTAATTTTCGCCCTAACGAAAAGAGTTACTTAGACAAATTTCTTATTTTATGACGTACTGAGTAGAAATTTTTCCCCAGGCTAACCTTTACAATTATGTAGTATTAAAAAAATTAATGCAATTTTTTTATTAGAATTAGATGTGCATACAATAATTTATTAATAAAATTTAACAAGAGAGAGCCATTAAATTTTATCATGTCATATTAGACACAGCAATTAATAAGAAAAAAATTACTCATTGGTTTTTTCTAATATTTCTTTGTATCATATGAAAATAAATTTTATTTTCTACACTACAAACCTTTCCTCCAGTCATCTAATAATTGTATGTAACATTGTTATTTGTTATTATTATGAACGGAAAATAATAAAAACTGTTTACCTTAAAATTATTTCTGTAAATACACAGGTTGCAAACTTCTATATACTATGAGTCTTTTCTCTTTAACAGTAATTGTCAATTAGATTATACACTAAATAACTATAACTGCACGATTATAAACACAAAAACAACAAATATTTCGAAATAACTCAACAAATAAGCGCAACATCTAAAAAAATACATACGTACAATTAAGTTTCGGCAGGCACGATGACGCGGAAGATGGCCGCCTTCATCGTAACCCCTCCATTCCGTTGAAGTTACCATGCTACCTATCTTACTTTACAAACCTTGGATCTGGCCATCCTCTTTGTTTACAGCCTTGGGGTGAACCAGTGGACCACATAGTATAGGTAATTAGTGGGTAAAACGGTTAATATTCCTCCGACCTTGTGATGTCACGTGTTCAATGCAAATACGCGGCAATATATGAAACTAGACAAAATGTTCTATTTTTTTAAATATATATTGCACTTGCCATGATTAAATAAACCACTTATGACGAGTACACGTTATAAATTATAAAACTTCTTTTTTTTTCCATTATTCATTCGCCGTAAAATTATATATTCCTGAATAAACATAAAGTTTGAATAGACAGACTTAAAAATTTTAAAAACGAATAATGTACCGTATTTGAGGGATGAAAAACTTTATTGCTTTGCCTTAAAAAAATGTATGCATTAAAAAATCCATATTTTGCAAGCAGATACCTTTGACATTTGTCCTATAGTTAAGTGTTAACCCTGTATTGATAAACTTTAGTAGAAAAAAGTTACGTTACAAATCGACCGTTCGACCATTTTCTTTTAGTACGAAATACAATATTGATGATTTTTATTTAGTGCTCTTTACGAAAAATTGTATTTCGTACATAAAAAAAAAATGGACGAATGCTTGACTTGTAACTTTTTTCTTCTAAATCCGCATTCTATTTACAATAAGCCGATTGTTTTTGTTTTCAGTTATAAACCATACACATTTTGCCGTCTGCGATGTACTTAGGTCAAGTTTAGAGTCTATAGTAGAGTCTGGCCACTCGGCCACCACTCCACCCATATGGATACATAATGGCGGCTATGGTTTGTGTGTGCGCGTGTGCATCAGTAGACACTTAAAGCACCGACAAGGACGTAGACGTAAACGTATAAAATGACAGCTACGCAGGCGCAATAACGAATTGTTACGCCTGACGTAAACTTCCGTGCTCCTACATACACCTAAAACGTTTCGTATCGAGCCGAGTAATTGCGACGGGACCACCGATTATATCATTTCAGCTGTCAAAGATGCCATATTAGCATAACCACCATCGCTTTTTCTTACTTTTAGGCCTATTTACAAAACTATGCAATATAAATTAAACAAAAGACACCAATGAAAAGTGTTGGGTTAAGCTGTTATGTTTATAAGGTTCGTTGAAATTTACTTCAGTGGATACATTACGTTTCAAAGTGATTTATCTCAATTGAAGTCTATGTTCAGTAACATGGATTACATGTATTTCTGCTTTTACTCCAAAGAGTTACGTATACGCTGTTGGTGTTGCTTTAAGTGACTAGTGTGTTTACAACGTATCGCAAGTGTCAAAAGCAGGTTGCAGTATTTGTTTTGATATAGTGGAAAAATACATGTAAATAATAACGTAACCATTAATTGTTTCATGACCAAATCAGTCATAACAGACTGTTATTTTAGCTTTAACCTATTACATTGAGTCTAATATGACACTATGCTCGTCAAAACAATAGCAAATCCTATTGGCGCCGCCATTATGCATCCAGTTTTCATACGGACCAATCACTGTCTCCCATTCGAGCGGTTAGACTCAAACCTTGGGTTAGACTCTAGTTTATAGGAACTCTTCTCGAAATACATTATATGGATCTATATCCTCGAAGGACCTATATACACTCTGGATATCGCATGGGCTCTCTCCGCTGTACTTTCAGCTGTGCTGTAAAGCGGCCATGTTGTTACGTGCTGTTGATGCCAAGATTCTAAATTGTCGGTAAAATAGAGGCGCCCTATTTATAAAATTTAAAAGCTACAGATAAATATTGTTTATTTTTCAAATATAAGTGAGTTTTCTGTGCCAGTTCTTTAATTTCGTTATTCTTTTATTCATTTACCGTCTATATTTACTATAATTATGTAAATAAAGTAACTGTACCTTACCGACTTTTACCCAGTGTTTATAGATCAGTGCGTCTATAACAGATCTCCAAAAAATTCTACTCCTTCAAGCTGGGCGATAGTCCGCTAACAAGGCACATAACACAAATTAGACAGCTTAATGGCTCATTTCGAATTAAACACCCCTTACTGTACCAAGAGTATATTCAGTAAAGACGCCGGGCAATTATCAACCAAATTTTACTCGTTCAGAAACATCGCTCAGTAACTACCAGAGCCGTATGAAATAACCATTCTGTAATAATCATCTGATCGGGCGTATTTCCTGAACGTACTCTAGTCGTTATCGTTCTTTCGGCAACCCTTGTAGCCAAACTTCACCAACTATAACTTCCGCTTATCTTATCAACTTTTACTGATATTTCATGTGTATTTCATTCCTTTCATATCTTTTCTGTCCCCATCTTCCTTACTGTTTGTATTCTTTTTATCGCATTTGCTTTTTGTATCAAAATCTTGTACAATAACCGAAGTTTAGACCAGCCCAGCATTGACGTGTCTCGCGGAAGGCGCCTCGTTCGAATTGAGGTACCAGCCAGCGTCAGATACGAAAATTAAAAGTGTAAATGCGCCAGTTCTTAATTAACATATGTAATTATAAGTTTAGTTTATTTAATCTGTTCCTTAGGTATAGTTCAATTTCACTACCTTTTTTATCTGTTTTTATAAATGGAGTTTAGGTTTAGCGTTTTTAACCGAGCCAGGCCTACTCCGCACGAGCCTTCTATCCAAAATTAATACTGTGACTGGTCAATTCAGTCAACTTTCATCAGCCAATCAGCATTCTTGTTTTAAAAAACTCCGGGCTCCAAGAACTTGAAATGAAAATGGTCTTAATTACATTTTAGCAAAGAGATTAAATATACAAATATTATTTATAAGATACGACACTGCCAGCATCTTTTGATCTTTCGACGTTATGTTCAGTGGGTCAGTTCATATCAGCCCGGCACAGGATATCCAAGAAGTGCTTCCGATTCCACTAGAAACTATAAGACCCCAACTCCCTACCCAGAGAAATCAAAACTTAATAGACTTAAGTAGGTCCATGAAAAACACAAACATTTGCATTAGAAAGGTAGCCATTTTAGCAAATAAGTCAATGGTTTTTCAGTTTGCTTATTTCTAGGCTTGACATTCAAATGGGCTATCTGACAGAAAATATTGCCCTACAAAACCGCCTTGTCTCTGTCTCAAAATAAAATATAAAAAAAATATACAATACTTTATTAATTATAAGTAATGGAAGCAATATAAGTAATACTTAATTTACCATGCAATTTCTTATAACTACATACGGATATACTTAACATACATTCGATTTAAAAATTTATATTGCTAAAAAACCAAGTAACTAAATAGATTATCGCTTTTAAAGCAGACAAACCTTATCACAATATGTATAGTAGAAAAGCATACACCAGCAAATATTAAAATAAATTCAATAAATTGTCATATATGCTCTTTCACTCAGATTTTTACTATTGTTACAAACGACACAGAAACTACAATCTTCCAATGTAAAATTATTTTTGCATTATCTGATCATCTGATATTTATAATACAATAGATAAATATATTTCTCAATGCTCCACATTGGATTTAATGAATTGATGATAGATTCTAATTGATAAAAATAGTACGGTATATTACATAAAACAAGTAAAAACATGATATATGATTAAAATATTCACTTAATAGTAACATAAAAAGAGTAAAATAGGAAACACAAATAAGAGATTTCTAGATTAAATGAGGTATTCTTATATCTCAGGAAATCTCCAATAGGAATGTACATGCTGCTATTCTCTACATATATCCTCTAGTCAAGCAATCGCTTTAGCCTCTGGTAGAAAGGATTCCCAGTATTTAACGAGCTAGGACAAATATACAATAAATTATCGCAATTCTTAACAAAAAAAAGCATTTAAAATTAGACAAAATTTGACTGGACTGTATTAATACACTAATGAATGTATTTAAATTATAGATTCATAATTTGCAGTAAAACGTATTGTCATTCTTTGGAGCAGTGTTATAATAATAATAGTAACTTTATTTTCATACATGTTATACATGCATGGAAAAATGCCAAAAGAGAAATAACAATACATTGTAAATACATTAAAAAGTATCAACATAGCATTATATTTATAGGGTAAATATTAAAATACAACGAGAATACGGCACAAGGCTTCTGTACAAACATTAATAATATGTTAAATAATAAAATAACTCTATTCCGACATTTCAATGTGAGAATTAAAATACTCGTCTACAGAATAAAACGAATTTATGAATGAAGACATTTTTTAATAACTTTTTTAAAATTATTTATTTGATTTACATTGTATGGCAAATGATTATATATTTTTAAAGGTATTATTGTTGGTCCATTTGCAGAAAGTGTTCATGAAAATCATGATTTTAAAAAATTACTGTCGAAAAAGAATTTAATCAAATAAAATAATGTCAAATAATTGAAACTTTGATCAAAGTTAGTGTGTGTAGTGCGACTTATACAGTGAGCACGTAAAGGTTGGAATAAAGTCCTTAAAATCATTACAAAGCACGTGACAAAAATTTGCCGATTTTTAAATGCATTTCTCAATTTTAATTTGAATTAAATGTTCAAATTGCATGCCATATGCTAACTTCCTGACAATGTCCAAACCGAAATTGAAATTCTCGCAAAATATTAGTAATTGCTTCGGGTCCAATTCTTCCAATTTCCTAAATAATAATGTCTTTTAAGTCCTTAACGTTGTTCGGTCTATTAAAATAAATTTTGGAATGAAGGTAACCCCATAAAAAATAATTCAATAGGGTTAGGTCTGGAGATCTAGCTGGGCATTCTACTGATCCGCGTCTACTAATCCATCTGAGTAAATTTCGTTTAAATGATTATCCACTATTGCCGAATATTGCGGTGGTGCGCCATTCTTAGAAGCCATATGGAGTTTTCTGGTATATTACAGTTTTTGCCATTTGGATACAGTGTGGCAAGTCCTGGAATTACGTTTTATTGGAACAGCTCCAAATAGTTTTCACCATTTAATGAGCCTTCAACTAAAAATTGACCCAAAATTGTAGTCCCAACAATTACAGCCCACACGTTCTTCTGTGGAAACTGGATATGTGCCTCTATCATCCAGTGTGCATTTTCTTGTGACTGATATCGACAATTTTGCCTATTTATAGCGCCATTTAAACAGAAGGTGGAATTATCAGAGAAGAGTACTCGAGATGAAATGTGGATTATTATCATGGTTTTGCAAAATTCTACTCTCATGTCGAAATCATGCTAGAGATATGGGAAATAATAATATCTGCCTAATTAATAAAATAACAATTAAATTCGTTGGCCCTAAGCTTACTCAATCTGATTTTTAGGAAGATTATTATTGATTCCCATATTGCTTTGGACGAGGTATTCTTTGATTTTATGTACTTATCATTAGCTTTTCTTTTGCTATCTTGCAATTCATCTCTATATAATTTTCTCTAATTGTTATGAGTGGGGTTATTTTTATATGCTTCATGGAAAAACCGGAGAATTCCCCTCCTTTGTTTCAAGTGAGGGTTATACCAGGTGATGGTGTGGTTTGTTAATGTTCTTTCAGGAAATGCCACTGTCATGCTCTGCACAATATCATTAACAAACTTTTAAATTTACTAATTATTTAATTTAAATTTATTAAGTATTTACATAATATACTATTTGGGCACAACACCACATTGTGTAGAATACATGCCCAAAACAGAGATGAAAATATATACCAACATGGTTCCATAGTTTGCTGGCAGTAAAACAATAATAATACTGTGATTGATTTGATGCGCCATCATACCATATTTACAATAAGGAAATCAATTATCTTTTATCAGTCGTAATAGTACATTTCCCGATTGGTTCAAAGAAAAAGGTGGCAAAAAAAACTGATACCACCACAGGATGTTCGGTGGAGCAGAAAGTGTCAGCCTTGAGGTTCATGTCAATGAATGTGCACAATTAATGTACATTAATGTAAAGAGAAAGACGAAATTGATCCTTTTTCAGAAAATATTGAATATTCATATAATAATAAATAACTATGTAGAATGCTGAAGAAAGAGATAGAGGACCTGCAGAGCGCTAGAAAATATGAAAACAACAGAATCGGGTACAGTGAAGCAGTAAAAAAATCAACACCGGAGGTATTAGTGGTAAAACCAAAAAAAACTCAAGAAAGTTTCAAAACAAAACAGATTATTGAAGAAAAGGTGGATCCAAGTTCATTGGGAGTTGGCGTAACTAGAGTAAAATATGTAAGAGATGGTGGTGTGGAAATACGTTGCAATGGACAACAAGATGTTAGAAATATATCGGATAGTATTCAACAACAATTGGGAGAGGAGTATGATGTAAATATACCAGAGAAGAAAAACCCAAAAATTCGAATTATAAACTTTGACAAAAAACTCGTAGTAGACCAGGGAGAATTAATTGAAAAAATAGTCATACAAAATACTATTACCACTTCTTTGTCGCAGTGGATTATAAAAGTTTTAAATACGTACGAAACAAATAAAAATAGAACTATTGCAATTTTGAAAGTAGATCCCCTTACTTATAGTCAAATAAGAAAGAAAGATGTTTTATATATTGGATGGCGTGCATGTAGACCATATAAATATAGTCCAATGCTATAAATGTTGGAAATTTGGCCACATGGTAAAAAACTGTAGAAGTGAAAAGGACATATGTCCAAAATGTACAGGCGACCACAGATCAAATGAGTGTAAATCCAAAGAAGTAATATGTGTGCAAATATGCCCTAGAAACTTTAAAAATACCAAATATTGATTTTCATCATACAGCTTTTGATAGAAAATGTGAGGCGTACAAAAGAATATACGGACAATTAGAACAAAAAGTAAATTATGCAGATAGTAACAAAATACAAAAATAGCAATTAGAAAAAAGAATAATGTACCTAAATATACAGGGTCTGTCACAAAATAAAACTCAACTAGAATGGATAATTTGTCAATGGAAACCTACTGTAATATGCATTTCGGAAACACATGTAACGGCGGAATTTCAGAACAATGAAATAGATGTTGAGGGATATAATACAATAGTCACATACTCAACAAACCAGCACACTGGAGGAACAATAATTTATGTAAAAAAAGAGTACAAATATGCTGAAATATTAAATGAAACTATTTATATGAATATGTGGTTATCTGGAATTGAACTAATTATAAAAAATTATAGATATAATATTCTCAATATATACCATTCACCGAGTTCTAGTGATACGATTTTTTTAGAAAGGTTGGAAGTATATTCGGCAAAAAACGAATTATTTATTTTAGTAGGAGACTTTAACATCAATGTAGCTAAAAATACCTATTATTCCAATAGATTAAAAAACATAATTAGAAATAATGGTTTGTATCAAAAAATAGATAAGTTCACTAGAATAACAAAAGAGTCTGCTACAATTATTGACTTAATAATTACTAATGAGAAGGAAATTCCATTTACAATTCATCCGACGCCTAAAATAACAGACCATTGTATTATAACAGTAGATATAAAGAGTAATGATAAACAAGAATCCTTCACAAAAAAATACAGAAATTTTAAACATTTTAACGAACTTAACTTTCAATTAGACTTGATGGATAATGGATGGTTGCCTGATTGTACAGATACTAACGTTTTAGCAGACCAACTTGCCAGGTCCCTAATTAATGTGTTAGATAAGCATGCACCTATAGAAGAAAAAGTACTCAAATGTAGCTGGGCCAATAAGATGTGGTGGACACCAACAATAGGACAAGAGACATTAGAAAGAGATAGAATGTATAGAAGAGCAGTCATTACACGACAAGAAGTAGATTGGAGAAATTACAAACAAAAAAGAAATGCGGTTGTAAATGAAATAAGACAACAGAAAGAAATATTCTATCGGGAAAAAATCGATGAAGTTAAAGACAACCCTGTAGAAATGTGGAAAACTTTAAAACAATTAGTCAAAAGTAATAAAAAAGGAAGCAATCGAGAAGGCATTATATTTAACAATGAAATGGAAAAGAACAAACAAACTATAGCTAATAAATTTAATGCATATTTTTTGAATAGTTTAGAAGAACTGGTGACTTACCCGAACCAAAGTCAAATTAATGATGTTATAAACAATATGATTGAATGTAACGCAAAATTGGAGAGATTTAAAATACTAGAATTTTATGAATTAAGGAAAATAGTAAAAGAAATGAAAATTAAGAAAAGCAGTGTAGACGGAATAACAACATCTATTTTACAATCTGCATTCGAAATAATAGGGGACAGATTTCTACAGGTAATAAATAGTAGTCTAGAAGATGGATGTTTTCCCATAACATGGAAGTTGTCTACGATTATACCATTGGAAAAGAAAATAAATACCATTAAATGTGAAGAACATAGACCTATAAATATGGTGCCAACATATGAAAAGTTGCTGGAAATCATAGTGAATGATCAAATCAAAAAATATGTTGAAGATAACAATTTATTGACCAAATACCAAGCAGGATTCAGAAATCAAAATTCTTATGAGAGCGCAATACACACCGTGTTAGCAAAATGGAAAAACGCATTGAATGAGAAAAAAGTTATAGGTGTTGTATTTTTAGATCTTCATAGAGCTTTTGAGATCATAAATAGAAGTCTACTATTATTGAAGTTAAAAAACTATGGGTTAGGTGATGCAATCATTAAGTGGTCTAGTGAATATTTATCAAATAGAACTCAGGTGACAAAATATAACGATACTATATCAACGTCGAAACAGAATATATTCGGAGTACCATAAGGGACGGTACTGGGTCCTACATTATTTTTATTATATATGAATGACATAGTGCAATATGTACAAAAGTGCAATATTCAACTTTTCGCGGATGACACATTGTTATACTACGTAGATGATGACATAGATGAAATTATAAACACTTTAAATGAGGAACTTAAGACCCTACAAACATGGTTAAAAATAAATAGCACGTACGTGAATATAGAAAAAACAAAGTTTATGTTAATTAAATGTAGACATAACAAAATTGATACAAGCAACCATATGGGCATATATATATAAATGAAGAGCAAATAGAACAAGTTATAGAATGTAAATATTTAGGTATTATCATTGATGAAAATTTATCATTCTCTAGTCACGCTTCGTACATCACCAGCAAAATTGCTAAAAAAGCAAATTTATTAGGTAGATTAAGGCATGTCAGCACATGGACTAAACTATTAATATATAAAACAATCATCTTACCACACCTAAACTTTTGCGCAACCATTCTATATCTATTAAATAACACACAGATACATGAAATACAAAAAAAACAGAATCAAGCACTACGGACCATTTTAAAGTGCAATAAATACACAAGTATTAAATACATGCTAGAGCAGACCGAACTTTTAAGTGTCAGACAGACCATTTTCACTAGCACGATGATCGTTATATATAAGATAAAACATGGGTTATGGCCACACCACCTGCTTGAAGATATAACTTTTGTTCAAGACATCCATAACTACGAAACCAGAAATAGAGGGAATTTTTATATTGATACCGTCAATACATCATATGGTCAGAATAACTTATTTCACAAAGGACTTATAGAATATAATCAGTTGCCAAATGTCATAAAGAATAGTGAGACACTCTCGTCTTTTAAAAGGAAGTGTAGATATTACAGTATCGAACGTATCGAAATATAAATAAATATTTATTTTGTCTAGTTCCGTTTTTTGTATTGTAATGTAAGTCTACATATATTTATTATTTTTGTTGTATGTATATGTATGTATATATTTATACTGTTCTATTATAAATGTAAGTAAGATTGTAAGTTAGCTATGTGCTATTAAATAAAGGTTATTATTATATTATTATTATAAAAATAATTGAGTTTTTCAAATTGTTGAAATAAACTGATGTGATGGTGGTCAGAAATCAACAGAAATATGCTTTCTTATCATAGGCAATTGGAGGAATTGAAAAAAATGGCACCTGTTTTTGACATTTTGAAGAGGGCACACCATCCGAACTGTTTCCTTGAAAAATATTATATATTTTATTTTTTTTTTAAATATTTTTAAAATATTGTTTTATTGCTGCGCAAGAAAATGTATCATTAGCTTTCTATTTTACTTTTTGATATTAATGATTTTAAAAAATTATTAAAAATTAGAAAAAAAATCAGTTCAATACCACAACTTAAAATATTTGGTATCACATGTGTTTTTGAAATTAAATTACATTTGTTAAGAAAGAAAATATGTTTCAGAGAAACTTACTTGAGCTTGATGTTCCAAATGATTTTCCAAGTATTTAATAAACATAATCTTAAAATCTTGTATTCTGCATTTCTCAAATCTGTCCATTTCCTTCTTTATCATCTGCGATATTTTATCGAAGTTTTCTTGGCCCCTTTCAACTTTTGATTCCCACTAAAACAAACGTAATGTTCTACCTTGTAAGAAGGATATGAATTTTTACCTCAAGCACTTCTGCATTTGCCTGATCCAATTTATCAATCCTATTGGTTAATTCTAACTTTGCCTTTGCTTCCCGCTTTTTGGCGAGCATTTGCTGAGAATGTTGCCAGTGCTGGAAAAGTTTGGTTCTTTCGTGGAAAGCATCTCGAACTGCACCCAAAAGTCCTAGATAGTCCTTTAACAACTCGCAAAGGATGAAAAAGTCGGTATTGGCTTGTTCTAAATGTAGAGCTTCTACCTGTAAATAATAAAAATAATTATAAAAAATGTATACATTTTTTTTCAGCTATAATCTTCACCCAAAACTTTTCTATACTACTTGTCAGATTTTAGTAATTCCTGTTGTTTTGTTCAAAGCGTTTTCTTTAAAAAATGAAACTTTGTTTTTTTGAAAATGAAACATTTTCAAAAATCAAAACACCCTGCGGGAATCAAGGAAAAATATTAAAATCTAGTTTAGACCCAATTATAGCCTCGTCATTTCTTAACATTGTCGTTTTTGATACACTATTATCTTTGTTATTATGGAGACATAGAGTGGAAAGAAAATGGTGAAATGCTTGTCAGTATAATATGCAGCACTTTTGTTTTTACAACCTCTTTAAGTACATTCAATTAAATAATAATAATAATAATGAAAGTACTTTATTGAGCAAAAACCCAAATGGCCATTGACCGAGGTCCTTCAGCCTTTTTACAATAAAATATTGTTTACATTTTATAAATTATATATAATGTGAATAGCAAATAGATATAAGAATGTGAAAAAAAAAAAAAACGAAAAAAGTATATGTGTATAGTGATTGACGGTTCTTTATTATGTGGTTCTTAGTTCCTTGATGTGTTCCCACAATGTTTTTTGAGGAAACTTCCTGTAGCCGGTTGTTTGACGATTTCTATTTTTGCAGAGAGGTCGGAGTATTTCCATGTTGTGATCAGCCCTGGCAAACTTAGTGGATAATTTGGATAGTCTCTGTGGAATTGGTTCTGTCTTGGTTATTTGATATAGAAGAGCGTTAGGTGGGTTGTGCAGCGGATTTGTTGGGTGTCGGTATTTGGTAATGGTTCTCAGTGCTGATGTTTCCGCAACGTTGATATTTTTTATTGCTGTTTTTCTGACATTTAGAAAGAGGGGGTGGCCCTATTCTAGTATTGGTCTACATATTGATTTATAAATGTGAGCTGCTGTCTTTTTGCTGATTCCCTCGTTTTTATAGGTCATGCAGCGAAAGTGTTTGCTTCTGGCGATGCATCTTTTCTTTATGTATTTGGTATGGTTGTTGAAGTTCAACTTGTTGTCTAAACTTACGCCCAGGTATTTGACTGTTGACTGAGCTGGGAGAATGTGATGGTTAATGGTAACCGTTGGTGAGTTGTTGTTTATTCCATGGTTAAAGATAATGTACTGGGATTTTGTTGGGTTGGGTTTTAGTCTCCACTTGTTGAACTAGGTCATTGTTCTGTTCATTAGTTCTTATAATTGGACAACAGTTTTTTCCAGGGTGCGATCATGACTAATTAGAGCCGTGTCATCAGCATACTGTAGAATATATGTATTGGGATTAAAGTATTGTAGGTGTTTTTCAAAGTTGTAGATGTCCTAGCAGTAGATGTTGTATAGCAGTGGTGAGAGTGGGGAGCCTTGTGGCAGTCCTTGTTGTGTTTTAAATAATTTTGAGTAACTTGTATTTATTTTAATTTGTAGGGTTCTTTCCTTTAAATAATTTTTTATAATGAATATAAGGTACATTGGACAGTTCAGTTGTGCCAACTTATACAACAAACCCTCATGCCATACACTGTCAAACGCTTTGGTAATGTCAATAAGGATTGCTGCGCTATGATATCCTTCAAGTTTTGATGTTTGGATATTTGATGTAAGTATCGTCAGTGGATGTGCGGTGGAGCACTTTTCACGGAATGCGAACTGATAGTTAGGAATATTGTGGAGATCAGTTTTTTAATTATCTGTTCGAGATTTTTTGCTAGCACTGATAACAACACTATAGGGCGATAGTTGTTCACTCTATGGTGATTGGTGTTTGATTTAGGGATGGTGATAACAATACCTTGTTTCTATTGTGTGGGAAAGTACTGGTTGTTAAGACAGTATTCATATATTCTAATTATATATAGATGTACATTGTGTCCTAGTTTTCGAATGATGCTTTTGGATATGTTATCTTTTCCGGGGGCTGTGCTTTTTCCTTTATTTAATATCTCAAAATACGTTTCTTCACTTATTGCCTTATTTTGTCTTTGAAGTTCTTATGAAAAAAAGTTGTTGGACCAATTTCTTATATCTTCGTAATTTGTCTCATCAAATTGATTGTCATTTTTTATAGTATATGTTTTTTCAAAATGATGAGCAAACCGTTCTGCTTTTTCGAGGTCATTGTTATAGAATTTGCCATTTTCTTCTAGAGTAGTTATGTATGATGTCTGTTTATACCTGGAGAGTTTTCTGATTTGTTGCCAGTAGTTTTTCCTTGCTGTTGATTTATTTCATTACAGGCATTTATCCATTTGTGTTCTTTATATTCTCTTATTAATTTTTGGATGTTCTTGTTGTACGCGTTAAGGAGTCTTTTGTAGTCTTCATTTTTATTTGATAAGTAGTCTCTGTACATTTTTCTTTTATTTCTTATTAGTTTGATGATGAATGGTGGCAATTCGTGCAAGTAGAATTTAGTCTTTCTTTTAGGAGAGTTATGTATTATGGCCTCAGTTAATTTTTCATTAAAGCTATTTATTGTCTGTTCGTCAATTGGGAGTTGGATTTTTCTATTGCAATACTAACCTTTTCAGTGTCACATTTGTAGAAGTTCATTTTTTCTACTTCTTCCACCGCATTTATTATTTTGTCAAGTTTAATGCTTACCTCTATTGCCAAATGATCAGAACCTATGTCAGGGTGGGTTTCGATTTTGTTTATATTATTTTCAATATTATTTGTGTACAGTAATAGATCCGGCGTTGTGTCTGGGTTATTCATTATAAGAAACGTTGGAGGTGTGTCTGCTTTTTTGAAGGATGAGTTGTTTAAGAATGTCTGAAGTTGACGATTTTTTGCTCTGTTAACGTTGAAGTCCCCTATTATTATACAGTATTTGTACAGTGCTGCTTTGGTGAATATTGTTTCTTCAATATTAGACGTCGGATGAATGTACACCAGGAGTATGTGTAACTTACCGCCTTGGAATGGTATTGAAAAGTGGGTTGCTTCATTAAGGGGGTTGTTTATTCGCGGAGGATTTTCTTTTTTCATTTTTAGAGTCGGGTCTACTTGTACTAGACTCCCCCCCTCGTGTATTGTTATTTATCATATTCCCATTGAATTGTAGAACATCCCAATTTTTGTAGTGCGTGCTGCTATTTTCCTTTGTTTTGGTTTCCACAAATAGTGAGCAATTAATTTTGTTTTTTTCTATTATGTTATTGATTATATATTTTTTTGGTACATAGCTATTTACATTGGCGTAGAGAATCTTAAGCATCGACGTGAACTTGAATATTATTTATTCCAGGTATTGGTTCGGTTGGTGAGGTAGTTAGAGGTTCATCTAAATCGAACATTAGGATGTATAGTCTATTCCCCGAAAATGAGGCCACTGTATCAATGTTGTACTGTGTTACGAATCTCTTCCTTAGTTTCTTTAATAGTTCTTCTCTATCTCTGTTCTTGTCTTTGTTTATTTTTGATATATATGTGTTGACAATCATGTCGTGTATCGTAATTGGTGAATGTATTTTTGAGTTCTTTGTTATTTTTTTATCAATTTCTTGACTTTTTTTGTTAAGCGGCTTTATCTGCTTGTTAGGGATGCTGTATTGGTTGTATTGGTCTTTTTGGACATTTGAGTGACCACGCAGCATGTTCTTCTGATCCGCAGCCAGTGCATTTCATCGGCAGTGGGGAATTGCATTTGGAATAATGGTGGGGTCCATCACATTTGGTACACTTTATTGGGGTCGTGCATTGTTCTTTTGTGTGCGTGAACTGTAAGCACCGTGAGCATGGTTGCGGGATTGGAGCAGGTGGTAGGCTAGGGAAAGTCGGGTAATGTTTATGTTTGTAGAATACACCCTCATTAAGTAGTTGCTCGCTGGATTTTAAGCAATTTGTTATGATTCGGATCATTAGTGTCGGCTTGTTGTTAACTTTTGCAATTATTCTTTTGCAGTAGCGGTGTTTTATACTCATTCTTTTAATATGTTCGCTTATTTCTGAGTCTGTTATTTCATGTTCTACTGATCCAATAATTACAGAGTAGGAACTTGATGTAGTAGGTCTATCATGATTGGGGATGTAGGAGTCCGAGGTTTCCTGGTAATTTTTTATTTTTTTGTTAGATATAAGTTTATTTAATGTTTCTGTTATTATTTTTTTCTCCTTGTTTGTTTTTATGAGGAAACCTCTTTTTGTTTGTATAATGACTTCATCAGATTGTGGTTGTGCTGTTTCCCATATTTCAGACATGTCTTTTCTTGTTATGTCATTGACAGTGGTAATGTAAAATAAGTGATTAAATTTTTTGTGTACTATTTCATTCATTCTTGTTGAGTAGTTTTTGGTTGTATGCATTGCAATGTTTTTGTTTTGGATGTTTTTTGTGTGTGTATTTATCTCTGTGTTTTTTGTAGTGTTGGTACTTGACCCTAATATGATGTTATTGATATCTTCTTGTGATAGTCTATTCTTTTTGTTTGTATTTCCACCTTCTACTCTTGATTTCCGTTCATGTCTCACTTTTTTCCATTGGCCATTATCTTCTATTTCCATTTCACTGTAACTTCCATCACTATCTGAAGGCATTTTGGTCTCTAATTAACACTCTTAGCTGTGCAGTATCAGGAGTAAATATTCACAGTTGTTGACTCTGTCACTGCCTTTTAAGAACTGCCTACATTCAATTAAAATATTTAACGAGCCCAGATTTCAATATCAGCAAACTATTTCTTCTTAACATTATCACATTTAAGTGTCTCAAAAAACTAAAATCTCTAAACAAATTGAAACATTTTAAGCAATTTTTACAAAATGAAAGCTGGGAAAATGTATTCCAGGAAAATGATGTAAATAGTGCTTATAATAAATTTGACAATATCGTAAATTATGCACTAAGATTAATTTTTCCTTTAAAAAATATCTAATCAGATTCCTAAACCATGGGTAACTAAGGGAATAAAAATTTCCTTGAATAGAAAACATTTATTATATACAGAAAAGTTAGCAAATCGAATCCCTAGAGAATATTACAAAAAATATGTAATTAAAACTGCAAAACAGCGGCTTGTATATCAGTGTATGCAAGGAACAATTTTAGGCGAGGATTGTATAGGGGATATACCATCCTTCCGAGGGGAGGTAAAGCCGTCGGTTCCTTGTCTATCAACTCTTCTTAAGGGAAGAGGTTCGGCAAAATTCCTGGTTGGGGGTAGCTCGTCTACAGGCGTCGGTGTTAGGCCTCAGTAGCGGAAATAGGCCGACGTTAAATAAATGTATATTTAAAAAAAAAGATCCCTGCTCTTCAAAAGAGGAGGTTCGGCAAAATTCCTAGTTGGGAGTAGCTCGTCTACAGGCGTCGGTGATAGGTATCAGTAGCGGAAATAGGCCGATGTTAAATAAATGTATACAAAAAAAACTGTAAAACAACTATATTATAAGCATTATGTAGAATCTGCCCAGAATAAAGGCAAAGCCGTTTGGGGTGTTGTCAAAAGGTATACAGGTAAGAATAATATAAAATCGGAATCTATCCTAAAAAATAAACAGTTTGGAAATTCAAAAGAAACGTAAACTATGTAAATAATAATTTCGTAAATCAGCTTCAAAATGATACAGTAAAAAGTAGCTTTACAGAAAATTTCACACCGAAATTTTTAAGCCAATTATGCAGACTTGGTTTTTGTTTGGTTACCATAGCAACCCGAAATATTTCTGGAAATGTTCATCGTCCAGGGTACCCTGGACGATATTAATAAGTGGAAATATTTATGTCAAAATAATGACGTGAGATGGACTTGAAATTTTGTTGTAAAAATAAAAATAGGATTTTTGTTTACTTCCTGTGCAAATCATAATTAAACAAGTAAAACATCTTTTATTCTGTCTTTTTATTCTAAATTTCTTTATTATTAATTACATCTCTTAAGTGTTTTTGAAAATCTATTAAAAATCTTCTCTTTTCAGTAGCAAGTAAGAAAGTACGACACTCGTATTAACTAAATGTCTATGCTTAATTACATAAATATAATATTTTGAAACAATTCTGTTAAACATAACTTTACAAATCCGAGAAAACTTGGTTGACACATTGAGTAAATTCTTCTGTATTGTACTTAAACAGATTTTCCTCTGGACTTTCTAAACTGCACTCCAAGCTGCATTCATCAATGAGGTACGACAAATATTTTAAATTTGAGTGATACATTTTGAGATCATAAGGTTACTCGCAATGTGTACATAAAGTATAATTCTGAGCTTTTTCCATATTATTTCGAGTTAATAAGATTTTTTTTAAATTTAATATTGACACAAAAACTCTGCCACAAATTACATGTACAAGTCATGACTCTGTACTGCCGGTGACTGTATAATAGTTGAACTATCAGTTTTTAAACTGGCAAATATAACACTTACAAATTAATTAAAAAACAATGTTCCACCTATTTTAGTGAACATATCATAGGTTATAACCTATAAAATAGATTTATTTTTGTTAGTTTTATTAACCTAAAATCAGTGAAACATTGTTTTTTTAAAATTTTGTTTAGATACCCCCTAGACCCACGCAGTAGTTATAAAAAAAAAAACAATGTTCCACCTATTTTAGTAAACATAACTTAGTTTGAAGCTTTAAAACAGATTTGTTTCAAACAATTCTAAATAATTTTATCCAACATTCATATAGTGATTTTTTTTTAAAACATTTATTTAACGCCGGCCTATTTCCGCTACTGAGGCCTAATACTGATATACAAGCCGCTGGAAGATATGTGAGGAGAGGACACGGTCTTCTTTCAAACGGTCGCCCATCCAAGTACTAACCGCGCCTAACGTTGCTTTGCATCGCATATCGAAGTATGTACATTGTACATAGTAAAAACGCATCTACGCTCTCCCCCAATCGAAAACAATATTTTGAATGAAATTGAATTGCTTGTTCACCAGACTCTACATCCGCAATAAAAAATAAGGGGTTCCGTTTAATATTTTAAGGAGCCCATCACGTCTCCCCTAATGGTGGTGGTGGTGGGGGGGTGGTATTAAATTTAACACCATTGAATAGCTGGTTTCAAGTAAATGAACTCGTACTTTATTATTTTTCATTCTTCAGTACAATTTCTTAGGAATTACAAAAAAAAAAATCTTTCTGCGATTACAGCGCCATCTATCACAAATCGAAAAAAACGTTTCAGACAAACTTGACGTAATTTTTGCCATGGAATCCGATTCTGCAATAAAAAATAAGGGTACTCATTTAAGATTTTAAAGTTGCCTCCCGCCCCACCCCAAGGGGTAAGGGTGGGGAGGGGTCGCGTTTGGTATCTTTAGATAACGCTTTTAAAATTATTAAGGATGTATTTTTCTTTTTTGGATCCAATGTGTATTTCTCGAGATATTTGACTTCCCAGGCTTTTTGGACACCCTGTATATATATCTAACTATTATTGTTAATAATTACCTTCTCTTCTGTGTCGGCCAACTGTGACAAAGCTCTTGACAGTGAGTTATGATCTTCACATGTACTCAACATAGCTGCAGATCGTGATACTCCATTTGTTAAATTTGCTAACTCTCTTCTATAAGTAACCATCGCCTCTACGCTGGCGTGTAGTTTTCTAAGTTGCGTTTCGAGTCCCTCGACATGGGCCAATTTTTCCTCAAACCACTAAGGAAAGGAGGTAACAAAACTTTAAAATTTATGGCTAAACTTAACACCATGAAAAAGTTACATTTTATAAAAATTTGCAAAATGACTTCAAATGTTTCAACTTCTCAAATAGAGCATCAGCAATCAACAAATCTAAATAATTTAAGTTAAAACATTGTTCATGGCCAAAGGTGTATCAGCTGGAAATTATTCAAGTTAACTTACTGGATCTGTTTCATCCATTTTGTATGTAATTTTGTTTACAGTTTCCCCAACTTTGTTAAATAACCTCATAACACCTGCACTACTCAATGCAGAAGTACTAGTAGCTTTAGGTAATTCTATATCTACAATTTAAAAAAAATATATTACTAACAGCTATGAAGATGCAATTAGGCATTCCTACATTACATAATTTGGCACCTAACATGGCATATGGATACCAAACGTCAATATATTTAAATCATTTATGTGTTAATTATTATAGTCGTAGTGCTTTTTAGGAAAAGATTTAACATCTTTCAGTTGGTTTGCCATTCATTTCGGGTGCCATTGTTAGCATAGTTACATGTTTTAATTGGAATGCCTAACATAAGAAATTTAACCTACCAGATTCGAGGAATTCTCTAAAATCAGGATCTAAAACTAGCACCGGATGTTGAGCAGTGCGTTTCAAATATCTTTCCAAAGATGCTCGTCGCCTTTCTACAAAATCATTGCCATTTGCTGTATTTCCTTCTGTTTGGCTGGACATTTTGATTTTAGTCATACCTTTAAAAATAAAGATTTTGCAATAATTAAGCGTATTTTACAACAGCTAAAAAAAATAAAGACCCCTACACTATGCAAATTTTGTTATTTATCGAACATAAGTCTTTTGACGTCCATTAGTGGATGCAAATAAGTATCTTTTATCCTAATGAGAAAGAGTATACTTTAGGGTACATTACTTTTCAGTCTTTCATCGCTAGCATTGCAGATGCTCCAAAAGATTATGCCATATGAAACAAGGCACCAAAAACTGGAGGACTTTCAGAACATTTCTGTTTAAACCCTTGTTTGTTACAGCTCTCACACAATAACATGCACTATTTCATGCACTATACATGCTTACATATGACTTCAGTCAAATTATTGACAAACCAACTCGTATTACGCAAACATCAGAAAAATAATTGACATAATTTTTATTAATAAATCTGAGCTTGTTAAACAATAGGGTACTATAAATGAGAGCTTGGTGTCTGATCATAGAGCCATTTTCTGTGAGTTAAATTTGACAGTCTCTCATATAACACCCAAAATAATAACCTATCGAAATTTTAAAGAGTTCTGTTATGAGGAATTTGGAATCTATTAATTGGGACTCCTTATTTTATTTTAATGATATGAATAAAAAAATTCAATTCCTGTCAGACAATATATTAAAAATAAAATATCTTAAAAAAAAAAGAACCGTGCTCGAAACAAATTTAACAGATCTAAAAATCCTCAAAATTGGCTTTACTATAAATCTTTACGTAACTTTACTTTAGCGGCAATAAGATCATTATTGGGATTAAATTCCCAAATGCATAACTCTGATAAAAAGTTATTGTGGAAGGCTGTTAATCTTCTTAATTTAAAGAAAAAACAAGATATAAATATTCCTAGTAACTTGCGCAATCCTGATGACATAAATAAGTATTTCTTGTCCGTATTCTCTCCTGTCAATAATTGTCCTAACACATGTGATTTGTTTTATACTACACATTATAATAGTTCACCACACGTTATTCAGCTTAAAGTCTTTTGCATATGGCTTTGATGACATCAATACTAAAATGCTTCAACTATGTTCACCTAAGTTAGACAAGTATTTGACTCATATACTTAATTGTTGTTTGGAAACAGGTTGCTTTCCAGAAAACTGAAGTACTACTGTTGTTAAACCTCTTTCTAAAACCAGCAATCCGGCCAATTATAGTGACCTTTGTCCAATCAGTCTGATACCAGCTTTATTTAGAAAAAATAGTATACAAAGAACTGCTGGAATACGTCTTATCAAATAAAATTATCTCGTCTTTACAGTCTGAGTTTAGGAAGGGGTATAGTACTACCACAGTGTTATCAAACGTTGTAGATGATATTCTTAGGACTATGGACGGAGGTGATGCAACGGCTATTGCTTGACTTTTGTAAGGTTTTTGACACCCCTGACCATGCTCTTCTGTGTTCAAAGCTCAGTTATTATGGATTAAATAATATTTCTCTTAGTTTCTTTAAATCGTATCTTAGTAATCGTCGTCAGATATCAGTTTTAGATAATGAATATTCCCAATTTGGGCTTATTACCTCTGGAGTCCCGCAGGGCTCAGTACTTGGGCAGTTACTTTTTCTCATATACACAGCAGATATTTTTCAAACCGTTACGTATATGAATATCTCAGCTTATGCAGATGGCACTCAACTTTCCCTGTCTTTTAATTGTAATGATATTCAGTCAGCTTGTACTAAAATTAATATTGACCTGAAATCTATTGCGGACTATTCTAAACAAAATAACATAAAACCCAAAGCAAATAAATGCAATTTTATCTGCTTCTATCTTAAAAACATGCAGACAAGAGTTCAAAAAGAATTAAATTTAAAAATCGATGATAATCAAATAAACCCTGTAAATGTTGCAAAAAATCTTGGCCTTTTTTTGGATACTAAGCTTTGTTTTCACGATCATATTACTCGTATGGTAAAAAAATGTTATTCTGCATTAAAACTTCTTTATTTTAATATAACAAAAAAATTTACTGAAACGCTTGTATTATTTATCATAAATTACTGCATTACTGTATATTACCCATGTTTAGACAAAACTACACAATATCGCCTACAAAAAATACAAAACAGTTGTTGCAGATTTATATTTCGATTAAAAACATTTGATAGAGTTTCCGAAAAAATTAAACAGCTAGGCTGGTTGAATATTGGTTTAATACTTTTAAACTCCATATGAGTGTATTTGTTCATCGTTTAATTTCTACATCCTCTCCACCGTATTTACGCGACAAATTAATTTACAGAAGAGACATTCATAATGTTAATATAAGATTTCCTAGTATTTTATCTCTACCAAATTTTCATTCAGCCATGTTTACTAGATCTTTCACATATAATGCTTGTACTATTTATAATACACTAAAAAATGAAGTTAAAGCATATTCAATAAACGGTTTCCGTAAAAAGGTTAAATCCTGCCTTATAGCAAGACAATAATATATGTGTGTTTGTTCGCGTACTCTGTTACGAATATTTTTGTTCAATTTTTATTATAAAATGTATGTTTTTTTTGTTTTCCTCATCATATTTTTTTGTGAATGTTAATTTATAGGGTTAAGTATAAAGTAGCTCCAAGCTAAACTTCGCCCTTTCCACTTGTATTGTGTTTTTGTATGTACAATACTCTGGAATAAAGACATTTTATTATTATTATTTAGTTTCTTATTCAGTGTTAGACTATGTTTCTTCCAGTTCATTTGACTGTCCACCATAAAGTAGAGAGAATTAGCTTCATTTACACAAGGTAGAAAGACACCCATCGCATATTATTAAAAAAAGTGAATCGTCTACAAAAATTGCTGCTGTGTATATAGGATAGCAAGTCGTTTAATAGAGGAGAAATAGAAGTGAGGTTAGGACTGATGTCTGAGATACTTCCACTTTTTATTCTACCTCATTTCGAAAGCAAATGACAACAGATAATACAATAAAACCTCAATTAATAAGATTTCACATTCATTAAAGTAGTTACAGTATTGATAAAACTAGAATATATTTCCTAACAAATCAGTCAACATTTGAAGATCATACTTCAGAAGTTCCACCATCCCAGATGCCTCATCTAAGTGCATATGAGTATAAAGTGTTTCCCTGGATGGAATTGACACAAGGAAAAATCTTTTTTATTGATCTTATGATGAAAAGTGATGTTTTATAAAAAATTCTTTTTGTCCAAAAAGTGAATGCATCACATAAATTTTTTTTATCAAATATAATACTATTGTATTCATTAATCCCGATGTTTGATAATCCAAATTTAAAAAATTCCGGGGTTGAAGTGATATCACAGGTTTGATATCCTGATAGCCTATTTTGTGTAGGTAGCAACAGACATAACAGCTTTGGGCAGCCTGCCAGCTTAAGAGAAATTTTAGATGGAAAATCAACATGTTTATTTTTTTGTTTTTCATATATCTTACAAATGATTCTTTTTAAGACTATTTGAAGTCATAAATTCCAACAAATATTGGTCTTGTATATTGCTGATAAATAGTAAATAAACAAGCTATTATTTTTCAAAACACCTTGCCAATTATGAGTTAAAAAATGCATATGTAAACATATTGTTTTTTTATGATGGACCTTGGACAGAAATAATAAATATGTACAAGGAACACAAAACAGATATCAATTATTTTTCTAAGTCAATATCTCTTAATTCCAAGTTTAATTC
Organism: Leptura quadrifasciata; assembly: GCA_963675555.1. Classification (NCBI taxonomy): domain Eukaryota; kingdom Metazoa; phylum Arthropoda; class Insecta; order Coleoptera; family Cerambycidae; genus Leptura; species Leptura quadrifasciata. Next base: position 35,375,577 of record OY776674.1, read on the forward strand.
TTAATAAACAAGATAACTGATATCACAGTATTTGTCAACCTTACTCATAAAGCATATATTTATTGTTGAAAATCACTGAAATGTCCGAAATATATGATCGTAATCATATTCTGTTAGGATTTAAAAAAGGATGATTCATCATAAAGACACCTAAACTTTAATGTTAGCAAAATTCCTAGTAATTATTTTGCACCAGTATAAATATTTGTACATTAACAAAATACAAACAATATTTAAACTAAAATTGAGGATCGAGGTAATAAAACAATATTATGCATAGAAAGTAAAATATAGAATGTACCATTTCATGTACAGTTAATATGCTAAAACCATATCACTGAATAGGATGCACAGTGTTAAACAATTAAGATTGCTTAAAATGTCTTTTTTAGGAGTCAAAATCTTTTTATTGTATGGCACATGCGATATTTTAGGTGAACAGTTAAGGAATTCTAACAACATAGCAATGTTAAATGAAAAAGATTACTAAATTTGAGCAATTTCATGAGCTAAGAAGGGTAATAAACTACCCTCAAAACTTATATTCAATATTTGTGCCGTTTGTTTGTACCTCAGTGATACTAAAGGAACATATGAAGCTCAACATCATCAGTTTAAAATGATAATTTGTAAATCTTTAAATAATGAGGTAGTGATGTTGTGTAAAAGGGTGTAGCAGCCCCAACACATAGTCCTGAGACATAATGGCGGGCAATGTAATATTTTGGTAATCAAACAAAAATAAAGTACATGTGTTATTGCGTTGAAATTATACAAGAATTCTAATTAGTAGTGTGATAAAACGTTAACAAGCAACTTTAGTGCACTTCTTAATCTAATATAGCAAATATCGATTTGTGATGGACAAAACTATTTGATTAAATAATGTTAAAAAATATAGGAAAAATAGCTTTTTTCTTTTAATTACTTATATCTCCTTAAAAAAAATTGTTTAGTTTTAACTTCCTCAAGAATAAATTCTCATTGTTATACAGTAATTTCATTCAATCAACAAGTGAGCACACTTCTTACCAATTACACTTTTCTCTGGCGCAGGGGGAATAATTCGCCCAACTTTTAAATATTTGTCTGTTAATTTATCGTGTAATCCAAGAAAGTCACTAAATCTACGAGTTACAGAAAACTCCCTTTTTTTAAATATTGGCATATTAGTTTTCGTTGTTACTCTATATGCCATATATGCTCCCATTCCTTCTCCCACTTTTTGAGGTTCGGTAATGCTTATTTCTAAAAATTCATCTCCCCTTGCTGCCTCTACCTATTAAAACAGTAAATTAGAAGGTTCCACTAGGTGTATAAATTGAATTTTTCACCTGTTCCATGCTAGCAGGTAAAGAAGAACTATTATTTATGGGAACAGTTTCTAGTTCTCCTCTAAAATCATTTATTTTTGGTTTGGGAAGGTGTGATTCACCATTAGTCAAGTCTTCTGTTAAATCAGGACAAACTTCATCAAACTGAGGAGTTGGATCCTAAAACATTGCTTCGTTAAGGGACTGTAAATTAATAAAAATACACTAAACTGATATGAGATACGGAATACTAAAACTTAACAAAGGTAGGTACCAGTATTAAAATTTTCCAAAAGCCAAAATAGTTTTAATTTACCTGACGAGCTGATACAAAAAGATCATCATCCTCCCTTTCAACCCTGTCAATATCAACAGTTTCAAATAAAGGGGGAGGCTCTACCTGATCATCAGCCATTTTCCCGGTAACAAGTCGACGATTAAGCATAAAATGATATCGAGAAATCGAAAGTTGACAGCCAAAAATAACCTCACAGTAGACAAACAGCAACTGTTGCCAACAGTGAACTCTTACTAACATAGAGTTCACTCTTACTAACATAGAGTTCACTGGTTGCCATCTGAGGCATTCCACCGCAGTACAGATAAATCGAATAGACATTTGATAGAAACGAAGTTTTGTGTTGTTTATTTCCCTCAAGTGTTCTCTAGACAGACACTAGAATAAAATTATTTAAATCATGAGAGGAGTGTTTTGTCCGTAATTAAGACTACTGACATTATATGCGTCCGCAATAACCTCAGTTTGTACTTATTTGCAGAATATAGAATATAGACTATTTATATTAAATGTTTTGTGAGTGTGTGTGATATTCTGATGATATTCGACATCACACTGTGTAGTGTGTACCAATGATTTTGATTTTGTTAATTAATTATGTTCACAACGCGGTTGTTTTTTTATCCATGTTAGGAATCCCTGTCGCTCAAAATAATGATAAAAAATTTACCCACAACACATATATAATAGAGCATGTAGAGTAAAGCGTGTATTCTAAGTAATAAATACTGAGTATACAACATATGGATATATACATACAGATTCTGCAAAAGTAGTTTTATGTACATATCCTGAAATAAAAACGAGTGAGAGAAAGAAAACAAAAATTAATAAGAGAAATAAGTTGGACATACTACTCCCATCAGCACCCTTCACATTTCGTGAAATTTTATTTTTATTACCTTGTCGTGTATCAACGCAGGCCATCGTTATCCGGCAAAATGGTATATAGTAGAATGCCATAGTGACGACATAGGACGTCGAGTCACTTTCATTGGTGCGCTAATAATATAACAATCATCTGTCTCGCTTTCAGTGCTTTCACGTAAGCGACTTTTTTGTTTCTCCCACTTGTTTACTTCAGAAAACTACTTTTGCCGATTCTGTATACGCATAGATAGATTATTATTCATCAATTTAAATAGAAAACTGTACCGTTACATATATCAATCTAGTATAAACAAAGATAGAAAATATCTCAAATTGACAATATATAGATATACGCCTAGTTTTAATTCGACATATGCGTTCCACGAGAAGTCAATTTGCTAATTTAACTTCTAGTGAACATTTCCCTACACCTGCAAGAAAATTACTGTTTTAGATCAAATTTTATAAAAATCCGCACAAAAAAATTCCACAACTATCTAAACGAGACTGCGTGTGACGTCACAACGTTTGTCAGATATGAGACCTTATAGGAAAAACAAACTGAATTCATTAGGTGTTAAATGGCAGCTCACTGAATTTTCATATTAGTGTTTTTATGGATAAGTATTATATTATGCAAAATGCCAAATTCTTGGTATGCATGTGGTCATTCTGCAGTTTATCCACTTCACGATTTTCGAGTTTATTTTTGTGAATACACTAATAAGATGAGTTACATGAAGCGTTTGTGACTAATAAAACGTTGCGCAAATGTGTAATAATTGAAGAAATTGACGGAAAAGTGGAGCGAATAGGAGGTGCTGGGTGGATAAAAATGAGCGAAAATACGACGATTTTAGGTCACTTTGAAACGACTGGCATTGAAAAAATCATTTTACGGCAAGGGTAAATAAGATATATGTCATTACAGCCATCATTACACATTTACTATATATAAATACGTCTAATCTAACCTAACTTTTTCAGTTTGCAATGACCAACAAGTAAAAGGACTCAAAAAGGAGTAAAAATACGAGAATTTCAGTCACATTCACATGAAAAGCATTTAAACAGCCACTTCAGGGCAACGAAAAATAAGCGTCATGACAAATTTGAATTATTGGGGCACAACGGCCAACGGAATCAATGAATTGCAATAATATGAAATCAAATCCCAACCCCTGCCCTAAAGTGACTTTTTCAATACTAGTCGTTTCAAAATGATCTCGTTTTTAAACACACAGCATCCCATATTCGCCTCCACTTCGATTATTAAACATGTGTGCAACGTTTCATTAGTCACAAACACTTCATAGCCTTCCTTCATATAACTCTCTTATTAATGTATCCACAAAAAAACCTCAAAAATCGATAAGTGGATGGATAAACTGCAGAATTACCCGCCCAATTTTTGAAATTAATTCCATTATTTTTTATAGAAATTTCACTTGTAATTCTGATGTATTGACTTTCTTATTAATGTCGATGGTATCGTGGTGACTCACCTTTAAAAACTGTCAATACCGCCAGAACCACCACCAGAAAGAAATGAAAGAATCTAAAAGTAGCCACGATTGCACTATTTTATTGTGAAAATACGTGTTTGTTTACATTCGTTTTCTATTAAAGTAAATAGAAATTAGGAAAACATGTTGCAGGAAGATTCGAACGGTGAATCTTCATTTGAAATCATCGATAAAAAAAATCAGTTAACTAGTAACACTGAAAAGACAGGTTCGTATAAAATATGCTCATAATTTTTAAAATTTACATTTTTAAATGAGGTCAATGATTGACGTTATCATATGATGTCTAAAGTTTTAATATTTTAGAATCTCTGAGTACTTTGAGTAGTGTATCATCTGCTTACTCCATACCATCTCCAAGTCTTGTAAATATACCGAGTGGCAATTTATTATCCAATGTTGCTCCACCATCATCAATACCAGATTTTACTTTATGGCCTTTGCCAACTTCATCTGGAACAACGCCTAGCATTGTACCACCTGTTACCTCCCAAACGGTACTTACACAACCGCAGCCTGTGGTTTCGACCAATATAAATCCACTGCCATTAGCTGGCGACCAATTTCCTAGTACACAGTTTAGGTAACAACCTGAATTTTGAAGTAATGAGGGTATTTTACGATTTTGAACTTGCATGTTACATGAATTATAACTCCACAATATTTTTGATAGAAATATGCATTATTGATTTTTAGTGCTGCAATTCCACCAAGCAAAGGTATACCACATGGTCTTGTATCGCAGCAAATATTGACTGATAATGAAAATCCTTCAGGAGGTTTAATGGGATTGTTTAAGGATGCTTTCTCAAGTGGTGGTGTATTGTCAAAAATGGCAGAGAAAGCTAAGAGCTCCGTAGATTCAATTATCACTACTCTAGATCCACAGATGAGCGAATATATTTGTAAGTATGCGTAAGCGATGGAAAGCACATCTGCAGCGAGTGTATTAAAATATAACACCACAAATTGTAATAGTAATTTCTTGATTTGATGAGATAATATTTTTATTGTACATCATTTTCAGCATAATTTTAAACATTGTTGAGTCTTGTATAGTAATTTTACTGCAGCAGTTTCTGCTAAAGCAAACTGAATTTTTAAGTATTAATTTTTTGTTTAAAATGTGATGATATGAGGTCCCAAATTCTTTTATTTTTTTTTGTAGTAATTGAACAATTTTCATGTGTCAAAATCTTCGTATTTCCTAATCTGTGTTCTTTGTACAATGATAGACATGATATTAGTAATTGGTGAATTAATAAAATCAGCCGAAAAGTTTAAAAAAATACTTTGTTTTGATGTAGACAAACCGGAAGTGTTGAATACATACAAAGAAAGTGAATTCATTGTTAAAGATGACAAATAGGTATTATTCTCATAACTTGAAATTATTACTCTCACCCCCCTCGAAATTAGTGGGATGCTGCTTCACAGGCTCGCCCTGCATACATGAAAATATTTGATCAGGCTTACTAAGATTTCAGATTATTGAACTGTCCTATATGCACAATTGTGATTCATCATTTTTAGATTCGGGAGGTGATACAGAGGTAACTGTTACATCGGAAAATGATGATGAAGTGGGCGCAGTGAGGGAGGCTTTTCATTCTGTTTTTGGAAAGGCTTGGGTGAAGTAAACATATCTCTTCATTGTCTATATATACAAACATTAACTGTAAATCTTTTTTAAGTGGGATCAAATTAAATCTTCCTCCGAAAAAGTCACAGGCAGTAGGATTTGAAGCTGGAACTAAAAATGCAGACGAGAGAATTGCTTACTCTTTAAAATATAGGAATACTCCGACTATAGCCATTGAAAATATTTTGTTTCACCAAAGCGATAAGTATATAGCAATCTAGCAATTGATATTCAAAACTAGTCTGATACTAATTTCATTTTAGTTGGTACGATCTGAACATATTAATTTTAAGAGATACAGAGAAGCAAATTACAGTACAGACCTTCAGTCAACCAACACCAGTACCAGTTGATCAGTTTCTGAAGGAAATTGACAGCGAACGACCTGATATCAAATCTTTAAGCGTCGAGGAAAAGTTAGCAACATATCTTCAGGTATTTATAAATTATCTTTTTAGATTTAGCATTAATTATTTTATCTCTTACTCTTGGCTATGGATGGGAATGGATATTAAAGCAAAGTATATTATTCGTCGGACAACGAATGAAATGAAATAAATGGTTGATATATTCTATGAAATAATGTTCAATGCATTTGATTTATTTGTTCTACTTCAGAGAATATCATCAAAAAAGTTTTCTCGTTGGTATAGTACTGAGCTTAAAAGCCACATTCTTGCTAAGAAAAACGCGCACAAGCAATATAAAATAACTCGTTCCATTGAAGACTACAATGTTTTTGCTAATCTGCCATCAACTTGTAAAAGATTGACTGTAAATTGTTACAATGACTATGTTCGCTTAACAGAATCTTCGTTACATAGTAATATGAAGAGTTTTTAGAACTTTCTCAATTCACAACGCAAAACTAGTGTTTTTCTAATATGAGCTATCTTATAATAAAACAAGTAGTTCCGGGATTGATGAAGCAAATATGTTTGCTGAATATTTCTCCTCTGTTTACTCTAAAAAGTCTAATGAGACCCTTACGACTCTACTCTCAACTAATACCTTGAACATTTAATTGCTTTATTAGTATATCTGACATTTATCAGAAATTGAGTAACTTGGTTATCATTAAAGGCTCTGGACCTGACAACATACCGCTGATCATCCTTAAATACTGTAGTTTTATCCTAGCTAGACTTTTATTTATCAGTTTAACTTGTCCCTTGAACCTGGTGAATTTCCAAAATTCTGAAGTCAGCTTTATTACGCCTAATCACAGATCTGGAGATAAAGGAGACGTAACTAATTACAGACCCATCTGAATTTTGAGTGCTATTCCAAAACTATTCGAAAGTCTTGTTACTGATTTTTTAACACCACAAATTGACATTATCATCTTTGACAATCAATTTGGCTTTCATTCAGGAAGATCGACAGAATTAAATTTACTCACACTGACTTCCTGTCACTTGCCTCTTGAGAATGGATATCAGGTTCGTGTCATATATACAGACTTTGCAAAGGCTTTCGATAGAGTTAACCGCCGATTTTTACTGAACAAGTTGAATTTACTAGGCATAAATGGTTCAAAAGCTACCTAATCGACCATACACAGATCGTTCGCGTAAACAATTTTAGATCAAAGAAATTCTAGCCATGTCAGGCGTACCACAAAGTTCTCTCTTGGGACTTGCTCTTTAATTTATTCATTAATGACATTCACAAGTGTTTTACTAATGGTAGTTTCCTTTTATTTGCCGACGATCTTAAAGTGTTTTCTAAAATTACCACCACTGAAGATTGCAATAAATTACAAACAGACTTGAATAGTCTTATCGCATGGTATCACCATAATGGTATAGAACTTAATGCAAGTAAGTGCCATACTATGTTGTTCTATCGCAACATATCTACTACATTAATAACACGTCCCTTGATAATGTTTTTGTTATTAAGACCTGGGTGTAATACTTGACCCATCATCAACCTTCACATCTCACATTTCTCAAACTGTTACCAAATCATTAAAAATGTTAGATTTCATTAAACGAACTTCATGTGATTTTACTAATATTATTTCTATTAAGCTACTTTACTGTTCACTTGTAAGGCCACACTTAGAATATGATTCGTGTGTTTGGATTTCATACTATAATATACACATCCAGAATTTAGATCAAGTACAACATAAATTTTTATGCTACATCGCTTTTAAATTGATTATGCAAGTTTTGAAAATGATCTTCATATCAATTCTCTTAGAGTTCTCTGACAACACAGAGATTTTAAATTACTATTTAACTTCAGCTATTATACGGGTTCAACTCATTTGTTGCAAGGTCCTCTAGGCTAGCCAACAACCGCAGTGATTATTTTGACTTCTTTACAGATACACCAACCTTCTCGCTGCAATTAACAAACTGTCCTTTTTAAACCTCAACGTTAAGCATACCATATTCTCATATTATGCACTGTTATGTCTGTTTGTAATAAGTGCAATAAATTATTATTATTATTTTGTTTTGTTTTATGACTGATGTCCATACATATAGAATAGAACTTTATTGGCCATATGTACAAAAATTATGTTTCGACAAGTCAGACATGTAATTAATATAGACAAATTAAAACAGTGGTTATCCTAATTAAATAACATTAAGAGAAATATACCGGGCGTTAGAAAAGTATGTGAACGGTGAAAAATCTCGAACAGTTTGCATCAAATCGAAAAATTAAATAATACGTGTCAAAAATTTTTCAAAAAACTATCTACTGATACCAAAATGACCTCCCCACCCTGTGGGTGGGGCGAGGGGCAACTTTAAAATTTCAAATGGAAACCCCTATTTTTTATTGCGGAATCGGATTCTACGGCAAAAAAATACGTAAATTTTATTCAACATTTTTTTTGTAATCGCAAAAATGAAAAGAAAACATTACTGTTTCAAGAGCAGCGTCTTGTGCCCATAAAAAAACGTCCAATTTAAAAACTGAAAAACACGTATTTGTTATTTTTACGAAATCTATCCAATGACATTGGATTCGACTCTCCCACCCCTAACCCAGTGGGTGGGGCGGGGGCAACTTTGAAATTTGCATTCGGATTCTACGGCCAAAAATACGTGAATTTTATATCGGGCATTTTTTCCGATTCTTGTAAGGTGTCGCTGCAATCGCAAAAAATTGAGTGGAAACATGAAAGTTTTGAACGCATACTTAAAAAAATACGAAAAGTAAAACTACTGATCTCAGAGTGAATGATTTCCCGAGCTGTTTTGAGAACAGTGATTTTACATGGCCGTGCGGAAATTACAACAACTATTAACATTCTGAAAATTTATTAGCAGCTAGTAATTTTAAATTTACATTTTTTACTGGGCAATAAAAAACTCAATTTAAAAAAAAAAATTAAAAGTGGTTTTACCTCTTAATTCAGCCACTTCAAACAGGTTCTTGATCCCAGCCAGTGAAGGCAAGGAGGTAACTCAGCCATTTAAGGCAAGGTGAGGATTTCAGCCAGTTGAGGCAATTAGTTTACAGCTTAACTGCTACATTAGCAGGTTTTAATTTCAAGATTATAGCAGGTGTTCAAAATGGTGCCCATTGACTTCTTGGTATTGTAAAAATTTTCAATAGCACTTCTTATCATTTGAAGTTGTATTTTTGCAAAAATGTTTATTATGCGTTGCCTCAGCTCTTCCAAATCACGAATTTAATGAAATAAACCTTACCCTTCACTTAGCCCCAAACAAAATAATCAAGTGGCGTGAGGTCGGGAGATCTTGCTGGCCATTCAATAGTTCCCCTTCGACCTATCCATTGATTTTCGAAAGTACCATTCAAATAGTCCCTAACAATATCCCGATAGTCTATGAAAAACGGTTCTATGATTCGATCCCTGAAAACTCCTGCCCAAACATTTAATTTTGTGGATATTGCGTGTGTGTTTCAAGCATCCGGTGAGGGTTTTCGTCACCCTAATATCTGAAATTATGGCGATTAACTTTTCCACTGAGTTCGAAAGTTGCTTCATCTGAGAAGACAAATAGAGATGACAAAAAATTTGGGTTTTGGTTACTCCTTTCCATCATTAATTCACTAAATTAAAGTCGCCGATCAAAATCATCTTCATTTAACTCTTGGTGAAGGTGAATTTTGTAAGGATGAAATTTCAAAAGTTTATGAACTGAAAATGCACTCATATCAAGCTGTTGACTGGCTTTTCTGATTGATAACCTTCGATTTTCAACAAATGCCCGGGCCACTTCCATTTGTCGAGCTTCAGATGTTTCAGATTTTGGCCTTCCAGATTTTGGGCGATTTTTATTTATCCTTGTGTCTAGGAATCGTTTGATGGTACGGGACACAGTAGATTTCGAAATTCCCACTTGATCTACATGGAAAGTTTCGTTGAATAAAATCACAACTTCATCATAGGACCTTTCTTTATCGCCCCACCCTCGCATCATTAAAAGAGAAACTCTCTCTTCCTCTGTTAAAGTAGCCATTATGCAGGAAAAAACGCGACAGCTAATGAAAAATGAAATAACTTTTTCCGTACAAAAGTGCGCTCCTGCCTCTACAAAAGTTGGAAGGAACTGAACATTCTCATAGAAATTTCACAAAACAAATACTGTTATTAAGAACACTTTAAAAGAAACATTCATGAAAACCAAGATCACAGATATTGTTTTTCAAACTGAATGTTTTTTTGTCAACACGAGTAGCTAGAGTTTGTAAATATTTACAAACTTATGGACACTTAAGGTTTATTTAAATTTTGTGCAATTGCAGCGACACCTTGCGAGAATCGAAAAAATGACCGATATAAAATTCACGTACTTTTGGCCGTAGAATCCGAATTCGCAATAAAAAATATGGATTTTCATTACAAATATCAAAGGGGTGGGAGAGTCGAATCCAATGTCATTGGATAGATTTCGTAAAAATAACAAATACGTGTTTTTCAGTTTTTGAATAGGACGTTTTTTTATAGGCGCAAGACGCTACTCTTGAAACAGTAATGTTTTCTATTCATTTTTTGTCATTACAGTGACACCATGCAGGAATCGAAAAAAATGTCCGGAATAAAATTTACGTATTTTTTGCCATAGAATCCGATTCCGCAATAAAAAATAGGGGTTTCCATTTGAAATTTTAAAGCTGCCCCTCGCCCCAACCACAGGGTGGTGGGTGGGGAGGTCATTTTGGTATCAGTAGATAGTTTTTTGAAAAATTTTTGACACGTATTTTTTTATTTTTCGATTTCATGCAAACTGTACGAGATTTTCCACCGTTCTCATACTTTTCTAACACCCGGTATAAATAACATAGTGTATATAAAATATAAAACACAAAAAATACGTACATGTATATTTAGTTATATTTATTTTGTGTATCTTTACCCTAGGAATGTACAAATATTACTGCTGTTTTCTTTTCTTATATGTTATATATTGTAAATTTCAAATTGTGTATTTTCCTTTTTAAATTGTGTTTTAGAAATGGGCTTAGGCCTGTAAATAAATAAATTTTTAACTAAATTTATAACATACACTCGATTATAACTATATGTTAATGAAAATAACAGCAATAATTCATATATTACTAAAATTTCAACATGCTTAAAAAGCACAGTGTTATGGGCGAAAATCATCTGTCAATAGAACTTGTGAAATTATTTCTTATATAGAATGTCATATTTTTGGGTAAAAAGAAATTACAGCAAAGTAAATTAGCCAGAATTTAATATATATGTTGACCACTGATCTATATATACTGGATAACGCGAAGCGACCATGTTGTTCCGTGCTGTTGGTAGCAAAATTCCAGAACGTCGGTAAAATAGAGGCGCGCAATTTATAAAATTTAAAAGCTGCAGATAAATATTAGTTATTTTTAAAATATAAGTGCGCTTTCTGTGACAGTTCTTTAATTTTGTTATTATTTTATCCATTTATTGTCTGTATTATTATAATTATGTGAATGAAGTAACTCTACCTTACCGACATTTCGGATAACTGCCAAACAATATGGCATGATCAGCGCACAGCCGTTTCGGGCCTATGCGTTATCCAGTGTGCATAGGTCAGTGATCTTGGCTCATTCTAATAGTAGTAATAATATCCAGATATTATTTTCAGACAAAGCCAGACTGGCAGCCAGCCGTTTCTAGTGTTACTAGAAAAGAAGTTCTATTACTAGCAGGAAAAACACTTGTAAGGATATACAAGAATCAATTGTCTTTAGTTAAATAAAATTATTTTATTGTTTTGTACTTAAATCTGTATATATTTAATAAATAGAATAATTTGTTTTTTAGAAAGTATTAGAATATAGATAGACATAAATCACTAAAACCTGACATAATTGAGAATATTTGTTGTGAATCCCATGAGCTTGTACTTGTATGTCATAATTTTGGAAAGTATATTTCAGTAAAACTGGCCCTTTTCATTTCAGTAGCTTTAATTAGTGCTGGTCATGGACCTCAACTATAGCCACCTATTTCTAAATCACTGCGTTTTATATTTACATGCACACAAAACTTATAAATAGGCACATATAATAATATAAAACTCAAAAATTTGTATACAATACTGATTACCACTGCTTTAAATAAATTTACTACTTACTTACTTTATAAAAATTACAAGTGTTATTTTGGTTGTGGCTTTCTTAAAGCTGACGATGATTCGTGGAAGTGTTTCCGGGTTTTCTTCTGTGTTGATTATTGTTGTTGCTTGACATTTCCACCAACTTCTTTTGGAATGAATAATAATACCTTGACAGGATGGTATAAACTTCAAGCAATTCACAATAATTAATGCAGACGAAACCCCAGAAACAATTCTACAAACCATCGTCAATCATTTGCTTTGATATATTCATACACAAGATCCGTCTGAACAATTTTAGGGACAGTATTTTCATAAGTATTGCACCTTGCACATATTAATCAGAATGACCATATATTTTGTTTAGCACATCTGCTGTTTGACCGGCAGAAGATCTATTAAATCTACTCAACAATTATGCGATCTAGATTGATCGAACAATATTTCTGAACAGGTCAAATTTGGTCATTTACTGTCGAGCAGTTTTCCTGAACTTGCTCCTTGTTTAATCTGGTCAAACTATTAGTGGGGCCGATCTGGATTTGCAAACGGACTCGGTTTTTTCGATTTTTTTTTTGTGATGTTATGAAGTCGGACCCCCTCTATCATCCGGAAAATTTTCCGGTCGACTTTTCACAAGGAGGAGAGGAGAATTTACATGTAAAAATAGCGAAAATCAGTTTTTTGGACATAACTTCGTTTATTTTGATTCGAACCGAAAATGTAAAAGGGATAAAATGATGATGATAAAATAAATGTGTGTAAACTGAATTTTGACTCGTCGAAATCGGTCCAGCGGTTCCCGAGATATTGCGATTGGAAAGTACGAATTTGTATATGAATATTTCGCTGCGGCAAGAACCGTTTTCGCGATTTTTTAAGCGACCTGGCGACTTTTTGTTTTTTACACTCAGGATCTAAGTACTGTTTCCAAATTTCAAGTCGTTAGGTTGATTAAGGGGGGAGGAGGAAGGGTAGAAGGGTAAACGTAAATCAAATTAAAACAGCTGTACATCGGTAAATCATACAGCAAACGTGACATTGTGTACTAATGTGCCTACTATGAATTCTGCTCATATATTTTCAATTTTCGCCATAAATAAACAAATGGTTGCGAAATAACCAATTTATTATTGTGCAGCGAGATGCCGGGGGAGGAGCCTAGCGCTCCCACCTCTCTCCCTTTTCTCTCACAAATACACATCCCACTGCGTTCGTCCGTTTTTATAAATGTATCGCGCGTGTGCAGGCTCTAAGCTAAATATTGAAAGGGAATTGATTTCCCTTGAAAATGAGCCCGGAGCAAAGTTTCTAACCCTTTCCCTTCTACAGGGCAAAAGCTTTGGGGGCTCACCTCCTAATCGACTTGAAATTTGGACGCAGTACTTAGGTCTTGAGTGTCTATCGGGGGAAGAAACAAAAAGTCGCCAAGTCACTTTTTTCCGCGAAAACGGCTCTCGGCGCAGTGAAAAATCCGTATACTAATCAGTACTTTGAAATCGCAATATCTCGGTAACCACTGGATCGGTTTCGACGAGTCAAAATTCAGTTTACGCGCATTTAACTAAACGAGTTATATCCGAAAAACTGATTTTCCCTGTTTTTACATGTAAATTTCCCCCCTCCTCGTGAAAAGTTCATATCAAAAAAAAAAAATTCGAAAAAAACGAGTCCGTTTCAAGCCATTCTTAATGCCAGATCGACCCCACTATATTTGAGAAAAGAAATGTTGAAACATAGCTTTGGAATCAGAAATCAGTAATTCATTTGGCATCAGTAGCTACGAGATTGAGCCACTATATCTCCGACTATAAATCCGAAAATCTTATGTATCTCTGATTCTTTGCATTTGTGTTGTACTGTTTTCGACACTGTTAAATGCAGCCTAGTACATATTTAGTTAATTCACTAAAATATGTTAATATCTACTGCAGATTTCTTTCTTACCAAGGATTGCCAGATTATGGTGAAAATTACCAAAAAAGTATATTGCTATCATATATAGCCAGACCGGTAACGATGCCATATGTCAATATGATTCATCTAGGTTGAGATATATCCTAAGTGCAACTATGCACTAAAAAAATATTCTTTAACATTTTATGCAAATTGTGACATACTGTCAGGTTTAAGTGATTTATTATTTATACATACGTACATACATGTAAATCTTATTTTTATTGTACTAAATATAAAGTATTTATAATTATGGTTAGAAATAATATCGTTTAGAATATTTATATCTCTAACTCTCAATATCTGAGTTTAAATTAAAGAGAAGTAACTTTATATTGTACTACATAAAAAAATTAATTATTGGCAGTAATATAACGATTTATGCTTAAATATTTAGTATTCTGAGGACCTAATTTTAACGTAAATGTTGCCTGAAAAGCAGGAACAGATTCAAGTGTAATTTGTGGCCAGGTGCAAACCCTGTTTTTTTTTATGACCGGTGTAGCATAAAGAAAATTAAAGAAATCAATAATTCGCAATACGTCATGGCTAAATACGTAGTATATGACAACTGAATTTTCATAAACCATTTATGTTTGGTTTCTTCTACATTCTCCGGACCTAAAAGTATCATTTTATGCTCTGAAATAATCATAAAATGTCATTTTACGACCGGCTGCATGAAAAATTGTTGTTTTGACATGACCTATTAAAGATGACTTTCATCAGTGTTAAATTAACAAATAAAAAGTGTCCCAGAAATAATACAAATATCAAAATTTTCTTGATAGATTTAGAAAACCTATTGGGTGAAAAGTAAGCCCATACATAATTGTGTGGTAAAATCTTTAGTTAGACGAATGTTTTATGTTTGATACAGTGAAGTTTATAATAATAAACATTAAAAATATATTGATTTAAATTTTTTTAAATAATTTTAAGGGAAACTGCCGTCTTTTCGTGACAAACACTACCCAGTTTGTTATATTAAAAAAATGTTATCAATTGTTACGTTTGAAAATTGTGGCAGATTTTTGTATTAATAATTTCAATACACTTATCCTCTGCTAGATGAGTTTCCGTTTATGCAAGATTTATAGCTTTATTGATTTATGAGCATGCTTTTTCATTTACAAGGATATGTTTTCTGTGATGTATACAGCCGATTCCTGGTGCTCTTAATTTTGAAGACTTCAAGGAAGTTGGTACTTTGTGTGTGATACTGCCTCTATTTTTTGCAAATACTTGATTATATATTCTAATGGACGCATTTTGTTAAACATATTGGCATCATCTGAAGAGCACTAGAACTATTTCATTTTAATGCCGTGTTTATATTTATGTCCTAATGGAGTTTAGTTACAGCTACTCTTCCATTCAACCAGGATGGCGAAATGAGATGTCGTTCACCCATCCAAGTGACGGACTCGACCAACGCTGCTTAACTTCGCCAATCGAAGTCTCAGCGCTTAAACCGATGACGGTACCTCACTTTACTCAATTATTTCCAGATGATGTCAACATGATTAGCAAATTAAGAGCATTAAAATATAATATGTTCAAGTGTCTAGCGAAACTATTAGAACTAGCTATGCTGCTATGCACTCACGTTTGCACATTTGTCTTTCAAGTCATAAAATTGAATACATTATTGTAAATTACAATAACACAATCTGCCATTTTCTCATATTTTATATTGCTTGTTACAGAGAGAATTATTAAACCTGCAGATAATTATTTAAAAGTTTTGATTATAAAGTAGAAAATAAAACAAATTTAATCTTTTCCTTAACTCCTTATTTTCGGAGTGCATCAATGATATCATGCCTTTTCACAAAATATTTTGCTTTTGGGTATGGCAAAAAAACATATTGTTCATTTTTTGAATTACACGGTCCTAATTTTCATCATAATTGGGTACAAAATGTTCAATGAACCATCTAGTCCTCATTGAGACGATCAGCAAAGTAGTGTTGGTCGAGTCCGGCACTTGGATGGGTGACCAGTTTCTCATTTCTCTGTCCTAGTTGGGTAGTTACCATAATTAAACTCCGCCAGGACAAATATAAATAAGGCATTCAAAAAAAATCGAGCTTTAGTACATTATTTTTCAAGTACAATTTTGATCTGCTTTTATTCTCAAAATGTGTTAATCCTACTATAATAAAAGAACTGTAATTTACTTCTCGTTTTTCTAATTTCAAAAGATCTGTTATCAATAGAGCCTGGATCGTAGAGATAATTGGTAACCAGGGTTGGCTCTAGATGAAGTGGCACAGTATGAAAATTTATATATATAATTAAAAATCCATTTATATTATTGACAGATATTTGGGATTTTTTAAAGTTGAATTTCTGTCTTACTGTATTAGCAATGTCGTTCAATACTTGGAAAATGTATTTATTCCAATCATCAATCAGTCGATTTTTAGCCACTGAAAAAAACTTTAAATATAAGGGAACTCTTTTTAGTAAAGTAGTAGCTTTCATTATGAATCAAAGTTTTCGATCTTGGGGGGTTTATATTAAACTGTCATCTTGTCATGAAGGGAGGTAAAATCAGTTGTTTCAGAATAACTCTTCCTTGTTTATCCTACAGAAAGTTAGTGTGTATTTTGTAGAGAACAAAATTCTCAACAACTTTTGTATAGCATTTTTCAAGTTATTCTATTGCTTTCTTTGATTTCATATTAAATTCGAGGAATCAAATTTTATAGTGCGTCAAGCTACACTATGTAGTATACAATTAAAAAGTAAAACTGACAGTTTATTATTTGTGGATGTAAGGGTTAAATTATTTCTTAACTGAATAATGAGCATTTTATGTAAATCTTACACGTATACTAATCTACCCATTATTTAGTCTATAGTTGGGTGTATATTTACTGAGCAGTCAAAAATGCAATGAAAACTTTACGATGTAATTATTAACGCCGGTGAACCATTTGGCATTATCTTGTCAAACAAGCCGACGTACAATTAAAAACCTATAAAGTGATGCAATGTGTAGGAGATAGTACAGAGAGTAACGGTATTTTAATGAGATGGTAAAGTTTTTGTTGCGTTTTTTGACTGCCCAGTAGTAAATATACACCCGACTATACTAAAATATTTAGAACTGATGATTTAAATGTTCTATAACCTGAAAATTGTGCCAAACACACATTTCAAAAATCTCGCTATTTATAATTTGGGGGGCGCAATTCGATAGTAAGCTCATGATATTTGCGAGTGGAGGTTGAGAGGCACTGCCGTGTTTCTTGCGAATTGTCTAATAATTAATAAGACAACTAGTCTTATCGTTCATAGCATCACTTTGCTCCACCGTCTGGAATAAGACAATTTTCCTATCAATAGTATATATAAAAGTCAGCGTATAGTCGATAGCCGCGAGATGACAATCGCGATTAATCGGCCGGGTTCGAGCCCTGGCTCTGTTGGAGGGTTATGTCCCCGTTTTTCAATGTGTAACCTCCTTCCGCACAAGTCTCTGGCTTCCCGAATTGGGGGTTGTCTAAT
The DNA here is from genome assembly GCA_963675555.1 of Leptura quadrifasciata. NCBI lineage: Eukaryota > Metazoa > Arthropoda > Insecta > Coleoptera > Cerambycidae > Leptura > Leptura quadrifasciata. Next base: position 35,393,267 of record OY776674.1, read on the forward strand.
TCCTGTGGTGTTTATTTATTTAAGTTGTCAAAAACCATCCTGTACCACTAACTACTCCATAACTACTTATTCTACTAGTCTCTACAATACTAAAAAAAAAGAATTCCCTTCATTTAAATGTTTTTTCAAATGTACAGGGGATGCCAACTATTCAGAGACAGTATTGGCATTTCATAAAAGATAGAGCAGAGGTTGAATGGGATAAAATTGCGCAATTTCGGGACCAATAAAACAACCTCTTGAAATCTTTTATAGATATCTTAAATAATGGGAAATTTAAGATGTATTTTTCCAATTTTGTGTTCCCAATAAAATGTTTCTTACATTTTCTTGAAATTTTGTGATCACAAAATTGAAAAAACCAATCTTAAATTTTACAATATTTAAGATATCTTGCTATTAGAAACTTCAAGAGGTCGTTTTATTAGTTTGTCGAAATTACGCTTTTACCCCTTTAACTTTTGGTCTATCTTAACAGCACTGGCTGAAATTTCGTTTTCCAGGCCCCAAATAATATGTCTCTGCCCTGTCTCCACCAATTTATTTTTCAGTAAATTGTGCAAAGGGCCCACCAGTCTCTAAATAATAATAGTAAATAGTCTTTTATTAGGCAAAGTTCAAGATTTGCAATAGTTTAACTTTTTGTTCACTCATTGAATAAAAGCGCATAATTTCAATTTCCAGCCCATTAGTCTCTAAATTGTCCATATCGATGAAGTGTGAATGCTTTTGACAATAATAATTGGTCTTAGTAATTTAATATTTTCTAACTTGTTAAATAAAAACGTGTTAATTTCTCAATAACGATTGTTCAATTTATTTTTGATTTTTGGTGCCCACCAGCACTGTATCGTTTGCTGGCACTAAGCAAATGTGGATTCACGCAAGATCGTGTTCTGCTATGACTGTAACCAGGCCCGCATTTAAATAGAGAGAAAGAGCATAGGATAAAGTGATAAATAGGTATAAATAACAACATGGACATTTTTATTCAGAAGCTTTTATTTATTATATTTAAAATACAGTACAGAAAATATGTAAATGTAATTAATACGAAATGCAGAAATTATTAGCAGATTTATTGTAAAAAGAAGCAAGTGGGCAAAGAAATATAACTGAATTTTGAAGAATAACCCAATGCATGTTTGGCATACATCTCGTTATATCTTCGATATACTTACGCTACGGCACGCATTGATTTATTAGCCACTGAAGTCTTAGAAAATTATACTTATATAGTCGTAGAGGACAAATTATTATTCACTTCAGGTATAATTTCTGGTTTGGTCAATATGTTCGATTTCTTACCTTCGTTCCATGTCATCTGAAAAAAGAAGCTTAAATGAATGTTGTGGAATTAGCGGGTGATAAATTGTTAAAATTAATCACAATAATCAGACCTGTTGAGCTATTTATTTTATAACCATCATAGCTATTCTGGTATAAATGGTATTCATCATTGAATGCAGATTTGGTATACATCTCCCTATATTATAGCAATACTTCTCTCCTTACTGTATTAATTTTACTGTTACCCCCATATAGTTTGATTATAAAAAATTTACTCCCATGTGTACAATTATTATGAGGAAATTGTTAATTTTTTGTTCTTCTGTGTGAAAAGAAATAATATGAATTCCTGGGAGCTTAGCTAACAAGTACTGCTTACCGTTCCTGAATATTTACTGTACATTTTGTTAACTGGTTAAGTAAGAATTAAAACACGCAGCAGCATCTATAAGAAAACGATCATCGAACTAGTATGGCCAGTGGGACTAGTCCATATACGCCAATAGAGGAGTAGATGAGAATTTTGCGTATAGTAGATCTATAAGAAGTTCTATACGGTTACTAAAGAAAAGTGTTGGAAACCCTTATATTTAAGTACTTTAAGAGGTTTATAAGAACGTTGAATTTTAATACTTCTAGCCACAGGCACAGATGAGTTTAGAAACGTTATAGCCAGCTCATTAATGAACATGTTAAAATTGGTGGAAATAAAGGGCCTGGTTAAGAATTAAACTGCCCATAATTTTCTGCGTACTTATACTCAAGACAAATTATTGGGAATCAATTATACAGTTCGGGTATATAATATACCGTATATTTCTTTACTTTACTTAATTTTTTCCATTTGTGTATTACCTGATTTGTCCAAACAGCATGGTGTATTTGTTGACCAATAAAAGATCTATCTGTTTATCTGCGATCTCTGTTCTCATCGCCAAACAACTGCTCGTACTTCACTATGACTGTCACGACATGTCATCTGAAATAAAAAATTTAAAAAAAATGAATTTTGCGTAACTGACAAGTGACAGGTCGGTTTTAAAACTAATGACAGTATCAGACCTGTTGAGCAATTTTACAAAACCATCATAGTTATTCTAGTGTAAATATCATCATGTTACTTAAATAATCACAATTATAGTAATTAATTGGATTTTCCTTCTAAAGTCGAGGCAAGAATTCAAGCGATGCGTGTCACGAGTGATCTCATTAAAGAAATTTTAATACTAACATAATTTTTCATCATTAATTACGTTAAAAAGAGTAATTCTTGACACCCAGTTATTAAGCTTTTTTCAGAAATAGGTACAGTTTAATGAAGCTTCATGATTCTTAGCAGTATTGTCTTACTTATAAAAACGACCTGTGACGTGCATTGCTTGAATTCTTGCCTCGACTATATTAGGCTATTTTATTCAGGCATAATTTTGGAAATTTCAAACCTAGCAATACCTACTGATGCACAATATATAATTTTAAATGATATATTACGAGGAGAAATTGTAATTATATATTAAAATGAAATCAATATTTAAAATGGTTAATTAAAAAAAGACATTTATAACCCACTTCATAAATTGTCACAATTTTTAAAAAACGAGAATACAATTATGCAGGTTGCCTAGAAATGCCTGTTGCTAAATTTAGGGCATTTGAAATAAAAAAGAAAAAAAAAATCCCTAAAGAAGTGTTCGGAACGTCCCAAGGCATGTCTATTTTAGTTTTTGTAATATTTCAGAAAAAAAAATTGTCAATAAATATTATCAACGTACCTAAATGCTGCCTTCAAGTCACAAGTTTACTAGCAGTAGAGCTGAAAAATAATAATAATAAATAAAAAATTAAGAACGTGTCAAACGAAAATGCAGAAAAAAGGAATTAAACAAGATCAGAAAAAATAATTCTAATCAGTAAACATCTTTAGGTGTCCTAAGAATTGCTCATCATATCAACAATAAATTTTACAATATATTTATTTGTTTCTCTATTACTCGCACTTCCTAAGATCAGCAGCATGAAAAATTTAATGGCAAAAGATACCTTACTGTTGAAATTTTCAAACTAACAACTAATAATTTTTTATGTTACCAAAGTTTTCATAAATACAATTGAAATAATTTTCTTAAAATAAAAAGTTTTAAGGTGTTTTTAAGATGTAACTTTTGTTATTAGTACTGTTCTGCAATTAATATGTTGGAAACCATAAAAAAATGGTTATTTTCATACTCTCATCTAATAAAAGGAAGACAGGATTCACAATTGTCATATCAATTAGTTTAGAATATGGAATACTTGAGCAAAGAAATTACAGAATGTAAATCACTAGTATGTATCAAGTATAATTTGAAATAATCTGGCTCTGGGGATTAATCTACTCAGCAAGCTGAAGTAGAATTGGTCTTAAATTAATTATATAAACAATATAAATCATAATATATTAAATAATTACCTAATGTTGAATGTCCCATATGTTTCTTTTCCACATTATACTTCCACATCGTTCATAAAATCCTGAAAAAGAACGTGTTAAATTTCAACAATTCAATAGCAAAGAACTTTAAAGAAATTTTTTTTACAACTTCAGATGGCCGTTCTCAAAATTCCTCAAAGAAAGGGTCAGAACAGGTCTGTGATTGAACAATCATCATTCAAAATTTTATTTTTACAGATTTTATTACAATTATTGTTAATTCTTTTACTTTAATCACCAAATAAACGAGTTAATGTACGAGAGGATTATTTCTCTTTGTCTCTATCCACCTCCACAAGTATAACATAGGGGCACTCTTAAACAATATTTATGGTCCTTCAAACCGGATGTAGAACAATTTGCATGTAAATGTACGGCGTGCCTTAAAATAAATTGTGAATTGGTTATTTTCCATCGTTCTTAAATCTAATTACTACACGCTCAATTTGAGATCTTTTTTAAAATAAAATAGAAATGTGCTGGGTTAAACGCGGAATTTGGAGGGTGGATGTAAATAATTTAACCAATAACAACAGACAACTGTCACTTAGACTAACTATTTTAGATGGATTCCAAATCGTGTTATTTATATTGTTTTATTCCCAATACCCATTTTTGATCAATTTCTTCAAAATCAATAAACAAATGTTGCACATGCTTTTAGAGGGAATTCTGTAAAAGGCTTCTACTTCCGCTCAATGGAGTGTCAAAAATAACAGTTTAAGTTCACAAAAATAGCCATTAAAGTAATGTTCTTTTGACGTTTGAAGAAAAATATATTATTTTTAATTCTTTCGCTTTAATCACAGCATTATGGATAAATGAGAGATATAGTCCATGAATCTACCAAGTTTTAATGAACTGGTTAGTGCTTATCACTAGTTTGCATAAAAATGAATTTGATTATCTCCATTTATTTATCAACGTCAAATTCTAAGATGTCCAAGTCATTATAAAAACTACACCTCCACAAGCATAGTTCGAGGCAGTTCATATCAATATTCATGGTCCTTCGAGCCGGATGTAGAACAATTTGCTTGCAAATGCGTGGTATGGTTTAAAATAAATTGTGAATGGGGTTTTTTCCATTCTTTTAGTAGTATTGCTATTTTAAGAATCACTACATACTCAATTTAATCCAAAATATATATTTTTTAAAGAAATATAAATTCGCCTGTCTAACTGCAGAATTCAAATGCTTTTATTTGGGAGGGGAATAAATTAACCGATACGAGGTAATTTCACTTAGAAATTTAGGTGAATGTTAAATCGGGTATTCACTCTACATTATTTTACCCATAACGCCCATATTTCGCTCAATTTCTTTAAAATACTGCAAACATTTTTATAAAAAGAATTCTAATTATAAAATATATTAAATAATTACCTAAAGCTGAGTCCGCTATATCATTTTCTTCGCTGTTCTTAAAATCCTGAAAAGAGATAAAATGTGTTAAATTTCAACAATTCAACAGTAATGAATTCAAACAAATCTTTTTACAATGTCAGATGGCCGTTCTTAAAAATTCATCAAAAAAGGATCAGAACAGGTCTGTGATTGAACAATCATCATTAAACATTTTTCTTTTTATAATCATTATTTTATTTCTAATTCTTTTCCTTTAACAACCATATTATGATCAAATAATTAGCCTATGAGATACGTAGCTCAAAAATTTATCAAACATCAGTTGACTGTCTAGCGCTTATCACTATTTTGTATTAATCAAAGATAATATATTCTTGTTGATATAACTATACGCTGCATTCTAGGATAACAATGATTCATTATATGAACTCCACCTTCACAAGCATAGCACAGAAGCAAGCCTAAATAATACTGATGGTCTTTCGAGCCGGATATAGAACATGTTTTAAATCAAATTGTAATTCTTCGGTCAACAAATGTTAAACAATGTAAGATAATGTAAAAACGCAAAATGGGGAATTACATTAATAATTATACATATGATAAAGGTGTTAAATATTTACCTACCTAATATGAAGCGGTCTGTACGCCCATTTCCATCCTTTGTTTTGAGAATCCTGAAAAATACAAAATGTGTTAAATTTCAGCAAATGAATAGTAGCTAATTTAAATCCTTTCTAAAGTTTCAGTTGGCCGTTCTTAAAAGTCTTCAAAGCAGTCAGAACAGGTCTGTGATAGAACAATCATCATTGAAAATTATTTTTATTATATTAACGAATTTTGCAACTGATAAACTCAAACATTTTTGATTATGTTGATACCCAGCATTACTTTGTATCAAGGATAGTGGTACGTTATCCTACAGGCAAAAAGGGTATTTGTTCCCACCCGTAGGGGGGCTCCAAACTAATTTTCTGGGCATTGACTTCAAGACTGTACATAGGAGCCTCAAATTCAAATTTGCATGGAACTTTAAGAAGCGATAAACTGATCAAGGATCATTTTATTTCCTCAGAATTATTTGAGTGGGTTGAACAGTTGAAAAGGCTGGGACTTAGGTAATCATACAGAACAGACTTCCCATTCTCACAAAATGTGTCCAGTTGTCAAAAGAAGCAAGAACAAAACAAATAATAAAAATAAATTAAGAAGTATACAAACATACCAAGTCATACAAAAGACAAAAATTTAAATAACATACAAATTTATAACAGGCATAACAGAAATTTGGGTAGAGTAGAAATAAGATAAATAATGAATTGCAATATTGAAAGTATTCCTCATTATATAAAAACAATTTTGAAGTAGTAATGTCCTAACTTATATTTTTAAACTTTATAATTATATCCTCGCTTTGTAAATCCTGTGGCAAAGCACTATAAAATTTTCTTGACAGATATGAAAAGAAGTTTTTTGTTTTTGTCAGACGTACACTTTTTAGGCATTAAGCTCTTCGCTCTAGTATTATGACTATATGAACATCTTATAAATAATAGATATATTAAACAATTACCTAATGTTGAATGGTAGGTTTGCACACTTGATATCCATCACACTCGTTTTGAGAAATCTGAAATAAAATGTATGTGTTAAAAAACGAACAGTAGATGATGAAAGAGAAATTTTATTTTAAAATGTCAGTTGGCCGTTCTTTATGTCCTCAAATAATGGTCAGAACAGGTCTGTGATAGAACTATCATCATTGAAAATTAGCATTTATAGAATTAAATAAAAATTAAGTTATATAAACTGTGACTTAATTAACTATAGTTCAAATCATGAATGTTGTCCGTTACGTCATCATTCTTTAATTTCCGAAACAAATCAACTCAAGGTCACACAGAATGGTACACATGGGCATATCAATGTTTGCAAAACACAAGTATTTTATATTGAAAATATATGGACAATAATAGCATGCGATACAATGAATTTTAACATCCGTTGCCGCATTAAATTTTACAACCTCATGGATGTCCTGCAAAGGTAAATGGGAACACCCGTTACGTTTTCCCTGAATAAAATACCACCATATCTTTGGCTACTGCATTTAGACTTGTAATCTTGTATACACTGCAAGATACTGAATTGACAGTGAACTAACAGAATGCTGAACGTTGATTGAGGCTACGACTAACGCTTGTAATATTCATTTGTAAAATGTATCTTTACGCTCGGAACTTCTGTCATAGCCTTAGCAGACGTGACTTTCTGTTATTTACATTCTATGCGCTTTATACTTGCAAAGATAGAAAAACCGTATGTCGTTGATAAGTACATAAATTGATGACGTGAAGGACAACATTCGTGATTTCAACTATAGGCAGTCATACAAAAGTAAAAGTCGCAGAGAATGCCCACTACCTCACTTGTCTGAAAATTACGGCACTTGCCAAGGCTCATGCTATAAAATTTTAAACTCATGGGAAACGGGTATCACTCTGTGCTCATTAAACAATATACCATCCTTGAAAACAATTAGAAAGCTGGTAAAATAAGATATGCACACAAATGCTTCTTTTAATGAAAAGTTTTGCATTAAAAATACCATACCTTAAAGCTACTGCCAAGAGATGTCAAGCAATGGTTGGAATACAGCTCTGAAAAAAAAAATCTAGATGAGGCATTTTAAGATGAATATAATGGATTTTAAACGGTATAATGATTTTCAGAAAAATAATTCTAATCAGGGAACATCTTTAGGTGTCCTAAGATTTACTCATCATAATTTAGTAGTGAGCGGGCAGACTAGATGGTCCTTTTGGAGGTGATGACAGGTGAGATTTTAATTTTGCCTATATTGCAATTGGAAATATGGTTTTTAAACTTTTTTTAAAATGTATTATCCGAAATTTCCCTTAAAATAGGGTGATTTGTGACAAAAGGATTGTACTTTACTAAAAAAATAGAGCATTGGAGTGATCTAATATAAAACAAAAAACATTTGCTTTAAGTCAATTTAAGTGCTTATCAACAATATGAGAATTTTCTATTGTGACGTGCCATCTATTGCTGGTTTCCACAAATTAAGAAGAAGAAGATATTGATCTAAAAAATTTAATATCTGGAGTAATAAATTACCCATTAAGCGATAAATGTCACCACGTTCTAATTTACTATTCAATTACCAAGCTTTTCGCCAACAGATGGCTTACTAGGTAAAATTTTACCAAGTTATAAAATAATTGTGTATATCATGGAAAATTTAAAATCTAAACTATTATTCTGATTAGTGCATAAAAATTGTATATAAACTAATAGTATATAAATAGGTAATGATCGAAAAAAATCCTTAATAACAGATTTAGTTTTTAAAATTTCTTAAGTTGGTACTCTGGATAGCCGAATTGTCGAACTGTCAGTTTAAGTTATTTCCTTTTGTTTTTATGAGTTAAAATGGTTATAAATATTACCCCAGTACTGTCAAACTTCATTTTTGGATCAAGAAATTGAGCTGAAAAAACTTTGCCTAAATGATTAATTTAGTTTAATGGCACGTGGTTGCTACTCGGTTTGGTACTGGGTCAAAAACTAGATTACACATATTTTCAACTAATATTTTGGATTATTTTAATTAAAATTTCGATTTATTCGTATTTAATAGGAGAGTTCGTACAGAAGTGGTATTCTGACTAAGTAATTTCTTTGATTTATTATAGACACGTGCTCAAGTTAGAGGTTCATTTTGAGAATAATTTTGTAAATTTAATTATAGACAATTTTTGGTAAGGCCAGATTTCGATTTGCTACAGCTAGATTTTGAGTTAGGACTTGTCAACTGTTCTATTTTGGATTATTTCGATTTTGGACTTTCAGATCATTTGCTATTCTTTGGTACACGAATTTTAGTATACGAAATTGCCCTGATTTACAGTTTATGATTGAGAAAAAACCCCTATCTAATCATCGCGAGGATTTCGACAATCAGTAAAGACCTCGATCAACGACCTTCAAGTCTGGAGTGCCTGGAAAATCTCCCAATTTTGGAAAAGTTAAGTAACTACTATATATAATTTTTCTTGTAAAAAATTACTTAAATTAAATACTTCTTTTCCATAGTGTTAGCTGAAAAACCCTAGAGTTTGCTATATTCTTGGTATTTGTTTTATTGTAAGATTTTTCACTTTCAGTTTTTGTATTGTACTTTGCTGATTTTTATAATAAATTGTGTTCGTTTTACTTGTTCTTTTTTATTGTTCGCACTCACTACAAGAGTTCGTAAGATCTGGGACGTCGTTTGCTTGACCTGACTAGGTCGTAATATTATCTTTGTAAATACAAAGCGCATGCGATGTAAACAAGTCACGTCTGCTTGGGCTAGGACAGAAATTCCAAGCATAACGATACATTTTACAAGCGAATACTATAACTGCCAGTTGTAGCTGCAACCAAAGTTCAGCATTCTGTCAGTTCTTTGTCAATTCAGTAGCTTGCAATGAACAAAAGATTGAACACAGTGTAACCAGAGACATGGTGGTGAGATTAGACGAGTATTTCAATCAGGAAAAACGTTAGAGTAGTATACTGTTTTATATCCAGCGTCACATTTTTTTTTTTATAAACAAAAAAACCACTTTCCCTGCAAACATAGAATATGAGTGAAATAAATACAGTTATTATTTCTTCAAATACTTTTAGGGTCGCTCTTAAGTGGCAGTAAAAAAGTGTCAGAGAAATGACAGTTTAAGTTCACAAGATTTGTTATAAATGTCAGGTTTTTTTACTTTTGAAGAAAAACGAATTTAATGCTACCCTTGCTACAAAAAGGTACATAATTATACAATTCTGAAAAATGGTGTATAATAATTCGACTTCAGTAATTGTACATTATGAATTAATAACTTCCGGGCAGACTGGCCAGAGTCGGTTCCTTAATTCATGCTAATCATACTCTCATTTTTTCCAAAGATTTCATCATCTTCTCCCCTTGATGAAAGTGGGTGGTCATGAACATGCCAGGGGTCTAATTCTCGTGAGAACAAGAAATTTCTGAAAGATCGCGCAGTGACACAATGGAAAAAAGAAGGGTGGCATTTTATGCACAACATAGATCGTATCTGTTAAATCGAAAAACAGAGGCTATCAAAAGAGGCACTTTTTGACACATTTAGATAAAAACAGGCATTCTCTAACCCAATCGCTCCCTCAACAACTAGCGGCAGAAGCGTATTCTATTACTATCTTGCGATGTGAATGATTGAGAATACAGTTTTGGCATCCAAGAGAACCACATTCAATATCTCATGAGAACGCTTTTCCCTGATTTCAAGAATTAGAATACCGAGCATAATTTTGGTAACAGTTAGCTCCTGATAACTTCCCATGCATTTCACTAGTGTTAGTTTAGCTTTAAAGTTGTATACAACTGTCCACATTTTTAAAATTTAGGAAAAGCCTATAAGTGAACTATGCAGTACTTGTACATAGTAAAAAAAAATGTCTAATACTTCCTATCAGTTAAAGTAATAAAGCCGTTTTTTTTCAAAAAAGAACGGCCAAAAAATAGCATAAAAATGCGATTGTTAATGTGTTCACGATTTTTTAAATAAGTTTGCATTTAATAACTCATCATAATAATGTTTTTACAGGCCCCTATTTTTCCCATTGGTAGACATTCTGTAGTAACTTGTCCGTATTTATTAAAATTACTTTTTTAAAGACATACATCTTATAAATAAAGCTTTTTGTATAAACAGCAAGATGCTTAAGACACGCAATGTATTAAGTACTATTAAAAAAAATCCAAAAACACATACCTGAATTTCGTTGCAGTTTATAATAAAATGATGATGACGGTTGGCAACTGAAATCAAAAATAAGACTCATAAGACTTTTGATAAGTTGGATTTGAATTTTTTTTGGCATAAATAGTTATCAGTGAAATAATTATTTAATCAGGGTACATCTTTAGGTGTCCTAAGTATTATTCATCATGTTAATATCTAGAAGCTAATAATGATAATGTATATCGAAATAGCACAAATGTGTAATAGGGTCGTTGACCATTTTAAAAAAAGTTTATATTCAATTTTAATTTATATTTTTATTAAATTTTATTGGACCCATATTTTTTATTCTAAATTCATTTTATTAGTGAAATTATTTTTGTTAAGAAATTTTGAATTGGTGCCTATGATGGCGTCAGATGTGAGAGCATGCACAGTTAACATCAGATAAAGGAATAATCGAACGGTGTCGTTCGTTTACTGTTAGTATCGACGTCATTGTCATATTATTTTAAAGAAATTCTAACTTCAAATTTTAAACACTCCAGGATTCACCACTTAAATACTTCAAATTGTTTACATAAAACTTGTGAATCATATAAAAATCCACTATAAGTAAGTTTCCTGAAGTACCTTTCACAAAATCAGGTTCCATTATAAAAAAAATATGAGACAATTGTCACAGCAAATCAATAGGTCACTAAATGAAAACATGAAAATTCTCTAAAATTGAAATCTCATTATATACGTCATTATTTACCGCCTTTTTACTTTCAAAGCGAACTTGTTCTTGCATGTGATGATTAGGACTTTTTAAATAGGATATATAAAATGTATATTTAACATACTTTTTGATCGTTTCACAATATTTTATAAATTTTGTTGAAGGACACGACCTTATTGCATAAAACGAAACTTCCAATCAGTCAAAAATATTAATAAGTGACAGAAGATATTTTCTTGTAATTATGCCAAAAAATTGAATTAAAATGCGATTTATATTATTGACATATTTTTCCATTAAAAGACTAGTCATATAGTACGTTTTTACAAAGAGAAATCATGCTCACAAAAAAATAATTAATTTGGCTATTTTCTCTAACTAACCTAAAACATGTGCAATTCCCAGTTACTCTCAAAAATTCTAGTCTTTTTGCAAATTTTCCCGGTTGGTAGACACTATAGCAACTTATAATTATTAATTTCAAACTATTTTTTAAAAAAGAAAAAGCCGATACACATACCTGAACTTCGCTCCAGTTTCCAATATAATGACGATTATTCATAAGAATAACTGAAATCAAAAATAAAACATAAGAATTTACTGATAAGTTGATCTTAAAATTTTTTTACCGTTAAATATATATATATCAGTGAAACAATTATTTAATCAGGGAACATCTTTAGGTGTCCTAAGTATTACTCATCATGTTGACTGCTATAACTAGCACTCTATTGAAATGATTTATACATTTGTATTGATAACAGACTGAACACATGTACTGGGTGATTCAAAAGCCCTTCCCCACCCTCATTGTTTTTCAAATGCAGATGCAAGCAAATTTTAAAATATGTATTTAATAGACCACTTAGGATGAAGTCACAATAAGTCGGGGCCATCTTGCCTGAGGGGCAATCAAACCTTTTATCCCATTAACAATGAAGTAATGTTTTAACTTAAAACCACCCAAAATGCTTCTAGGCCAGTCATTAAGAGTAAAAAAGGTATGAAAAATTGCAAGTTTTAAAATTTTGAGACAACATTGGAGAAGATATAATCCGGTTTTGCACTCTTGTCTGCCCCCGAAACATTAAAACGTGAATTTGTAACTTTTGAAAAAAAATCCGAAGTTTATACAAACCTTGGAGAAATTTTAATAATTATTAGACATCTATCAAGTTTACACACTGCTACGATGCCCGGAACATTGCAAATACTTGTTACTTACCACGGCTGTGCCAGATAAAAATATTGTGAAAAAAACCTTCCGGGATAAAAAAGTTATGCAAAACTACAAGCGGGTGGGTATGTGACCATATTATGCCATATAAACAATCATTTGCATAACTTTGATATATTTTGTTGCAAAGCATATAACAACTATTTGCAATGTTCCAGTCATCGTAGCAGAGTGCAAACTTGGCAGATGTCCAATAATTATTAAAATGTTGTCTGAAGTTTGCATAAACTTCGGAATTTTCTCAAAAAAATTACAAATATGCGTTTTTTGTTAATGAAAGTAACACAATATTGAAAGGGGCGGAAAAGAGTGCAAAACTGGATTTGTTATTTTTTTACCTTCTCCAATGTTGTCTCAAAATTTAAAAACTTTTGCAATTATTGTCGCATTTTCCATTATCGAAGTCCGTAATGACTGGCCTATGTGATCACCATGATAATGAAAGAATAAATCTCTGTTTATCCCTCAGGGAACATGTCAAAACATGGCCTAAAATGGTCTATATAAGATTAGAGATTAGGTTAGTATCTCACTTTACTATCTTTAAAATCAAATTTCTCACTAACAAAAAATGTATCAGATGTGACAAAGAGCAGTTAATGGGCTTTGTCTTCATCAGCTTACTGTAAATATTAAGGAGCAGTTACATCGGGATTATAAATGTAGATATTTTTAAACTTTATTACCGTTGTATCTTTCAATTTGTATCAATTCAATTTTGCTAGAATCCTTCGGGAAGACAAAAAGGCAGAATGTTTATATAGTGTAAACTTTATTAATAGTTACCTGCGTGCAAGAAGTTGTTCTTCATCCATCAATGACAATTCTGCAACATTAAAAAAAATAATTGACACAAAAATAACAAATGTACATTACATTTATAAGCTTTGGTCGGTTATTCTATGATTTTGAAAACAGCTTCTACATCAGGCCTAAAATATATAAAGTCAAACCTCCTAAGCAGTAAAATTAAACCAACACAATAGGTACAGTGAAATTATTTTCTACTGGTAAAGTCTGCAATAAAACATCATACAGAGATATTTATTTCACTTCTTTCCACATGCATACAATCAATGGAAGACTTATCAGTATAAAAGGGACACGGAGGAAATGAAAAGGCAGACGAATTGCCAGAGAAGGTGAGCCAAGGCTAACAGCACACAATCGACTTAAAATTGGACGATAATTTAGTCAGTCTCTAATCAAATGCAGGCGACTGATTTTGACTAAATAATAAGGTTGCTGTTGAGTTGGCTTGTGTGCGTACAAACATTTGAGTTCATGCCATTATAGGGACCAACTAAACTAGAATCCAACTTTAAATCGACTGTGTGCGGTTACAGTCTAATAGTCCTAGCAGGACCCGAAACCTCCTGCCAACAGCCACTGACAAATGGGTGCAAAATAAATTTTGGGAATGACTGTGGAAATTCCCAAGACACATGCCAAAGAGTTCATTAAAGAGCAATCGGTCAAATTTAAGACTTATTGCGCCAGAACAGGAAGACCATTAGGGTAATGGTAGGTCTTCTAACTGAACATTGCTGGCTTAATAGACATGAGTCCAATGGGCCTGGCCGAGGACGCAACAGGCATATTCTGCCAAGATAAGGGAAACCCAGTGCATGTATTGCGCCACTACAAGAGCCTAGGGAGGCTGAAATTTCAATTACTAGGATCAGAAAGATCAATTGCAATAAACTAAGCTAAGGAGTTTCTATCAAAGCCATGAAGTCTGATACAAAGGCTAAAAGTAGGATGTGCTAGGCATTTTTAACAAAAAAATCACTTGAAAGCGTCACAATAGATTTGAAAAAGTCGTAGTGATTAAGGCCAATCAGACAGCTTCATTACTTATATCTACCTAGACCATGCACTAACCTCAAACTCACTTAAAAATTAATTATTGTCAAATTATTAAGTAATGTCTCTGATCTTCCTTTGGTTCACCCGGATAAAAGCCAAGCCACCATACACAAGAAAAGACATTGCTGTTCCCACAACGAGCACACCAATTACTACTCTAAGACGTAGAAATGGCCGGCTTATTAGTGTGGGGTGAAAAAAATTATAATAGTTAAGATAACAGAGTTAGGGCCAGTTCATCAATACAGGGGTTAACACTTAACTATAGGATAAATGTCAAACGTAACAATGGGTATCCACCGTTTTGTTTGACAGTTATCCATTGGTTACAAGTTAACCTTGCATTGATAAACCAGACCTTAGAGATTAAATATAAGGATATCGATTTAAGACTTTTCAATCAATAAGAAATAAAAAGAGGTCAAAAAATGGCAAAATTTAGGTTGAAGTAAGAACAGTGACACTGGCCCAAGAAAATTATGAAATGAAAAAAATAATACAGCAGATCCTTTAAATTTAGGTATAATAGAGGCAATTTTTAATATATCCTATAAATCTAATTAATATTTTTCTAAAATAAGGAAAATTTACTAGTGTTAAGAATACTAAAGAGTATAAGCGAGTTGAAACTTATAACCATGCTGCCAGATTTGTAAAAGCTTATCGATAAAATGGTTTATAATTATACAACACAATACATCAAGGATAATAGTATATTAAGTGGATTCAGAAAAAATATTCTATTAAAGGTATGGTGTAATTTATTATATTGGAAAGGACACAACATAGGTATGGCAATGTTAATACCGTTGTACCATTTCTAAATCTGAAACAGTAGAAAGGAATATATAAAAATATAAAACATAGGAATTATAATATTCCAACCTATCTACAAGTGCCTTATATAAATAAGGACTCTAACAAATTAAACCAAAACAGCTATTTCCCCTTACAAGCACTGAATTATATGGTAACATTTTTTTGTCTAAACGCAGTTAGCACTAAAATACAATGACTTGGAATGCTCGAATGCTATGAGGAAGATGCGAGGCCCCCTTCATCTCAGGATGTCACTAAATGCAGACCGGTTTCGATCTATTTTTGGGTCTCGTCAGTGCAGTGCAAGTGATACCTTCAATACCCGGAGTTCGTATTTCATAGGTAGACTGTTAAGTTCCACCGCAGTAGAGCGTAACTAGCGCCATCTCTCAGTAGTCTCGAAATAATCTAAATCGAAAATAAAATTGATAATCATCACTGAATAAACAATTTTATAGCAGAAGGAAATTTTAAAAAAATATAAAATATAGGAATTATAATATTCCAACCTCTCTGCAAGTGCCTTGTATAAATTAAACCAAAAGAGCTATTCCCCCTTACGAGCGCTGAATTATATGGTAAAATTTGCATATTTTGTCTAACCACAGTGAGCACTAAAATACAATGACTTGGAATGCTCAAATGCTGCGAAGCCTCCTTCATCTCAGGATGTCACTAACGGCAGACCAGTTTCGACCTATTTTTGGGTCTCGTTACTTCATGAAATGCGAACTCCGGGGTATTGAAGGTATCACTTGCATTGCACTGATGAGACCCAAAAATAGGACGAAACCGGTCTGCAGTTAGTGACATCTGAGATGAAGGAGGACTCGCATCTTTCTCGCAGCATTCCAAGTCATTGTATTTTAGTGCTGTGTTTAGACGAAATACGCAAATTTACCATATAATTCAGTGCTCCTAAGGGGGAATAGCTATTTTGGTTTAATTTGTTGAGTCCTTATTCATACAAGGCACTTGCAGATAGGTTGGAATATTATAATTCCTATATTTTATATAATTTCCTTCTGCTATAAAATTTCTTATTCAGAAAGGAATATATTCTTGAGGAAGATTGCTGTATAGTTTCTGACTGAAGCTAGTCGAGTTGTTTAACAGTTATTTATGATATAAGTCAGATGGTTAAGGAGAAGAAGTTTTGTCTCATTAAAGCATACATGGTGTTCCTCACGGCACTATATTGGGGACACTCCCTTTGTGCCTGTATATCGATGACCTACCAGGAATTTTAAAATCATGAAGCATATCAAAATTTGCTACATGAAATTTAGTCACCATGTTAATTTAAATAGCCTTACAAGTGACCAGTTCTTGCCTTATTTAATATGCTACACAAATGTATGATTGAAGACATTGAATAATATTTATATAGGAAAATCAGTAGGTTCTGTAGGAAGCAATCGATTAGAAAATGATGTTCTTGCCTTTAAATTGAAATGACAGTCGACATAAGGAAGCATTCGAGTGACTCAATAAACGTTTTACCGATCATTTCTAAACAAAAAAAATGTAAAATTCTACTAAACTACACTTTAAACAAAACATTTAATAAAGATCCCGGTTTGAAGAAACTTTTATCCTCCCCTTTTGTTTTATGCTCTGAAAACTGTGCAAACAATAAAAGACCTTGTTCATGTCACACAAATATGATGTTACTGCGTATTAAATAAATGTTCAAAACACCCTTGAAGACTAATATCAAAACTAAAAAGTACTTAAAAATTCTACATACCTATTTAGATAATCAATCCTGATAGTAGCATTCCACATTACTATTAGTACCTGAAAAATGTGTGGATATAATACCAATAAAAAGAAATAAAAGAAAAGATAATATACAACAAGAATCAGAATCCTTTTGGCAAACAAACATTGTAATTTATTGTGTAAATCACTTCTACTAAAAAAAATATCGTCATGAAAAATTGTCAATAATAAAGTTGTCTTTTAAGGGCTTATGTAATGTTCTGATCCTTTAACCTTCTCATCCACTATACGTCAGATTTAAATCTAAGCGATAAATAGGTGCAATGGTCTGTAAAAGCTGCAACCATTTACAAATTATTTTTGAGTGGGCAGTTTTGTCAATACATAAAATATTAAAAATGAATTAATTGGTTATGGTTACGAAACACGTTGGACGAGAATAATTTAGGCGACAAAAAACTAGATCATTTTTAGTTATTGAATCATATACTCAATTATTTCTAAGTGATGCAATTGATTGAAATTATGCCAGTGGTTTTGTGTTAGTATTAAGCTCGCTTTTGACTAGCCTGATAATGCTGTATACTGTATTGATTGTGTGATAAATAAAGACTTATCTTTTTCTTTCTATCACGTTGTAGATGTTTAAAACACGTTCAATGCCGGCGACGCTTATAAGCGGCCGCGTGTGCCTAACTGCGAGGGCCGCCGACGCTTTAAAGAGTCCGAAACAACCTGATACTAATGCGTATTATTCAGTCTGGTTCGGCACATACGTTCGCGTGTATGTGTCGGCACCTAAGTAAAGTACTTTGAAAAATTTTTCCGTGCGCGGGTTTTAATTTGTGTCTCTAGTTTCTGCTTAGTGTATGGTGTAAAGCGGTTTTATAGGCGCCCGCGTGTGTACCTAGGTGGAGTGGAGAGCGGAAGGACCGGCATTGAACGTGTTAACATACTGACAACCTGTTTTTGCTGTCTTCTTGAATAAATAATTCTATCGAAATCGTTAACTTATATCACATATGGGTGGTTAGTCAACAATAAAAATAAAACATGTTGATCATAAACATGGAGCATCCAAGATGAAAAAAGCTGGCCTTATCTTAACAAGACTATACATAAGCCAGTGAAACATAACACATTTGCGAACACCGTTATTGTAAAAAAATTATACACTTACCTATTTAGAAGTTAGAGAGTTAAACTGGTGATTCTTTAATCTCCTGCGCTGATGCTTTGAACCTATAACAAAGTAACTACTGTAGAAAATTATATTAAAAAACATAGTAATACA
The DNA here is from genome assembly GCA_963675555.1 of Leptura quadrifasciata. Taxonomy (NCBI): domain Eukaryota; kingdom Metazoa; phylum Arthropoda; class Insecta; order Coleoptera; family Cerambycidae; genus Leptura; species Leptura quadrifasciata. Next base: position 35,411,850 of record OY776674.1, read on the forward strand.
AATGAAAAAAAAAAAAAAAATCAGAGACAACCAATCGTCAGATTTCAGACTGGGGCGGTAAATCAAATTCATCATGTTAAAAAATGAAAAAAACCACACAAAAAGAATGGAAAAGGCCTTTCAAAGTGTCTGAAACTTGTTTATTTAAGCGATGTTCATCAAAATGGTTCAGTCATAAAGTGATGCATAGTATAGTGACATATTGTTTTCGAGGATGCTGAAGTCTGAACTCCGACACCTTGAATTTTTCCAGGGAAAAAATATAAGCAAAAACACTAACAAACGTGATTTTTGATTTGTTTTTCATAATAACACCCAATCTATACATTTTTCGACAACAATGTCTATTTCAAATGTGCTTTTAGAGGGCGGAATATTAAACATAATATTTTTAGTCGCAAACTCCTCTATAAATCCTTATTTTACTATAAGGAACCTAACCAGACTGCAACCAACAGCTACTCTCCGGGCTATGTGCCCCGCCGAGCGCTGAATTACAAGTTACAAGCCTGGCGCGTTAAGTGTAATAATTCCATATTACCATCAAAACGCTAATGTTTCGATTGCAACAAACACCAGCCGAAAGACTGATCCTACTTAAAGGAGCTCCCTTGCCAGTCGTCACACACCACTTGCAGACTGCAGTTTCGAGCTGTTGGCTCTCGTCAGTGCAAGGTAGGTATGCGACGACCGACATGAGAATCCTTTGACTATAGTACATCCCGGCATTTTTACAATAGTGACATGTAAAACAGCCAGCAGGCGCCATCCAGCGGTCCAGTGTCTGTTGCAATCGAAAAATAAATAGCCTGACTTGGCTTAGCATAGTTCAAATGTGCTTTTAGAGGGCGGAATATTAAACATATAATATTTTTAGTCGCAAACTCCTCTATAAATCCTTATTTTACTATAAGGCACATTTGAACTATGCTAAGCCAAGTCAGGCTATTTATTTTTCGATTGCAACAGACACTGGACCGCTGGATGGCGCCTGCTGGCTGTTTTACATGTCGCTATTGTAAAAATACCGGGATGTACTATAGTCAAAGGATTCTCATGTCGGTCGTCGCATACCTACCTTGCACTGACGAGAGCCAACAGCTCGAAACTGCAGTCTGCAAGTGGTGTGTGACGACTGGCAAGGGAGCTCCTTTAAGTAGGATCGGTCTTTCGGCTGGTGTTTGTTGCAATCGAAGCATTAGCGTTTTGATGGTAATATGCAATTATTACACTTAACGCGCCAGGCTTGTAACTTGTAATTCAGCGCTCGGCGGGGCACACAGCCCGGAGAGTAGCTGTTGGTTGCAGTCTGGTTAGGTTCCTTATAGTAAAATAAGGATTTATAGAGGAGTTTGCGACTAAAAATATTATGTTTAACAATGTCTATGTACAACAATAAAATACAAAAAATTTCCTAAATTTTATGTCCTACCAATATTTTTCTGTTTCACTGTAATCACTAAACTTCCATCCTCCTAAGCACCATCACAAATAAAATATACCCATGGCGCATGTATTTTTTAAATTAAAACAAGGCAATCGTTAATGCACCGTGTGCGCATTCACATCACGCCCGTGGCCTTCAGAATGAAATGTAAAAACCGGTTCCCTTCACTACCAAGTCAAAGTGGAATTGGATGGGAAACTAGGCACATAATAATTCGCTATTATCTGTCAGGGCTGGAAAATTCGGTTACACTTCTAATGCGTCGTAGCGCATACACCGTTCAAGCAAAAATATTGTTAGAACATAAAATTCAGATTTTTTTAAATGTATTTTATTTCTGCACATAAGACGTCGAAAAACACAGAGTTTTGGTATTATGAAAAAAACAAAAAAATAATCACTTTTGTTACTGTTTCTTTGCTTATAACTTTTACTTCTGGAAAAATTCAAGGTGGCAGATTCGTGTTCAGCACCCTCAGAAACAATATATAAGCTACAGAAAAATTCTTCCCCACTTTTTGCAAGGTCTGAGCACTGTATAACCGAGCTAAAAAGACCTCCTACACAATATCCAATAATCGATGGAAAGACATGAAACTGAATTGAAACTGTCACGAGCATGTGCATATATGCATGCAGAAGACCAGATCAGATCAATTAATTTCATCCAAAATATGAATGAACCTAATTTTACTAGTATGATTGTTGATGCAGAATACACCTTTAAATTCGGAATACATAGGGTATCTCTTGAGCTAGCACAGTAATGGAAAATTGCCAGAAAATTTAAACAGCAATATCTCAATGACTAAATGTAACACTGTCCCTTGGATGAACGATTCAACCAAGGTTACGAGGAGTAATCAGATGGTATGCAATACAGTGTATTTTTTGAGTTTGCTATTTGATTCTATTGGCTTGGGCTTCCTAATTGGCAATTCCCGTATACACCGTTTGTTTGATCAAACTCTTCCATTGATTTTATGACATAACACAATAAGAACTGAAAATCTCAGGCAATTCTGGATTTTATGAAACTTTCAGGAAAGTTTATAAATTAAAATATTTGAAATTTATTTTTCAAAATGTGTCGAAAATATCGATTATGTAATCAACTTTCATATGAAATTAACGTATTTTTGCAGTTTATATAATAACCTGATGCTTAATATATACATACCTCCTGCAAATTATCCACATTTCAAGATGTGCGACTACAAAGCATCAGACCACCTGCAAAAAATCAACATATTAATTACCAAATTTTTTATTTCCTAAAAATCAAATGTCAGTCAGTCATGATTAGTTTATTATAGCTTGTGTGCTTGTAATTCCATTGGACCCTATAACAGAGCTCATAGCAATATCCTTTAAAGTTAAATTCCCCGACCTTTCCAGGTTCTCCATGACTGTTTCAAGATGTTTTCAGGTGTGATAAATAAAGATAGTCGTAATTACAAAATCTTCAAAGATACATATCATTTTCAGTCAGAAAATTGAATCCAATTCGTGAACCGATCAGTATAGAATTCGAAAGTACTTAAGTATACGAATGTATGATAAATGAAATGCTTTTTACAATTTGTGATTCTCCAATTTACTATTTTTTTTTTAATTTTTAAAATTCGGTGATTCTTCCTTGACTTTTTTTTCTTTAACACATTCACTGCTGACGTCGCCATATGGCTACACAGTAGTATATTGCACAGTGCTGGTGTCGCCATATGGCGATCTTACGTATATTATATTGCTCAGTCTGTATTCAGCATCGACGGCGGATGCATGTAATCGAATCAGCATGGAGTTAAAGTGTTGTAAAATACGACTTAGTTTAACCTCTAGCAAGTGATATCCAGGCAGGCCCTTCAGCTCCTAAAAGGTCTAAGAGGACTCTCAAAGCTTTTTTTATGCATTTTAATTTGTTTTTATAAAGTTTTAATACAGAAAGGAGCATTGTTATTTGTAGACTGACAGAACCAACCCTTTATATGTGTGGCGCCATATGGCGACATCAGCACTGCGGTGAAAATTCTATCAACAAGGCTGGTGTCGCCATATGGCGTTTTTGTTTCTTCTTTAGTTTTAATACAAAATTCACATTTCTTATGTCTAATTGGATTGTTATAAAAAGTTTTGTTAATTAAAAAAAAACCTACTCAGCATCTGGGGATACTTAACAAAATCCCATCAGCAGTTAATATGTTAAATAATTTCATAATCCTTGATTTTACCAGACTGCTAATAACTTTGTCTAATAATCTCATAAATGATAATAATTATTAACTCTTTATATAATGTAATGTCTCTGATCTTCCTTTGGTTAACTCGTATAAAAACCGAACTACCATACACAAGAAAAGACATTGCTGTTCCCACAACGAGCACACCAGTTACTACTCTAAGATATAGAAACGGCCGGCTTATTAGTGTGGGGTAGATTATTTTTTTATACATAATTTCTTACATTTTAAATTAAAAAATAATACTAAATAGCCATCAACAAACGCGATTTTTTTTATTGATAACTATATTAAAAATTTTGTAAAGGATCACAAGAAATTTGCAAAAATAACTAAACCTAATTAAGAATATTAGTTATGATCTACATACCTTTTTAGATGATGATTCCATATTTCCAGCCATAGCATCTGAAAAATATTTGATTATCAATAAAATAGAAACACTAAGTAAAATAACATCATTAAAAAAACTAATCAGAATCCTTTTGGCTAACAAACATCGTAATTTATATAAACTACTTCAATTGAAATTATTTCATCATGAAAAAACTTAAATGTTAAAAGCTAGTCATATTGGCTCAGTTAGTTATTACTGATGTTATATTTCCATTTCAGTTACTAATGAAAAGTTATAAGACAGTTGGATACATGACACCAAAAATCAACCATTGATATGATGTTTGTATTTCAGGTAAGAATTTAGAATGTAAAAGGTTTTATTATGTATTTTATATCCTATAATGGGAAAAATTTTAAAATAACTATTAACTTGAACGGCAAATATACAAGGATAACTCAAGAGAAATTAAAATTACTCCCAATTGTTTATGCAATATATTCGATTTTGCAGAAGAGATACGTACTTCCTCCAATATGCATGAACTAAAACAACTCCAGAGAGGATTCAACATAAAACCTGTGCATGACCTTGTCCTATCGCTGAAGCGGTGCTGCCAGATTATTTTTTTTTTACATGAAAACAATTTTTTTATTTTAAAACTCAGCTCTTACGTTTTCTAAAACTCAAGAAACAAGTTGACCAGAAGTTATGTCACTGTTTTAATCAATAAACGAATCGATTCTACAAAATTCGGAGTCGATTTTGCTTATCTGTAAATAAAATAGATCTGGCAGCACTCAGTATTTATGATAATGCAAATTCTGCTTAATTTTTCTATGACAAGAGTAGCTAACTGCGTTGTTTGTGTATGTAAGCCTTAAGGCTAATTTAAAATAATTAGAAAAACTTACTACTTAAGAAACAGAGCTGGGACGTACTTGAGTACAAGAACTCAAAATCGGTGCCGATATTAGTACTCTGTACCCTATACCCGAGTACATACCACACAAAGGTACTCGTTACTCGTACTCGAACTAACTATTTAAAGTTATTTACTTGTACTTGTAATAAAAATTGTGTACTTAAGTACCTACTTCGCAAAGTACTCAAGTACACTGAAAAGTATTTTTAGTTGGGTGCGTTAGATGAAAACTTTAGAAAGTGGTGACGAAAGCGAATAAAATTGGTATGTTTCAACCAGAAACGTTAATATTCTTGTTTTATTATTATTACAAATACAAATAATATTAATAAATGACTAAATGAGCAGTACACACTTGTAATTTCCGTTATCACTAATCCTAGTATCCCCCACTTTTTTTTCCCTTATTTTTTAGAATATCGGAATGAAACTTGGTAGATGTATTATATGACCAAGAAGAGACTTTGTGACAACTGTCATCCCCACCTTCCAATTCCACTGGAAATGACCCCAATTTTTGATTATTAAATTGAACACTATATATTATTATATTTTTGGAATCCCTGGAAAACTCAGAGTACAGTGGTATCCCATAGATGAAACTTCGACTCCATGAAAATAATTTGACACGAAATTTGTTGCTGCATCTAGAGTGGCACGACCAGAAAAAATGGGTACATCCATGGATGTCTTAGAACATTCGCTATTTTATGGTAGTACTCTACTTTTTTTTTTTTTTAATTATTCAGGCCAAATTTGATGGCTCGTGGAATACACATTCTCAAATTTTTATGCTCGATTTGATTTTTCTGATATCACACCGGTCCATTACTAGCAATTTTTTCTGTTCATGGCACTCTAAAAAATGCACTAACAAATTTCGAGTTAAATTTTTTCGTGGAGTCGAAATGTCACTTATGGGGTATCACCGTACTCAAGAGTTTTTTTCAAGGATTTCAAAAATGTAATAATATACAGTGTTCCACTTAAAAATCAAAAGTTGGGACCATATCCGGTGAAACGAAAGGGGGAAAAATGACAGTTATGTAACAAAGTGTCTTCTTGGTCATATAATACATGTAACAAGTTTCATTCTGATATTCTAGAAAATAAGGAAAAAAGAGTGTCTACCATAATCCGTTGACACCTGGTATAAACAATTATAATTATACTAATACTATACAATATGAATGCAAAGGGGCATGTAGGAATTTAAATATTAACACTTGTATTTTTTTTCTATAAAATTTAATTGATGCGAGTTTTCTTATGCCGTCGATCATTGAATTAAAAGTTTTTATTTTATTTCATTACGTTTCAGTTTATTACCACCATCGTCAGAGAATTAACTAAAACGTAAGAAAATAAAATAACTTCATCTGCAGATCCATGATAGAATATGGTCACGTACTCTTTCACAACTGTAAAAAACCAGCCATACAAAAGCTTATGGTAGCAGAAACAAGTGCCTTACGATTAATAACAAAATTCGTCACCCAAATAATCCTCTACACAATCCTCCCAATCAACTTCTATACCAACTGACAAATATCGAACCAATAAAAGAGAGGCTGATTACTCTATCAAGAAGATTCTCCGGGAAAGTACAAAACAAAGTGCTAATTGATACCTTATGTGCAAGAAGGGAACCAAATGGCAGGGCAAGAGTGAAACATCCTTCAAGAACTTTATGGGAAATAATAAATGCAAATTGATTTTTTTTTTCACATGAATTTGTTGTCTTAGTTACTATTTTATTATAATAGGTTTCAATATACATTAAATATTTTATAGTCATATACAATGACTTCAGAATAGGATAGACAAAGCATCCTCTTGGTTTGTTGTGTATCATTTATTTGTTTACATTGCCTTAAAAATAAATACTGGCACTCAGCAGTCTATTGGCTAAAGGCACGTTACGCAGTCCCTCTCAACACGTTTTGTTTACAATTCAGTTGCAGCGTTGGCCGCCATTAAAGTGTTTGTGATAAACCGAAGTTAAACGTTGTAATTACAGTAGTTTTGTAGTGTTTTTAAAGACAGAATTTGTTATTGTGAATAAACAATGGGAAAATATTGTGTTGTATGTAGATGTCTCTTTAAAATTGGAGTTACTCGATCTTTTCACAGGTAGGTGAAATTATCTCATAAGCGTAACCTCGGGTTGGAACGACAAATAAGCAAAATTGTAAATATTCAGTGCAATAATATTGGAAGTATAGAAAATGTTTTTATGTTTTAAAATTGAGTAATATAGTTAGTTAAATGAAAATAAAGTTGAAGGGCAAAATGAAAAGATATTATTTAAAAGTACAGTATTATATATTATTTGTAGAATTCCAAGGAATATTAAACCCCGGAAAATATGGGTCTGTCGCATTTTGAAACATTGAAAAATATCCCTGAAGATAGTGTTGTGTGCTCAGATCACTTCTCATCAGATGATTTCACAAGTCCCAGTGGCCGAGTTGTTCTTAAAGAATTTGCAGTATCTGACTTACCAAGTTCATCTAAGGAAAATGTACAAGTTGGGTAAGTTATAATTTAAAAAGAAGTGGTACATGATGGGAATAATTATAACATGTTTTTATATTTTGGGTTAGCAATGCAGTAAAAGGAAAACTATATTAATCAGTTTGTTTATGTGACATATATCTATACCAATTTATAATTGTAAATTTAATATTTAGATAAATCATTTAATAAAAAAGCAATGATATTCATATTACTTTGAAGTCAAACTAGAAGAGAAATTAATATATTAATTATACGAAATAATCACCCTCTTTAACATATACACCACTGGCAACGAGTTCCAAAACATAAACAAAACTATCTCCATCCTTTTTTAATAATAGAATGTATCAGATAGTGGGAAATACAACAACTCATGTGTTAATGTATAGGACATGCTTTGTCTATCCTATTCTGAAGTCATTGGTCATATATATATATATATATATATATTGATATGATCGACATAGTCAGACCCATGAGATTCTTCAGGCCACCTCAGACCCACTAGAAATACTGATGATATTAACAAAAATTTATGTGTTATATATTTATTTTAACCTGACAAAACAACTAGAATCGAGAGGGGTAAAAGAAATTCGAATAAAAAATTTTCACGTCATTTAACCGACGTTTACAAGCCATTTCATTATTATTACGTACTCAAGCCAACATATACAATTTCCGCCATTCTACCAACTACTACAGACCCGCCAATGTTGCCATAGTTCTTGCACGATATTACGATTAGTTTGCAAGTGGAATAGTAAACTTCCACATTATGAACGCTAACGCTAAATCGACAGAAAAATTTAAAAAAATTGTTATATTTGTCAACTTGTCTTGTGACATTAAACAACAAGTTTGAGGTAATAAAAAATTGCTTGTGTGTTTCTGCAATTCGCAATTTTTAAAATGTGGCATGTTTTGAGCTCTACTTTTTTATCCTTATTTTTATAAAGTAAGTTTTAAGTTTGAACTATAAATGTTTAGGTCAATTTAGAAGCAAAAAGAGCATTATTGGAGTATAATATTGAGCACATCTGAAATTTGGTTTATAATACATAACATTAAATAAGCCTAAAATTGATTTATAAAATTTATATTCTTAAAAGAGGCGTAGAAGCGCATATTAGGTATTTATTTATATAGTTAACTTTGTTATGTATTTTTCCGATAGACGCCTACTTTTTGCAATATACATATGTTATCAAAGAATACCTCATGCATAATAACAAAGCTAGTCATAAAACTATTTTATGTCTCCTCAATTTTCATTTTACTTTCGATAGTATTTGACGTGAAACTCTCAAATGCCAATTACTCGAAAACTAAAAATAGATATTTTGATTCCGTAAAAGGCATATATTTTCTGGTATCAATAAAGCTGTCACACCTATAGTATTATATCCGACACCAGATAAAATTTCATAATTTGCTATACCAAAAATGAATACTTACTTATATTTTTTTATTCCCTGTAATATGCTTTCACACCAAGAAATCTGCAAAAGTACTGACACTAAACATCCCTTTCTATTTAGGACCTTTTATTTGTTATTTTTTCTTGTTGGTAACCACTTTATAAATGTTTTCCAGGAAATATGCCATAAATTTTTTTCTTGGCAATCTACATTCCAAATATTATTTTCTTCCGTCGTTCTTTCATTATTTTTTAAATATGACTTCTCTCTTCATTTTTCATTAAAAATATACCAGATTTCTTCTTTGACAATTATGTAATATTTTACCGTCTTAGGGAATTGAAAACTTTATTGCCCTAAGGGCGAGGAGTTCTGTTTACAAAATTAAATGAAACGAAATCTAATTTTTAACTGTACATTTTAATGTTAACTTTTGCAATTCATTATGTACCATCGCTCATGTACTTTTCCTTGTCTACTTTACGTGAAAATACTTATAGTATTAAAGATAATCCCGATTTTAATGAAAATGACTGGGTCCGGATTAAAACATTAGTATTCAATACGTACCGTAATAAATAAATAATGTTTTTAATGATGCAAGACTCACAGGCCTGCAAAAAAGTACTTTTTTTAAATTGTCTTAATTTTAGTTTTTGTGTGTTTTTCAGAGCTACTAAATTTTTCGATGGGTATCTGGGAACCTCTTTCAGCTTGTATAGCCCGTAGTCCTGTTTAAGGACACAACCCTACATTTAGTCCCGGCCCTGGCGGTGGGGGAGCTTTCGTATAACGCCCATTATCAGTATTTTCAGTCTCTAAGAGCTATTTAAAATTTATAAAAAATTATTGATCAGCCAATGGAGAATTTCGGGCAGACATTTGAAGGAAAATCCAAAGGGCAGGTGTATCGGCTGGCCATTAAACTAAGTGCAAATAAAATGTGTCTGAGACCCGCTTAAAGTTGGTTTCGTTATCTTTACTTGGAACAAAAACATCAAGAAATCATGTTTGAAGGTTTTTTTTAGGGGGGCGAAATTAGTAATCGGCGTTTAACGCAAAAAGTCCCTTTTTAAATTTTCTTTTCAAACCGCTAAAAAATTGTTTTCCCTTCAAGTAAATTTACATTATAATATAGACATTAAGTAGTTCGAAAGTATCGCTTGAATAAATTTTGGTAATACTTACGCTCTGCTAAGTAAGCTTAAATGTTAAGAAATACGGCAAATATACTTCTTAACAACTTTCATTATGTCATTCACAAATTGATATAATTACATTTTATCGTCTTTTTCAATGGCTTAAAATAATTTATTGGTTATTAATTTATTATCGGGTATGTCAAATAATCAGAAACATGAGATATTTTCCACTATTTATTACCCATATTATACTGCAAATCTATTGAGACATTTTGATGTTGCAAAATCAATTCTTTCAGTGGTTTGGAAAAAAATTGAAGAAAAGTCATTTCTTGCGACAAATGCCCGGGGTCGTTTATAAATAATTTCGGTCCCATAAGAAATCCTTCAGACATGATTTCTTGATCATTTTGATTCAAATTAAGAAAACGAACCAAATTTTAAGCGGTTCTCAAACACACTTTGTTGCACTTAGTTTAATGGTACCCCATTGCATCCGACCACACGGATTTTCCTTCAATCGCAACTCTCCTTTGGCTGGCGAGTCATTCTTTATAAAATTTAAATGGTACACTAAGAAACATGAGTTATGTAAAATAGTCATCATACGAAACTCCCACCTCCGGGACTCGGGCCCAGCGTAGGATTGTTTCCTTAAACAGGACTTCACACCATGTAAATTTAGGGAGATTCTCAGACACTCATTGAAAAATTAAATAGCTCTTGGTTATACAGTTTTTCTTGACAATGTAAACCATTTTTTTCTATTTACCATTTTGTTTAATTCAAATATGATTTTTAGTTTTAAATAAAAACATTTCATACTAATTTATGTATTAATCTTGTTTTATTCAACTTTTAGAAGCTATGAATATTTCTAAAGAAAAAATTTTAAATTTTAGTTACAAATTGAAAAGAATAATTTTGTTAGAACATGTTATACATAATATTATGTTATACATAACGTGCCACTCCTTAGATGAAACTCAGGTGTGCACCAAATATTTTTAAAATTATAATATATTAGCAATAAGGGGCAAACCCGCCGCTAAAACATCGCTAATGTAAATTCGGCGCGGATGCCAATTTTCAGGTTTGTATTCGTCGCTAATATGACTGGAATTATATACTATATACAGCTCCAAAGTCAGCGCCCTCATGCGGTCGGGACCGGAACAAAATCGGTATAAAAATGACGAAATTTCCGCGAATTTATGCCCGGCCAATATTTCGTCCCCTGCATTCCCTAACCCCCCTCGTCACTTTAACATAGCAAAACGATTTCAAGCCCGAAGCCGGGTCTGTCTTGGTCGGATTTGGTCTGTCTTCGTAAGGAGTATGTGACGATTCGGGCATGTATAAACGCAAAAATAAATGTATATATATATATATATATATACACAGAATATAGGCTGAAGGACCTCGGTCAATGGCCTCTTGAATTGTAATAATTCAATAAAGCACTTTTATTATTATTATTAAAATAACTTGTTATTTTAATGATCAACAACCCACGAAAACTAGCATCAATTAAATTGATATGGTCAAGAAAATACAAACTTTTTTCTATAAAGGTTTAAAGGTAATACTGCTCAATCATATTTTTGTACTCAGTACTTGGTACCCAAAAAAATATATATTTTTTTGTACTTTTTCAACTACTTTAGTACTTGTACTCGGAAGCTAAGAATCAAACGTACTTAGTACTCTGTACATTTTAGCTGTACTCGTCCTAGCTCTGTTTAGAAAAATGCTTTAAGAATTGGCAGTAATAAATACAATAACAATACAATATGTTGATGAAGATTATGTATGCAAGGTATTTAGAAATGAAAGTACTGTTACAGAACAATCCTATTTGACTAAAAGAAATATGACCACACAACTAAGTTAAAAATTATAAACAAATACCCCGTTAAAATATCATGTATGCTTACCCTAAAGTGGTATAATGAAACAGGTGATGGTTCAGCCCCAAAAAATACTAACAGTTTCCATATATTGGCGTTATTGTGCAAGGAAGTAGTATCTTGAGAAGTTAGTTCTCACCGAAAATATATTTCTGTTAAATTCTTGCACACGATGATCTCTCAAAGCTGTAATAAAATATTAATTTAAAAAAATTTATTTAACAATTATGTACAGATATGAATGAAAAACGAAATAATATCAGAGGCAACCAATCGTCAGGAATTCAGACTGGGGCGGTAATCAAATTCATCATATTAACTAAATTTAAAAGATTCATTTAAAAATCTTCAAAATCAACTTGAAACTCGGCATCTCCAACTAATCACTGCAAGTTTCAGATGTTTCTGCATTATAAGAAACCTTCAGAACAATTTGAAAAGAACAGAACTGATGCCAGAATCTTTCATACTGAAAGGAGGAATTAAATTGTGTATTAATTGCATATGAACTTGGGTCTACCCATGGTAACTTTTGTCACCAAATGGGTTCCTCCCCTCAACATGCGACTTTTCCTTCACGCTCTGACATCACCTCCAACCCTGGTTTCGCCGTCATTTATCGCTACGTCGAGAACAATAACAGCTGTTAACAAATTTTCTCGTTAATAGTTATACTAAAAATTTTATGAAATGGGAAAGGCTCGAAACAACTCATCATGATGATAAATGAATCAGACTAAATACAACTAAGTTACTTAATATGAAAAAATGCTTCCTTTAAGACAAACATTAAAATGAAATATTAAAATAAAGGATCTACACACCTTTAAAGATGACGATCTCATACTTCCCCTATTCGTAGTACCTGAAAAATATTTAAAGGTTAATCTAATAAAAACACTATAATAAAGTAATATGATAAAAAACCAATCAGAATCCTTTTGGCTAACAAACATCGTAATTTTTTATATAAACTACTTCAATTAAAATTATGTCGTCATGAAAAAAATGTTATTGTTAAAAACTACCCCAGTAGCTTTGGCAGTAAAACTTAGAAGCAAGTACTGAATCACTAGCGCACCAGTAAACGTTTATACAAACAATAAATTTCAAACTGGTGTGCAAGCGGTTAGGGGCCTTAGCAAAATCATGCAGGTATAAACCCGGTTTTATAGAACATGAACACATTGCAAAATAATGTTCATTTACAAAATAAACAAAGGAGTTTCTTTACCAAGTCAGACCAATAACGTCATCAGCGTGCGGCGCTAACGTGACATAGTGTTTTTGGCGGTTAAATTTCAATTCAAATCTCAAAATGCTTATTTAAAGGCATTAATTAACTAGTAGTGTAAATTCAAGTGTTTTTAACTATAATTAAGTATTATCTTCCCAGTCAAAAAGATTTTTAAAATTTGTGAAAACACCAAATTTGGACTCAACTCTGCTTATGTATAAATAAAATAGATCTGGCAACAATGGATATACATGCGATTGGGTAAAAAAATGTAAATTACAGTAAATTTTTCCTTAATTAAAGAGCAATTGCATTGTTTTATGTCTAAACCTTATGGATAACTGAAAATATTTGGAAAAGGATTTGGTAGTAATAAAATAATACAAATGTCGAAGGAGATTATAATATATACATCGTTATGTTAAAACAAAAGTAGTATTTCAAAGCAATTATTTGATGTACCTCGTATTTCAGAAAGAAATAAGACAGCCGAATGTCACACGACTTATTTAAAGTTAATAGCTAAACAAATATCACCTTCAAATATCAGTATGCTTACCCTAAGGTGGTGTAATCAAACAACTGATGGTTCAGCCCCAGTATATGCCGACAATATTTTCCACATATTGGCGTTTCTGTGCAGGGAAGTATCTTTAGAAGTTGGTCCTCACCAAAAATTTCTTGTTATATTTTTAAATTCTTGCACATAATGATGTCTCAAAGCTGCAATAAATTAACAATATTATTCAAAAATGAAAAAAAAAAAAAAGAAAATAAGATATTTAATTGGAATGAAGAAAAATCAGGGAAAACCAATCGTCAGGAATTTCAGACTGGGGCGGTAATCAAATTCATCATATTAGTGATGTAAATTTGAAAAATTCATTTAAAATCTTCAATATCAACTTGAAGCTGGAGATCCGATTAATCACTGTAAATTTGAGATATTTTTACATTTTAACAAACCTTCAGAAGTTTGAAAACAAAAAAATTATTGAAAACTTCGAACTTGCTCTTATTTCCTGGATTCATCGTTTATTCAGTTTGCCTCTAAATGAAGAGATTTGCAAAAAATAAAATTGTAATTAGGAATATGGACCAAGTGTTAGAATTAAAATTTGGATCAATTCCGTATGAACCATCTGAATACACGTGTGCATCCGTTGCAGCAACCGTATTAACAATTCACTAGTTACTTATGTCGATGGTGAACGATTTGCTGGTTTTTAAAGGTGCCGAAGTTTAGTGCCAAAACATTTAGAACAATTATTGATAATACATACTGTTACTCTCATGATCACAAGTTGAATACATTATGTTATTAGATTTACAGTCACCACTAAATAATTTCATTGCTTCTTTAAATAATTTTACATATAACTGAATTATTGTGCAGTAAACACCAAACACCACGAGTGTTGGCGAGCGGTGGAGACTGTAGGGGAATAAGGTCGACCTATCGTAGAACGGCACAGACCGGTCTATACTGCTCTCTATATACAGTCTCAGCTTTGCTCACGATCACTTGTAGCATTTACAGTACATACATGTTTGGAAATTTTCGCACTGACACACCACTTTATCGCCATGTTGAACAAATCCAGGCCTCTAATGCTATCGAACGAGTATAATCAAACTAAATTTCAAATGAAAAAATGTTAACTGCTAACAAATGAACTATCTTCTCGTTGGTAAATATATTAAAAATTTTACAAAATGGGAAAGTGTAAAACAAATTACTATGAAAAATGAATCAACCAAGTTAAATCAATCAAAAATTCAAATGTTCCTTTTAAAGCAAACCTTAAAAATTAATATTAAAATAAAGGATCTACACACCTCTTTAGATGGCGATTCCATATTTCCATTCGTAGTACCTGAAAAACATTCGGATATTAATCCAATAAGAACACTATAATAAAATAATACCACTAAAAAAACAATCAGAATCCTTTTGGCTAACAAACATAGTAATTTTTTATATAAACTACTTCAATTAAAATTATTTCATCACGAAAAAACACTAAATGTTAAAAACTAGGGATGCCGGCTCAGTTAATTACTGAGGTAACATTTTCTTTTCAAGAACTTTATGAATACATTTAAAAAATCACTAATCTTTAAATTCGACATTTGTTTCTGAGTTTAGAATGTAGAGTGAAAATGTTATTTATTTAGTTTATATTTTATACGTTGCAATTAAAATTGTACATTTATTGTCCAAATTAAAAAAATATACATTTTTTAATGGTAATATGCATCTAAGACTAGTTAAAATATTCGAAAAACTTGCTTGAAAAAGTTTTGGCAGTAAAATGATATAGAGCTTCAACAAAAAAGTACATATGTACCCATTTACCTTTTTTAAAGTCAGGATGACGTAATGAAACGACTGTTCAGCTCCATACCCAATAGATGTGAGGATCACAATTTTATGTATGGTATTATTTTCAAAAAAATTGGTCCTGAATGCATTTAACTCTTGTCCACTTACATTTCAAAGCTATAACAAAGTAAGTACTTTAGAAATCATATTAAATAATAATAATATAGATGCATATAATGTAAAATCAGAGACAACCAATCAGTCAGAGAAATCAGACTGGGGCGGTAATCAAATTCATCATGTCACATACAGCTAGCTCTTTGCCAAGTAATTATAACAAAATTTTTAATTTTTTTGTGGATGTTGCTTTTGTACTTGACTTAAATTGGCAGTTTTGGAAAATAAAATATTTTTAAAGTGTATTTTTTCGATTTAAAAAGTCTAGCAGGATTACATTTGGCTGGTGCCCCAAGCGAAATTGAGCGCCTAACCATTCCACAAATTCCCAGATTTATAAGCTCCCTAGTTCTAAAAAAAAATCACTCTTAGAATTTTCGAAATTATTTTTTTTTCTCCTTAATGGACGTTATCAATTTTAACGAGTCTGATATATATATGATGTAGGGTCACTAAAAAATTCTTATAATAAAATCTGTCAAGAATTTTAAATTTTTCGATATTCAATAAAATTCATATACAGGGTGAAGCCCTCAACCTTCACCATTTTCAAAAAATTCATCAACAAAAAGTGCATAAGATACTCTTAGAGTGTCATATCCAGCTCTAAATTATTATTTAGAAAACCAGTCAAATAAAAAAAAAAATCCACTAAATTAACTGGTACCATAATGAAATTTTTCTACAATATATATTTTTGAAATTATTAAAAGGGTAGACGGCTACTAAAAAAATTAAAATACTATATGGGTGGAGAACTTACAATTGTTTCCATTAGCATTTTCTCCCAATTTGTTATATAAACATAATTTTCACTCACCTCAACTTGGATGGCAGGATGATTTCATCAAATATTTGGGCTATCTACCTTCTGGTGTAATGGAAAGCTCGCTCCTTTATACAATTCCCAGTTACTTTGCAGGTGTAAAGAATCGAGATACAAATTTAAAAAATATATTAAATTGCATTTATTAAACCTGACATTATTGTTATTGGGTTAAGATTTGATTGATAATTTTATGAATTTAATGAACTGCACAATTTTTAACATCGTTATTCCTAAATCGCTTATCTTTAAAAATGAAAAATCGTCCATTAAATAAAAATCGATATTTATTTTACATAAAAATGAATAAACACAAATTGCTTATAATTAATCAGTACTATTAAAATAAATAATTAATAAAACAGTAATTTGTGTAACTTCAACATTAAGGAATATTTAAATAAAGTAAAATCGGCAAAATAAATCAATAAAAAGTTCTAAATTCTTGTTTTAGAATTTACTGCCAATGGAATAAACGTACAAGTTGTTTCGGTGTCAACAAAAATAATATATTATATAACAAATAAAATTTTTACAGATTATCCATTCCTTGAGAGTATGTACTATATTTAACCCTGCCAAGTAATAATAATAAAAAAAAGATTAAATTCACTATCGTTTATTGGGACATAATTTCAATGATATTAAATAATCTGTACATAACCTAATCACCACATGTTTACAATTTGTCCAAATATTGAGTAAGGTCTGGTAGCCCTTCTTTGATACCTTTCCTTTTACGTGTGGTCTGAAAAAATAACAATAAGATGTATTCCCCAATTTAAAAACAGCAACCAGTTATACTCAATTCTGGATACTCTAAAGATAACTAGAAGATTGTAATGCTACTTTCCAACACAGATAGAGCAAAGACCAGACATATGAGTAAAAAAGTTGCTTAGTCGATTATGCAGGGTACATTTAAAATGATTGACTGTGTAACTCTCATTTGCAACAATGTTCTCTCGGTAACAAAAGTAAACACTTAAAATTCTCACAGCTCTCTCAATTATTGCTCTTATTCTTTCGATAAATGAAAGTGACACTATAAATTGGAATACCTATTATTAACACAAATGACAACTGCTGGTAAACCATTTTTGTAATCTAATGCCAGTGCGAGGATTGTTGAAAATTTCCAAGTACATTTTCATCACTCGATGGAATTATTTGGTTATAATTTTGTTTCACTGCAAATATTACTGCCAAAAAAACACTTTTCAATGGAAGCATATTTTCGGAAAGAAATGATTATGAAAATGGGGAATCAGGGTGCCTAGCAAATCCTAACTTAGAAATTCCCAGTAGTTTCTAAAAAATTCCAGTATATTTTTTTCATTACAATATTAAAATATATTGAAAATGAGTATAGAAATGTAAAATATTTTTATAGCAAAAAAGAACAGGTCGTTCACGATTCAAGCATCTTACTATAAAAAAAGACAATGATAAAAACTATTGTTATGTGCTGCCCTCTAACGGGGAAAGATGTGATTAAGTCCCTGGTCAAAGTGAAGGGAAACCTGTTATTCTGTTGATGGCTAGTAGGGTGGCGCCATCTATGAGCCAATTGACGAACAGTCATCTATCACATAGTAGAAAACTCTGTAGGATTCTAGAATGTTATGGAATAGGATTACTTTCGATAACACATTAATACAAAAAGCTAAACAATGACAAAAATATTATTGCCTATTTTCTTCCAAATATTTCAACAATTTAATAATAGGCTCATTGAAAAATGAAATTTTTCTATTTTAAATTTATTATTTGGAAAAAAATAACGTCATTTCCGTGTAAACAAGAGTGATATTTAAAAATTCACATGCCCCTTTTCCCTTTTACAGTCAATTAAAATTATGCAAATGTCTGCCAGTCTGAATTATTTTGAAAAATCGGTTTTTCAGCCATAACTTTTATTAATTAAGGCCTATTTTTAAATGACATCACATTCCACAGAAAAAACTACGTCAGACTGGTTTTTCAACAAAAAATTAAAAGTACAGAGAATATCAAGTGTAACACATAAACTGGGGTCACTGTATATTTGTTTACTACTTGGTGTATTGTAGGCAAAATATAATGTTGCACTTTTATTCTTAGATTTTTATATTTCTTCAGTTCACTAGGTACGTGTGCTGTAAGAGCTTTAACTTACCAAGCAAGTTAACAATCCTCATTTCTTTGTAAAAAATCAAAAAGCTCTATTTACAACTTTTTAAATTAAACTGCCCCCATTTATGTAAGCGGCAGATCTATTATTCACATTATCAATTAAAAATTATGAGTACTTACCAAGTACACTTTTGAGAAAAACTCTTAACAAGATACTTTCGATTCGTGTTTATTCAAAAACTAAAAAAAAAATTGGGATTTTCTTCGCATTTATATTATAAGAAATAAATATATCGTGTATTATTGTTGGCCTAGCCTAGTCCCTTGGGACCAAATGGAGAAATCATAAAAATGGTCATTTTTTTTAAAGCACGTTTGCTGAAAGCATGAGTGTTTTACATCTGGAATTTAAAATATTCTTGAATGTATCTATACATCAGACAAATACTAAACAAAAAAAACTCACTGTGCACTTATAAAGCCATAGAATTTAATGAGACACTACTGTGAAGTTTATGGCATTCCAGTGCATGCTGCAAATATTCAGACTATATTATAAACCATTTGATTCCGTAATTAGGGACAATAAATATAAGACCAACTGTAAGTTCCAACCCCTGATGTCGGGTTTAACAAGCTATAAAACAAGCAGTCGAAATATTTTTTAAATGTTGGGCCCATAAGGATGACGTCCAAAGCACTTATACGGCCAGATAGCTGCTTAATAATCGGATGTAAGTACTCATTTTTCTATAGGTTTTAAGGAGGTGGAGATTATTTATGCAATTTACCTACAATTTTTTATATTTTCAAAATTTCGTATTTTTTCGAATGGCCCAAATTTCATGTATATTTCCAGCATTTCCAAGGGCATTATAAAAATCCCATATAATCCCGGTTTTCCCAGTAGTTAGATACCCTGGTGAAACAAATCAGTGGTTAGTGACAATTCGTGTTGCAATTATTGAACCTATGCTCGAGGTGTAACAATAATATAAATCTTAATTCAAAATAGAGTAGAATATGTAAAAAAGTAGAGCTAAAATTAAATCCCAGCCACACATTAAAATATAAAAGCTTCGTCTCTTCTGCAAATGAGAAATCACTGTATGATTTCATTGTAACACTTACTAGTCAATCATTTTTTTGTTTTTTAAATATATATATCCATGCTCAGAAGACTTACCTGTACAACAATGTATGGTTTGGTGGAGGGGTCAAGTGGGTCACCTGGAAGTATCTGCCAATGATCGAACACACACTGTGGGAAGGCCTGTCCACCAGTATTGGAACGGAGGTCAGCAGTGAAACCAAACGATTCATTTACAGGCAAGTAAGCCTTTACTACGAACATAGGTGTACCAGCCACCTGCATTTCCTCAAATACATGACCACGTCTTCTGTTCAACACACCATAAATGCCACCGACGGCGACTTCAGGACACTAGAAATTGAACCAACTATATTTCAATCGTCAAGGAAAAAAACCACGGAAAATATTAGACATGAAACTATAAATCGCCCTCAATGTTCTTATTTGAAAAATTTAAAAAGCAGACAAAATTTTTTTTAAACGATTTATAGTTTTACGTGGAGGCTTGGTAAAAACAACCAAAATATCTGCCGTATTAACTTTAATTTTCAGTTTGTTAATCTACTTGGTACACATACAAAAAAAATTGTTTGTCCCCCTATTCTGGCCAAGAAGTAGATTCACTTCAAGAACGAAACTTAAAGACATATGATCTACCATTCATTGCGAATGCTACACATACTGCAAAAAATATGTAGCATTGTCTAATGATGGTTATAAAATTGAAGGAAGCTAATAAATATTGGTTTTTATTATTTAGGTCATTAAAAGTTGATTGAGTCGTTATGTATTGCGGCATTAATCGCTTAACATACCAAAAACCAATATCTATCATTACGAAACATCAAATAATCAGAAGAAAAATAGTCGTCACTATAAAAAAAAATGGCGTTTAACTTACTTGAATTTCACATTGATATACAGGCTCCATAAGTCTGGGGGCAGCAGTAAGAAGACAAGCGTATAGACAACGACGAGTTGTTGGAATGATTTGACCACCACCACGATGGATGGCATCAGCGTGAAGGGTCACATCAAAGATGTTGAAACGGACACCACGTAAGTTTTCTTCAGAGAGTACACCCTCCTTAGTAGCCCATTGGAAACCGGCAACAACTGAATCCTTGATTTCGTTAAGGTATTGCACCCCCTTGGTAACGTCAACCAATATATTTGGTCCGGTACCGTCAGGGCCGAAGCACCAGATTTTACGAGCCTCAGTAACATCATAGTCATATTTTTCTGATAAGTAACGAGCACGGGACTTAAAGTCGTCACGTGGGTTAACGTTGCCGGCGTCAATGTCCTCGGCTAGACCATCGGGCATAGGCTGTGCCTTCATGAACAGTCTGTTGTGTTTGTTAGGCGATTTTGATAGACACATTTGGTTGGATTCCTCGCTAACAGTTTCACGATATGATACGACTGGATCTGATTTCTTGATAGGAATGCATGCATGATCCTCTTCTAAATCTTTCAAGCAAATTTCCAAATGCAATTCACCGGCACCGGCAATAATGTGTTCACCAGATTCTTCAATGATACACTGTACCATAGGATCTGATTTTGCCAAACGTTTCAAACCTGTTAACAAATGGTAAAGCTTAGTCTGGCTCAGTAGCGAGTTTCTATATAAGCAACTTAGGTGTCTGCTGCTTTTTTGAAGAAAACATGCAAGTTGTTCCTCAAGGTTGCATATTGAGGCCACTCGTTTCTTTGTCTTATTTCAATGACCTACCAGGAAGTTTAAAATGCTTGGAAATTAGGCTATTTGCAGATAAGGCATTAATGTTTACTGCTGGAAATGGTACTAATGAACTGATCAAGAAAATTGGTAGTGAAATTGATCTCATGTCCCATACTACCAACAATTTAGTCATGGAATTAACAGAATAGAGCTACTAAACAGCGTGTAAAAGGCTGTAAGGATTCACCAAAGTAACCTGAATAAAATGGAAATTTACTTGTCTGAGGAGGCTAAAAGAGTATTTGGCATAACTGTATTATTCGCACCGTAGCATTCCACAACTGGACATTAAGAAAGAGGTCCTGTGGTAGCGTTTAAATACAAATAAAATTTAATCTCCTTCCATTGCACTGCCAACAGGGTCAACGTTTGGTGGCAGCAACCGTAAGGCTG